>CM024957.1:24360148-24736403 GCA_014282245.1 Rhododendron simsii | reverse complement strand
AACCCCATCGCACCAGGTTGGGTGATCTTCTTTCTTCACCATATGCCTTCAACGCCCGAGCAAAGCTCACAAACTGATAGCTTGCCTGACACTCATAATACTTTGTAAAAGTATAACTAAGCATCATCTATATAGCAAGAGGGACCTCCAAATCCGTAAAAAGAACAGAAAAAAACTAATAATAATCCAAGAGAGAGAAAAAAAAACTCCTTTTACAAATACTTCATTTCAATTTCAGCCCTTCCCTAATGCATGCTAGATGGTACATATATGGAGATATGCTAGGAATTCCAGTTGATGGTATGTTCTACAGTTCTGTCTTTTGATTTTTTAACTAATCCATTTGATGGATGTCGCAGTTGTACCAATCAACAAAATCTCGCCTTTGTAGACTATTTCCATAGTTTCTTTTTTCTATTTGTCCAATCAAGGGGGAATCTGAATTTTGTTATGGACAACAAAATATGGATGAAGAAACATGTTCAAAAATGTCACTAAGAAACCACATGAGAATTCTGATAATGCACAATTGGTCTCTTTTCTTGGTTCTTTTTCTCTTCCTTCAAGAACCTTGAAAAATAATGTTGGGAGGTATGTTTTTATGCAGCAATATGGTCTATATATATAGAAAGTTCGTAATGATGTTATTTTCAATAACAAATTGTTTAAGAAGGCAGAGGTGGTGGATTTGGTAGACCAGGATGGCATTTTTGTAATTATCCGATTACTGTTATCTTTTTTTGGACTTATTCGACTACGCTTTATTTTGAACATTGATTGGATCAACCTTAACAAAAGCCGAGAATGCCCTTTGCAAGATTTTCCATGAAACTAGGTGCATGTGAGAGGGATTTGAAATAGACACTTGTTGAAGAATAAAATGCAAGGAAACCACCAATTCTTCGACCTTCGGTCCTTTGCAAGTTCACTCATTTTCCAACGAAAAAAATATACTAATTTGAGTTTGTTTAAGGAGAATTGTGAACTTTTTGAGATCAACTTTCAGCTCTAGTGGTATATTGAGGTTGCTATGCATTCTCAGTAGATAGAAATATTAAATCTCAAAAGTCTCCAGATTCTGGATACTCTCGATTTTCTATCCGTGCTCTGCTTTCTTCCTCTTGCTGGGTTCCTTATTCTTGTTTTTCGCTGCTTGGACTGGGTGTTCGGCTATGGTTTGGGCAGGTTTTTGACTAAGAGTGGGCTGAGGCCAGTTTTAACGATTCAGGAATTTGGGTTCAATGCGTAGAACAGTGCATATTTGGGTTGGGTAGGTTTAGAATCTGGACTTGCAGTTTAGTAGAGGATCGGGTTTAAATATGGACTAGGTTGCTGAAATGGGGGCTGGTGGTGTTGGATTCTAGGCTTGACTTGAAGTTAGTGGGCTGGCTTAACAAAGTCTGAGTGTGGATGTGATATAAAGGTTAACTGAACAAAGAATTGGACCGGGTGGAAGATAAATACGACTACAGGCATGGTCTGCGGTAGCAACTAGGACTATCAAAAATAATAATACCATCAATAAATATCCTCCGGGATCAAAAAGGAGTATCATGTCTTGTTCCTCATCAATCCGCAGTGAACAAAGTCTTGAACTAGGCCCTTGAGGTCAAACTCTCTATTACCACACAAGCATTATGGGCAACTTTAAGAATTCTTGGAAGGTTTGGTGCATTAGATAGTAAGGCACACATGTATCTCGTTTGTATGAGTGCCCTCAAAAAATAGCCTAATTTCCTTTAGCAATAACCGTGTAGAAATTTTTAGGAAGTATCGGACAAATTAAGATCTAAAGCGCTTCCTAAACCTTTCAAATTATTGAGTGCTCCTCGAACACATTCGGACTCATTAAGTACTCTTCCAGTCTCCTTGCAGTTTTATTGTTACCTATTGAACCTTATTCATGGGATCTCCAATAACGATGGTTAAGTGTCCATTGTGGTGAGTGGTGATTAGATTGTGGGGTTGATTCCTTATTCCCCTTGATGATTCAACGACTAGCTAGCCTATTTGCCAATTCTTTAATTAAAGAATATGTTGCATCTATTTTAAGTAACAACATTTCTCAAAAGAAATTAAGACTTCATCGATGGCTCAAAAATAACCCTTTGCACGGATCTTTTAGTGTCTCTATGGTTTGATCAGACCCCACATTTCCTATAAGAGCCCCAGTATTGCTTCATTGCAAGCTTCCCAACATGTAAATGATAAGTTCCCAAAAACATCTATATAATAAATAGCAGGTTTTTTCATCCAAACATAATCCAAGGGTCAGTAATTGTCTTTCTTTTAAGTCAATTGGCTGGGATTCGTTGCTACCCAGCCTTGGAGGGCTCAGATTTAGAGTACGTAACATCAATGATCATGATGATTTCCACTCTTAGTCGAACAAAGCAGAATCGGGTGCAGGTGCGGAAGCGTGGGCGGGAGCATGAGAGCAAGGGAATACATAAGCTGCCAAGGTTGGGAGCGTGAGAAGAGCGTGTACATATATTGTGAAAATAATAATGTAGCATAGAGTATTCACTTTAAAATACAATCATTTTAGGAAGTAAAAATATGGGCCAAGTCCTCCATAAGTGTAAGAAATGGGCTAGTGTTACAATATAGTACGATTTTCTTTTCAAGATATCATGACTTGGGCTAGATATATGAGTTCATCAAAGACCGATCAATAAAGCCAAGTGATAAATTCCTGTTTTTCTATACAAAGATCATACAAAAGCTTCCATCTTTGTAAGGAGCGAGCTCTCATCTCAATGGGAGCAGGCTCCCATCAAACTCTTTAGTTGGGAGCGCAAAAGTGGGATCCCAAGGTGGGAGCGGCACCACTTTAGAAACTCCCTACAACTAAGTTTCCACTCACTTTTTTTCCACTCAACAGCATCTCTCTCTCTCTCTCTCTCTCTCTCTCTCTCTATATATATATATATATATATATAGAAACGGCAACCAAAACAGGGATACCTTCTTTCTACCACAACAAAGGACCATTGAAATTGGTATGGACGCTAACTCCGAATGGCTCCTCTTTCGATTCTGTTATAAAAGTGAAATTTGAAATTCATTTTCATGAAATCATGTCAACAGAAGTGTGGAAGTTTATCAAACAGCCAGAAATCAAAACCACACAACAAATTGGGATATTCTATGGAGAAGTCCTCTAGGCAGCACACGTGAACATGCCTTCCTCTTCTCCTTTTGGTACATCGTAAGTAGCGTATTACTAACAAATACCTATATAGCAAGAACACTTTGCAAAGGTTACGTACTGGTTTCGAACACCTGGTGGATACCGACTCTCTCAAGATACTCTCCAAGCACATATCTGACACTCAATATAAAAGTGTACTATATTTTTCTCAACTTTTTTTCATTTGGAGACTTCGTGGATACTCTAGAGCATGCTAGGACACTTGATGGACACTCGCCTGGTCTTTTTTTCATGTGCTAGATGATGCTTGATCGAATATATATTCTATAAAGACACGTCAAAACACTTACATACTTATGTAGCAAGAATGCGTAAAATGGCATATATAATGAAATACATATTATCCTAAAGACTGTCCAACTTTTGGAAATTTGCGTTCCCAATGTCCGTGTTGCATGTCCGTGCTTGTGCTACATAGGCAAACACTAACAGACAAGAAATTCCAAATATGAAAGAACGAGGATTAGTTCCATATCCAATATTATACAGACATCAATTTGGGCTCGAGCAACATCCCAACATCCATGATCACTAAAAGAAGTCTCAAAAATTAATCATGAAACAATTGTTCCTCGGGATAGTAACACCTTGGGAAGACATTACCTTCCACTGATCAGTAAAGACAAGTGGACTGTTTCTTTTTCGGTTCCCCTAACCATCCATAACAAACTAATTTCTATCTTGTATCTGCCCATCTCTCCACGCTACATGGTTCCTTTTCGAAGAAAAGCGTTTGGGAAACAAATCCGAAGTCCAACCAATTAATCAAGAAGGTAGGCATTTATCCAATGAGGTCAAATCTCCATTATTTCCATAGATCACTACTTTGTATCTTATTTCTTCCAAAATCTTGTCAATATTTGTACTTACAATCTTAAACCATTTTATCAATAGGGTATTTTCAAAACACTCAATCACATAAAGAAAGTAGTTTCTCCTTTTTCATCAAACGCCATAACCAATACCACATTTACAATTCAATATATTTTATTGTAGTACTCAATGAACTGCGTAAAATTGGAGGGTTAAAAACCAATTCGTCATGATTGTGAAGATACAATACAAGCATATATGCTGCTTATCGGCGCACAAGAATTATAATCCACAATTTGATAGGATAACTAATGGTGGGAAATTATTCACACTAGCAAAACAAGAATAACAAGAAATGTCTGATCTAGTACAATAGAGTATTTCCTTTTACAACATCATTCATGCATAAACTTTGTATTACCGGCTCAAAGACTTTGTTCCATTCTAGATCATCTTCATTGCATAGAGTATTTCCTAAGATTGTTGGAGATATGTATCATCCTTAGTAGCAGGATCCTTCTAAAATGGGTGCGCTCCCAAGATGGGAGCTCGAATCAGCGCTCCCAAGATGGGAGTTTGACGGTAGTTCGCTCCCCTCGAGATGGGAGCTCACTCCCAACCAAGATGTGAGCTTATTGGGTGGTTAAGACAACTATTCTAATACTCTTAGGGGAGTTATGCCATTGTGGAAGTAAAAATATGAAAATCTTATCACTCAAGAAGTTTCAAAAATTGAAAATATCTAACTTCGTCTAAGTACCCTTTAACATCGTGAAAATTCTCATAAGTTATCATTTTTCCTTCAATAGTTAAGTATTTAAAGATACTTTATATAGATATTTATATGAAATCTATATACGCTTCTTAGGCGCTCCCAACCCTAGGAGCTTCTAGGTGTCTCCGCTCCCCCGCTCCCGCTTTATGCTACCTATCATCATCTCACGGATACAGGGTTTTCTATTAGAATAACAATAAGCTCTGCAAAACAACTAATACAATTGATTAGAAAAGCATGAGAAACAGTCAAGGCACACCAACCGCGCTCTCCTTAGGACCGTTGCAACCCCTTCTGCACTAGGTTAGATGTTTTTCTTTCTCTAAGATACAATAACCTTCAAGCTTGCCTCTATGCAGTGAAGCAAAGCTCACGGATCGATAGTCTGCCCAACACCCACAAAGCACATGTACGGGTTTCTACGGTATTTGTGTGGACACGGGATACGGCAAAAAACCTATAAAAAAAAAAGTAGGGTATGGAGACGGTACGGCACTATGTTTTTTAATATCTTTTACAATGCTAGCATTCTTCATCACATATAATGATTATAATAATTACAATTATGTTTTACCCATAGAAGCAATGTAAGAGCAAATTCCATAAGCAAAAGCCTAGTAGTGCAAATCGTTAAAGAGGGTCAATTCAGAACAGATACAGTCACTAAAATTCTACAAAGGGACACAAACACCGCGGGGGAGCGAATACAACCACATATATACATATATTCAAATACTTACATTGTGAACTTAACACTAACCATAAACAAACAATGGGAAAATAATTCAATTAGCCCGTTGAGGAAGACGTGTGCTATAAAAACGTATGAAATGATTATGTGTATTGATTGATGAAGTATTACCTGTACAGATGGCCATATGTGTAATGATGAAAGTTAGCGATATATATATATATATGCATACATATACCGATATCTATATAATAAATCAGCTCAATATTTGAATTCTATGTACATAAATCTAATGGCCGAAACTTATCCCTCATAAATTCTACGGCTGAGAAGAGTCATAGAGCTGGCAAATCCTATTTTCAAATTTCTCTAATCTTTCTTATTCCAACTCTCTTTTGTTATAGAAAGATAGAAAGCAACAAAATTTCATTGCCAAAAAAGAGCAGCATTTTGAAATAAGAAATGGAAGTAATTTTTGAAACCTTAGCACTCTCTTTCTCCGAAACAAGGCGAAATCTTCTTTAACTTTTTTTATTCCAACTCTCTTTTGTTATGGAAAGATAGAAAGTAATAAAATTTTATGTATAAATTTAGTGCAAAGCATATCATAAACTAAACAAAATGGTAAGAAATATTTTTGTTTATCAGTTGATCGATTTTAATTTGTTTGGTGTGTGTTTTTTTTAAAACTAAACAAAAAGGTAAGAAAAAAATTTGTTTGATCCTAACTTAAGAAAAAATCTTCCCGTATAAATCAGTTTCGTTGGCGGGGGTGATCAAATAGTTTTGCAATTCATTTTAGTTGTGTTCAAAACACGTTGCATCGTGTTTTCAGGCACGGGCAAACTCTAGTGTGTGTATATATATATATATATATATATATATATGCGCAGGCATAGCCTATATCAAGGGAGAGAGAGAGAGAGAGAGAGAGACATACAGATACAGAGCAGGGCTTCGATCTTCTGAATCGAGAGAAAGGGAGAAAGAGACTGATATGTACAGTCGATCGACCTAGGGTTTCTTCATCGATTATAAATTTTCCCTCTGGTTTTATCCGAGTTTCGGTTTTGTCCCTCTGATATAAGGCGAAGTGCCGTTCCGATTTCTTTTTAAACATTTTTTTTTAAAAAAGAAACTAATTTTAAACTTAAATATAGGCCGCGGCTATTCGCAGCCACGTATTTTCTTTCATAGCCCGTTAAAAATTTTCAATTAGACTCGACAATTAGTTACCGAAATCGAGATACATTTTCAGCATCCAATTACCGAAATATGATTTTTTTTCAACAGCTATTTACAGAAAATGCATGTTTGGCAGTTGTCTACCGAAAATTGAATATATTTTCGACATGTAGTTACCGAAATATAATCTTATTTTCAACAGCTATTTACCGAAATGTTATTTATGATTTTCAACAACCACTCACCGAAATATAGTGGGTTATAGGAGAAAATAGGTGGCTGCGAATAGCCGGCCCTTAAATATAATAAAAATAAAATATAATTTTCTAATTTTATTTGCACCGTTTAAAAGATATCAATGAAATTAATCAAATAAGATCGATATTGGTAGAAAATTTATTTATGTAAATACATAATTTTTAAGCTTGCAATTACATTCCTTTTCTAAAAGTTCTTTTTTAAGAAACTGAAACAGGCCCTGAAACGATTTTAGGTGTCGTTCTAGTTTCTTTGTTAACCCTTTTTTTTCAAAAAGAAAGTAATTTAAAACTCAAAAATTATGTGTTCAAGCAAATAATTTTTCTATCAATATGGATCTTGTTTAATAGATTTTATTGAGTTCTTTAAGACGGTACAAAAAATCAAAATTTTATTTTTTATTTACATTATATTTAAGTTTTAAATTACTTCTTTTTGAAAAAGAAAGTTTTTGGAGAATGGGGAATGGGCTCTTAACCACCAAGTTCAAGTTTGCTCTTAATTACTCCCTTCATTTCAATTTGTTTGTCCAATATTGGGAATCCAACTTATTTAGGGAGCATAATGATTACACTAAAAGTAGTTTAATTTCCAATATTTACCCTTTACCCATATTTACACTAATAAATATGGGTGAGCAGTGTACAACATATGTGGATGCATGTGAGGATAGAAACTTCAAAATACAAAAAGGAGATATTAGTGTAGCATAAAACACCGTGCGGTTAAACCATAACCCCGCACGGCATTTCGCTTTCACATACTTCAGAATAGCCTTGCTTTTGTGCAATAGCATGAGCCTTTGACTTGGAATTTTGGAAAATGAACTTTTACTAATTATATAAAAACTGAAAATGGCCTTATTAGTCTTTTCGGCTCATTTTGTCTTGTCACATTAAAAAAAAAACATGTCAAAAAACCCTTTTAAGATGTTTAAGAAGGTTGCTCCAGATGTAGAGTTAATTTTTGACGTAAAAGTATTTCTGAAAAATGTTGAAAACACCCTTGGTCTCACGGGTAATGATGAACCTAGAAACCAAGGCTAAAATACCATGCGGCATTCCTCAATAAACTGTGTGGTGCCTAAAAGTACCGTATGGTTCACCAAGTCCAGTGCAATTTCTGGTTTTTGACTGTTATCTGCTTTGAAGCTCGTTTGAAACCCAAATTCAGTATAGAAAGATCAAGAAGGACCTCGGTCGGCTCCTCTCAAAGCTAAATGTGGTTTAGCTCAAGGAAATCGTTATACCTTTTCTTTTAGGCTTGGATGTACTTGGAAATAGAGGAGTGGATGTTGATATAGACAGGAAATTCCTAAAATCAGTTGGGTTCCCGAGTTTGAGGGAGATTTGGGTGAGTTTTGTGAAGATTTGATGAGTTTTTTGTAGAGAGAATGAGAAGAAAAATCAGTTTTAGACTAATATTGTAATAGACCAGCTTATGGGTTGATGTAGAGAGAGAAAGAGGAAAGAGGGATCCTAGAGAATTTCAAAATGACTTTTCTCAGGATTCAAAGGATGCCTTTCAACTAGAGGGGAATGTATTTACAGGCAAGAGAGCCAAGGATGATCAATGCAAAGAGGGGAGGTGGCTTCTTCGCCGAATAAAATTTATGGGTATTCTCTGGCCAAGCCGTTTTTCAATTATTGCACCTGCAGGCGTGGCCGACAACTTTCTCCAACTGTCAAACTTTTCCCGAAATGCCGTCCAGCATAATGAGAAATGTCGTGCGGTATATTGAAAATCTTGTGTGGTGGAGCAATATTTTGGAATTTTCTGAAATGTCGCGCGGTAATGTGTGACAGCACAGCACACCAAACTTTGTGGGGCGCTGTTTACACCATATTTCACAGTCTGTCAATGATCGACCGAAATGTGGCAATTATGAGAATGCTTCCTATTTTATTATTATTAAGAATTCGTATTAATATTAGAACTAGTATTAGTATTTCTTTTATTATTGTTATTTGATGCACGATACTTGGCTTGCTCCTACACATGTGGAAGTTAAAATGACACTTGTCATGCTCCTACACATTAAGGGAAGTGGGAAGTTATTTTGACAAGTGGAAGTAAAAGATTGAATGTGAAGACTAGTGGAGAAGTTAGGAAGTTATTTCCTACGTTTATTGTTTTCTATAAATAGTCTTTTAAGACTTCATTGTAATCACTCTCTAACAAATCAAAGTCTATCTTTATTTGTCTTAATTTTTGGCACTACTAACCCATTCGGGTTATAATTAGGAGTAGGAGTAGAATTTCATATTCTAAGCTTAACTTAGGATCTTTGATGTGTCGCTCACAGCGATAGATCAATCGTTGAAGATTAATGGAAGTCTCTTCCATTCGTCTTCAATTTTGTTCTTAATCTCACATTTGACTCGACTGCCATTTCTCTTCCGGTGAAGTCTTGAAATATGGCGTGAAACCACGGATCCGTCTTGTGGAGACATGGCCGCATTTGTCCTTATTTTTGTTGTTGGCATTGTTTTCCGAAATCTCTGTTGATTTCGATCGAGGGAAAAATTTGTAAACAGGCTCCCACTATTAAAACTTTATACTCACTCAGTTTGAAAAGAAAAATATCCAAGTTTTCGGTATTGGCTCTTCTAATTTTCCTTTGAATTCTTTCACAAATTCAGGTTCTAGTTAGTTATCCATGTACCTATAATGTAACGACTCTGATTTTCAATAAATAAAAATTTATTTAAATTTACTATTTTAATTACTTGGATTGCTTTTAAAATTTCTTTTTAATTTATAATAATCCGTCATAATTAGATTTTAGTTCTTAAAAATTTTATTTCTTGACTAGAAACCCTAATTGGTAAATGGAACGGATTCGAACCGATTAGTTGGATGGACTGGACTACCATTTCTCCTAATTACACTTCTCTAACCCTAGATGGACCTTTTTGACTATCTTTGAGCCTTATGAACCCTAATTATCACCCATATTTCTTTGTCCATTGAACAATAAATGTTAGGAAAAATATTATCCCTTGGACAATAGATTTCCATGACTTAACAACCTCTACCTCTACATTAGTTAGTTTTGCATTCCTAACCAAATAAAAACCCCACAATACACAATGCACCTATGTCTAATCGCAAAGGAGTTCCAATCACATATCCGACCAAACCAAATTATTCGTCTCGATGAGACGATTTCAATGTCGGGTGTTTTTGAGTTATTGAGTTTTGAGTTTGGTTATTGAGTTTTGGTTATTGGTAAAAGTTGTTAAGTTTGGTTATGGAATGGGTGAAATTTGGTTATTTGCTACTCCCTCTGTCCCAAATTCTTTGTTCAATCTGCAAAATGGAGTGTTAAAAATAATACAATTTTTCCAAGAAAAAATCAGAAGTTTTTCAACAACTTACTAGATATCAATGCGTATTTTTAATTTGCATTTTGCAGACCGGACAAAGAATTTGGGACAGAGGGAGTAAAAGGCTTGTAACTTTGCTTATTACAATGTGAGGTGTTTTTTGAGTATTGTTGTTAAATTTGCTTATCCACACCTATTTGCTTATTACAATGGAGATGCTCTAAGGGAGGGAACTAACAGCGTTTTTTATTTTGGTTTAAAACTGACGTGGGGCCCACACCACATCAGCATTGTGTTTTTTGAGCGTCGGCTGGTTTCGTGCTCCATAGACTTATTGAGGAGGATGAAAGTAGGAATTTGATCCTTGTCAATTGTCACAAATTACTCCCGTTAATTGCACCTTCTTCAATTCAACGCCATCAAAACCAGCCCAAGATTGAGTATGTATCCTCTCTCTCTCGTCTACATCACTGTTAACTGTGATTTTATGCTTAATTTAGATGCCGAAATTACTCCTCGAAAGAGAATTTGGATGCCCAATCTAGGCGCTAGCCATGGCAGGCCCTGGTTTAGTTCTTAAGAATGTATCAGAAACTGGATTTTCATAATTTCAGTACATTGTGGATACTGAGTTTCACTGTTCCAAGTTCCTTTTCTTTGTCTAGGCCACCATGATTACAGATTACCCACATAGATTTTGCTTTGAAAGGAGTATTGAAACAACTTGGTTCCAACAGCCATGCTGATCTTGTCATAAGAAAATGATGCTCAAGCATATCCATGCATATCCTATACAAAGGCACCCTAAACGCGCGAAGCCACTGCCCCTATGGGGTTCAAGGAAGGTCACATGTATGCAGCCTTACTCGGTAAAGGAGAGTAAAACCACATAGCTATATAAACCTACTTTAACACTCGCACAAACAAACAATTCCTAACTTGTACAATAAACCTTAATGAGAAGCTTGGAAAATGCCAAAAATTCTGACAAAATGCATATGAAAAGAAATCAGCCAAGACTTTGGACACCGGAATGAAATGGTGCTGCAACTTGACTCAAGAAGACACTCCATACAACTCACACCAATACCAGCACCAAACCCTACTGCAAGAGGTAAACCTTACAACTGAACCCACCTTTAGTCAATCTTCCAAATTCTCCTTCCCTTTTCTATGCTTCCTTTGGATATTTAGGCATGAACTATGCCATGATAAGCACAGAAGTTGTTCGAAGACAATCCCACCCTAATTTATTACTTCACTTAAAAGGGGAGTTTCTGGTCTCACCAATTCAAAAATTTTGGTGCAATTAACGAAACTTTAAACACTTATCAGAGGAAACAATGATCCAACTGTTTTCACTTGTCTGATAACTCAAAAAACCAAAACAAAATAAAACTAGTGAAATACAGAGTGGGTCAAGAAACAGAATTTGAGTAGCCAAAATCCAGATAAGAGAATGGGCACCAAAATTGGAAGTAGAGGCAGAAGCCGGGGAAATAAAAAACCAACAGCAAAATCCGCAAAAATGGCAGTATTAGTTTTTTTTCTTCCATGACTCAGGTGTCTAGGTCAGTTTTCGAGCACCTCGACTAATCCTGAAGGACCAATCTCACCGCCCACTTGCAAGGTCCCCAATTAACAGTGGCGGCTCCAGGAATTTTTCTAAGGGTGTTCAAAATTACTTTGTGGGCTATATTTGGGGTGGATGTCCAATAATATTTGGGTTGGGTGTTCAATAATATTTGGATTGTGTGTTCAAAGTAAGACTAATCCAAAATTTTTACATGTATCCTAAGCAAAAAAAAAAATTTTGGGTGGTCAGTTGACCATGGTTTCTTGTGAGTGGAGCCGCCACTGCCAATTAAAGCCAGAGAAAACCTAGGTATGGACTAGCCCCAAAGGAGTTCATAACACCTGACAG
The DNA here is from genome assembly GCA_014282245.1 of Rhododendron simsii. Classification (NCBI taxonomy): domain Eukaryota; kingdom Viridiplantae; phylum Streptophyta; class Magnoliopsida; order Ericales; family Ericaceae; genus Rhododendron; species Rhododendron simsii. The sequence goes on along the minus strand of CM024957.1, from coordinate 24,724,214 downwards.
GTTTCAAACATTAGGGAGCAAACCCCAAGTCCCATGCCTTGACAACTAGCCCAACACCAAGAGGTTAATCACAATTTTAGTTTTCAGGCTGAATACTCACAAGTATAGTTATTTTGACTGTTTTTGCTAAATTTCATCCTGCATACACAATCTGTCCACAGATTGTCTGTGTCACAAGTCGGATTCCTGCCTATATCACCTTGATGACTCCATTGATCTCTACTCTGAGACGGAGATTATCATCAAGCATAAAATGCAGCCCCTGTCTGAGAAATCTCATGATTGCAAATTTCCCATTACACAATCTCACAAAATCATAAGAAAAACACGAAATTGAACGTCATCGCATAGGCAAACACCGCCGTGAAAAACGGCGTCGTGGCCCCGATGGCCTGATTGAACGACACCGGCAGGAACCGCAGTGATATGTTGCCGCTGACGACGGATGCGCAGAACACCATGCTCAGGGTGAAAATCTTCGCGAACTGGACGCGGGACCTCAGGGTCTGCAAGGGGACGATCCTGAGCCAGGCGATGGCGACGTAGCTGAAGAGCGAGCAGGCGGTCATGTGGCACATGGTGAGGAAGATGGGGTACTTGAAGCCGTAGTTGGAGAGCAAGTACTTGTTAAGGAGCAAGACGCCGATGTTGGAGGAGTACCAGGAGGTGATGAGGCCGACGGTGAAGAAACGGCTCGAGGGCTTGGTCGAAGACATTGTGATGAATGTAGTAATGGTGTGTGTTCTAGGGATTGGAAATGGGAATCGGCGATGGAGGAGAGAGAGGAGATGGTTGGAGCATTTGAGGGGGAAGGAGATCACTTGTGTTCATGAGTGTGGTTAGCATTTGAGAGAGAGAGAGAGAGAGAGGTGTCGAGGAGGATTTTCTCCTGAGAGAGAGAATAGTTTTAAAACCAGAGGTAAACGTGTAGAGGGAATGTGACTTTTTACAGTAATATTTTTAGGTTTTTTTTTTTTGACGGTTTCGGATGTCCGGGCCAACCTACGCACAGCTCGAGTATTCTCTTTTCCGGTTTGGTCAAAAGTTGATTGTTAACATTGAGATTAGAGAATTCAAAAAAGATTTATTTCTTGCGATCTAGTTCAAGAGGTTACCAAATTTCGAATCCAGAATATCTAAGAAAAGGGATCGTGGATATGAAGGAATTTAGGATCTTGATATAAGAAAATACTTGTGAAAAGTTATTCAATATATTCTTTTGGAAGATATCATGTGCTAATTGAATATAGTGCATCTAATAAGGCTTTAGGTTAGGCTTGCTTTGTGAAACTTCTTGTCCTAGTTGTGGTGGTGCAAACTGTAAGCAAAGGGTACTTTACTTTAATTGGCATTTTTTTTTTGGGATCTGGGACTTTAATTATTATTCACATGTATAATTTTTGTCAATATTGAATATATCAACGGGGTGTTAATAGGTGGATCAGTTTACAAGGAGTTTCAGAGGTTAGTTCTGAATTCCAAACGCCCACAACGGAGTTCGAACGTTGATCTCCTAAATGAGGAAGATCAGGACATGCCAACTAAGCTAAAACCCATTGGCCACATGTACAATTTTTAACTATATGTTGCAATTTGTAAATGTGTATAACTTCTGCGATGTAAAGAAAGCTTGTGTCCTTTATTTCTGTGTGTTACGAAGAATGTGATTTTGATCATATTTTCTTGTAAATGGGTATTTTTGTTCAAGGCAACTCCAAATTGATTGCTCAAAACAAGTCTTAATTTGTAATATGTTAGTACTAGGGTAGGATTCTGATCATAGTTTACGAAGCCAAAAAAGAAGAAAAAAGAACTTAGAATTGAGAAGTGATGAAAAATCTCTTCAAAATATGATTATTATGAGTCCGTGCTTCACGGTAAACTCGGATTATCGACTCTTAGTTGACTCTTAGTAAGTTTTACATAAGTCAATCAAAAACGTTATCAAGTGGGATTAGTTCAGAACTTTTTGAAAGGAATAATAACTGTAAAACCTACCCTCTCTTTGTTTGGTAAGTAAAATCTTACCTAATTTGACTCGTGTGGTCAGACTTTCAAAGAGAAATTTGAATAAGAGGAGTGTTACCAACTTTTCTGGGTAGTGAAGAAAATAGTAAAGAAAAACCACCCACCATGCCATTTTGATACAGAAAATATAACAATGTATCTTGAGGATGAGTCCATTAATTCATGTTTCCCGTTGAAAATTTCACCTATTGGATCCGATACAGCGACAGAAATGGTCAAATCCTACTGAAGCCTAGGAAATTAAGAGATTTATTTGAATCTGGTCGTCTGAGAGCATCTCCAGCCTTGATTCAAAATTTTACTCAAATTTAGGTCAAAATTTGGATAAAAATTCATTTTGAGTAAGGCTCATTCCAATGGCAAAATGATCTTTTATCCAAATATATTATTTTTTTAAATATTCAATGGCAATAATGTAAGTAATAGAATGAAATAAATTTGATTTAGGGTAGAAACTAGAGAGTGATTGACTGCCGTGAAGAAAAAGAAGAAGAACTCGGCCCTCCTCCATAACCACCACCAACCACCCAAACAGTCTACCACTTACCACCACTCACAAAACTTTGATCCATATATCCTTCTTCCTTTTCCATATGCAGGAACTCGTTCTGGCGGCAGCGGCTTTATGAGAGAGAGAGAGAGAGAGAGAGAGAGAGAGAGAGAGAGAGAGAGAGAGAGAGAGAGAGAGAGAGTTGCAAATATCCAAGCTTGGGAAAGCTAACGCCATGCTCTCAGAATAGCATGGAATGAGCCGTTGAAAAGAGAAAAGAGCCGTTGAAATATTGAAGAAAAAAATAGAAAGAGACATGGGTTGTCTCAAATTTGGAAAAAGAAATGGGTAAAACCCAAAATGGGAAAGAGTTTGGATCAAAAATTGGAGAGAGTTTTTTAATGGATTTTGCCCAAATTTTAAATTTGGGTCTTGAAATGAATCAAGGTTGGGGATGCTCTGAGACAGAAATAACAACACTAGCTAGTTTAATGATGCCAACACAGGAGCACCACCACTTGAAATGAGTGATTAAGTGATTATCCAAGGCTTATGGTATGCATATTTCTGGTATTTAAAAGCTTTTTCAAAACCATAAAAAACAAGGACAGTCAAGTCAATATTAGGGAAGTACAGAAAACTATTTAGGTTGTATTTGGAAGATAGAATCATGAAGATTTAAGCGAAGCTGCTAAATCTATTTGCTTATGTTACCTAACACTTGCTTTCCTTCTGAAGAAATGCACAGATTAGCAAATCCAAACACGGGCTTGATTTGATGAAATTCAAGTTCAAAAAGTTCATTGGGTGGAGCCCTTCCAAGAACAAAAATGATGCATGAATTGAAACAGTAAACAAAATCAGCACATTTTTTCCCAAAATTCTATCCTTGTACCAAACAAGCAAGTCTCTAAACAAAAGGCCATTCAGGCTCCAGAAAACACAAGATACGTCAACCCCATCTCTAATGATTAAAAAAAAAAAAAAACAGATGCTGGAGAATCAACAATGATCTCAATCTGGCAGTCATAACCTTCTGAAATCGTCGCTGACAGACTGCACTTTCTTGACAAACTACAAACAGAACACATAGAGAGACTTAGAGCCAGAACAATACAATGTGATACAAAAGAGGTAAACACAAGACCACTGGGCAACATTTTGCAGGAATCACATATTTAATATTTTCTAGGTTTCTTCAGCAAAGCTAATAATTAAGGCAAAGGCAAGTAATCAGAATTCAGAAGAGTAGAAAAGCCTGTGAAGTAAATTAGTTTGAATCCAAATTCAATGTCATCATTTCATTTAATTGCACCCACTGACTTTCGCATATACTTAAACCTATCATTATAGGTAGCTTTGGAAAGCTACGCGCTCTTTCTTTAACTTTTCAAACTGGATAATACATTCGAGAAACGAAAGGCACTAGCACATGCAAGACAAGGCATATAAACCAATACGAGAATCCTTCTCCTAGTGACTCGTACCATCAAAAATACTCCCTTGGGCCAAGAAGCTTGAATTTGTTTGTCCAAAATACAGCCAAGTACAAACCACCAAATATACTACACAGATTCAATTCGCAACCAAGAAACAAGGTAACCAAACCCCGGTCACTCGTCAGACAAATAATTGCTCTACTTGAAAATCTTCATCAATAAATATCACACTACCAATCAAAAGTAAGCTACCAAAAAAAAAAAAAACCATGATGAGCAACACAACATGACCAAGCCCAGATTATTCATCATACATCAAACCCACTCTCAGTTTTCTAAAACACTGATAACTGACAAGAACACAAGGGTAAGGAGATGATACCTCATATATTGCTGGGGTACATGAAGACCCTAACCCTAGCTCCCTTCAAAATATCAACAATTTCATCAATTTGAACAACGGCACTAGCAAAAGACCTTGGTCACAACATCTCTATATATATATATAATCAATAAGTATTGACTGTAGCTCTATACCATGGATTTGGGAGGGAGGTTCGACTTGAACTTAGCACGAACGACACCGCTGTTACCGTGAGGCCTGATGACCTTTCCCCAAATGCAACGATAATGTGTTCCATCCCTCTTCACCTTGGCCTTATAGATGTAGGCCATGCGCTTCCCTTGGTACCATGTCACTTCCTCCTTTGTGTTCACTCCTTCAATCTGAATCAGAGAGGTGTTCGGGTACTGGTTTGACTTTGACCTGAATACCAAATCAACCCCATTCAATACCAGCATTAACAAAACCTAAACCCCAAATAACAAAATAGAGCTTCTAGAGAGAGATTACAAGTCACCTCTTGTAGCCGAGGATGGTTCCCCTGACGTACAGTCTGAATTCAAACACGAAATCAAAGCAATAATTAGTCTCTGACAAATTACTTATTCAGATATACACATGGCTGAAAATGGGTATTTTCACATCATTTGATAGAGTCTGAATCCAAACGTGAAACTCGATAGTCCAGCTCCTCTCCAATCAATAGGAAATTGGAGAATCCTCCAATTCCAATTCAATGGTCATGATTACCCTAGTATCTCTAGCCCTAAAACTCATATGGTATTCTACGGGCACCCAATTACTCTCCTAATATTCCCCAATTATCACATTCCAGACACCAATTTACCAAATTCCAAATATTAGGAAAATTTCATATCGTAACTTTAACAACAAGTGCAGGTTCAAAGAACTATCAGATTTACAGAGTTAATCAAATAACTCCTTTTGCATTTCTTCTAAAATATTTTTTCTGTAAAAATTATCTTACATTTAATTACTTACTTTTACGATTTCTTTCTAATTTTCATAACTGAATCTTAATTCAATTTTCTTACATACAAGAACAACTACATCAATGGGCACACAACACAGTGAAAATACACTAGTATTAGTAAAAAAAATCTCATGAGCTTCATAATAAGATAATATCAGCGAAAAAAACCATGCTAAAAAAAATTATTGATATAATATTAGTAAAAAAATCCTCATGAGCTAGTATATGATATCGGTCGAAAAAAATCCTCATGAGCTATATAAAAAAAGTTTTCAAAGGTAGGTTTAACGGGAAGAGAAGACGTCGTTAAAAAAAAATATGATGAATTTTTGTTGCCGTTCAAAAAATATGGGGAGGGAAGATGCTTATGTAATCGAGAAATATTTGAGAAGTAATTGGATGCCCGTAGAATACCATGCAAGTTTTGGGGCTTGAGTTACTAGGGTAATCTTGACCATTGAATTAAAATTGGAGGATCCTCCAATTCCCTATGGATTGGAGAGGAGCCGGACTCGAAACTCAAGCGATAATTAGTCTGTCGAAATACTTATCGAAATACTTATTTCGACGGCATATACAGCTCTAAATCGATATTTTCGCATCTTTTATTAAGTCTGAACCCAAACATGAAATTCAAGCGACATATCCACATCATTTTATCGAGTTCGAGTCCAAACAAGACATCTCAGCTAACAACGAAGCATGAAAGATAAAAGAGAAATCTAAGCGATTCTTAGGTTCTGACGGACCTGACACGCTCGCCTTGGCGTCCCTTGACCATTTTCGGAGGAGGCTCGAGATGAGTGGCAGAGACGACTACTGCGATGAACAAAGATCCAAAACCCTAATCGCGGTTTGAAGGAATGAGGTCGACTTATATGGGGGGTTGCATTGGTGGGCCGGAAATGGGTTTATGGGAAGGTTTTTGGAGGAAACTATGGGCCAGGAAGCCCATGAGTTTTGTACGTGAGATATGGGCGGGATTAGTCATTGCTGGGCGGGATTAGTCATTGCTATGGGCTATTTTTCCGGACCCGGGCGAGATCTGGGCCGTCTTAAAGTTTGTGATCCGGACCATAGATCACTCTTTTGGACGGCTCTGATCACGCACTACACTCTTGTAGTGCACTCATGCCGGATCCTCTTCTTCTCTTCTATTTTCTAAGATTCTTTCATTACATTAAAAAATAATATCTACTATAAATAAAGTATTAACAAAATAATACCGACAAATGTATCACTGTGGTTTACACAAACAATTGGCAAATCTGTTACTTAAAGGTAATTTAGCTTAATAATCTTGACAAAAAAAATAGCATTTTCTTACGAATAGTCTATCGAATTTTACTAGGGTAGGATTCTGATCATATTTTACGAATTCAAAAAATGAAGAGGGAAAATTGAAAAGACAAACTCTAACCGTGTAGTCAATCTTACATTTATTTTCTTTTTATTAGAGAAGTGAAAAATCTCTTCAAGATATGATTATTATCAGTCTGTGCTACACGATAAATTCAGATTACCGACTCTTACTAAGGAGGTTTTACATAAGCCAATCAAGGCGTTATCAAATGGAGTTAAAGGTAGGAGAAGGGCTGCTAAATTCACAATTGATTCTTCGACAAACTCACATGAAAAAATATTGATGTGAAAACGATGGAAGTATCAAGTGGGATTAGGCTGAAACTTTACACGGATTAATTTCTTTAAAATTGTCAAATCTTGGTTTTTCTGTTTTTTGATAAGTAAAATCCAGCTAATTTGACTTGTGGTAGCCATTTAACCAATAGATAAGCACAATGTACTTTTACGCATTAGACAAGGATTCAAATCCCCACTAACAACTCCCAAAAAAATGCAAAGTCAACAACCGGTTAGAGCGGCCACCCGATTATTATAAATTAGTAGAGTATGTCACTACGATTAGAATTAGACGATGTTAAATTAGTACTATATACTAGTAACTTTGACTTTCAGGAGGAAGGTATGGAATTCGAGTCGGATAGAATCAAATCACATTTAACTCACTAATTTTCAGCTAATTCCCCACTGATGTATACAATATTAACAAAAAAAAACAAACTTACTGAAGAAATCATTCTAATTGTAATTGTTTATTTTCTGGGTGGCAAAGAGAACACGAACGGAACACCACCTAGCATGCCAAGCACAGGCCTGATTTGATGAAATTCGGGTCAATCGGGTGGAGCCTTTAGAAGAACAAAAATGGTGCTTAAATTGAAGCAGTAAATAAAATTAGCAACATTTTCTCAAAAATTCTATCCTCGTACCATACAAACAAGTTCCTGAACCAAAGTCCGCAAGGCTATTCAACCTTCACAAAACACAAGATATTTCATCTCTAATTATAAAAAAAATAAAACAAAGACACCAGAGAATCAATAATGATCTCAATCTGGCAGTCATAACCTTCTGAAATCATCGCTGACAGATTGCACCTTCTCGACGAGCTACAAACAGGAAAAAAAAATAGACTTACAACCAGAACAATACGATGTAACATATGAGAGGTAAAAACACGAGCACTGGGTAACATTTTGCAAGAATCACATATTTTGTAGGTTTCTTCAGAGATGCTAATTATTGCGGCAAAGGTAGAACAAATAGCTATTAGACAAAGAAACCCTGTAAAAATGATAAGCCTAAATAATCTTGAAGCGGATAAACATCTCAAGAAGTAATACATATACGATTAGCTATTGCAGACTCTCAGTGTATACACAATAAGAGGGGGGGAAAAAAAAAAAAAAGAGGAAAAAGATATACATTGAATTTGTACAAAAAAAACAGGGCAAAATTTAAATAATGACAATTAAAAACCAACATCTAAATAGCCCCTCCCACCCAATTTCACCAGCTTCAATAAGATTTTCAGTAAATAGTACCTCCAACCTATTTTCTTGGTTCTTTATGGGAATTTCAACTGTTAATATGTAAGAATCCAAATTCAAAGGCATCCTTTCCTTAATCGTCTCCCGCCCACTTTAGCATATATACTTTTGATAACTATCATGGGAGGTAGCTTTGGAAAGCTACACGCGTTTTCTTTGACTTTCCAAACTGGACAATACATTAAAAAAGTATTAACGGAAGGCAGCAGATGCCTCTCCCATGCAAAGTGAGCGCTCTACCATTTTCCGCAAATATGGGAAAGAAACCATTAACGTAAATCTACATACCAAATCATTTAACACGGTTTCTAATTTTTTTAAACCGGAACCAAACCATCCTACTGAAAACCAATCCACGTCAAATCATTCAGTTTGAATTGGTTTCACGATTTGACAAATTTTTTGCTCACTCCTAATTAACCGATACAATTGGATAACCAAGACGTACAAGTTTTGAAATTCATTCCACGTATCACCAAAAGCCACTGGGGGACGTTATCATCTGAAATTGACATCTGTCCCAAGTTTGGTCTTAGTTTACTTTGTTTATTAAGTTTATGTGGAGGCTCGTTAGTATTGATTGTGCGGGATGATAATTCAGGTGATCCATTACGTATAGGGTTTTGATAAATATGATGTAGACTCATCCTTGCAGAACATCTGTCTTGACTTCTATTGTACTTGTGTAAAGAAACAACATACCAAGATTGTTTTTTCAGGGAACTTTTGCTAAATGTAATGCATTTGTTATTAGAAATGCCTCAATGGAATTGGACTGTGTTGGTTTTATTTTGTATGTATTATCGTATTTTTATTTAATTCGCTTGCGGATGACTATGATTATCCAGGAAGAATACTTTTTAAGACTAAAAAAAATATATATTGCGCTGTGCTTTCACGCACAGATTGGTTAGAAGTAGAGAAGGGCAATTCAATTTAATTGTATTCAAAATGCGTTGCGTTGTGCCTTCAGGCACGGGCACAATCCCTAGTACTAAGGTGCCATTCCGCTTTCTTTTTTAACCTTCTTTTTAAAAAAACAAGGTAATTTAAAGCTCAAATATAATGAAAAATAAAAAGTAATTTTTTTATTTTTGCACCGTTTAAAAATCTCAATGAGATCTATCAAACAAGATTTATATTGGTTAAAAAATTATTTGCGTAAACACATAATTTTTGAGCTTAAAATTACTTTCCTTTTCTAAAAGTTCCTTTTTGGAGAAACTAAAACGGAGCCTAAATATAATGGAAATGAGCATTCATTCCTTCTTTATTTTTTGTACCGTAGGAGATGGATGTTTTCGACATAACTTCTCGCGTGAAGAGCTCATTCAAACTCGACTCAATTAGTAATGCACGAGCTCGATCAAGCCATATATTTCACTTTTCTAGCAAAACGCCCCCAGCCCAAAATACCGCTAGCTCAGCTCTGATGGCTCGGATGAGGTCGTGAACTTGAATATATATATATATATATACACACACTCCATCAATTTCCATTTAAGCTCATTAATTAACCAAAAAAAAAAAAAGGACAAAGCAAGTGGGAAGGCATTTTAGAGCAAAATGAATTGACTGAGAGCCTCTTCTTCTTCAATGTGGGATTACTCAATGCTCACATCATAAGCAAAAGAAAGGTTCCCCGACAAAAATATGCAAGCCGAGCTCCAGCCTCATTTTCGCATTGATCGAGCCCTTCTCGGTTGAACGAGGTTGTCGGCCGATCTCATCGGTTTGATCCAACATTCGGGCGATCATCCGAACAATTTGACTGAACCCAAGTTTAAGCCAAGCTGTCACAAAAACCAAAATGCTACTTATAATAAGTTAGGAGGTTCAAATAAAATAAAAAAAAGATCAAGCAAGTTAAATTGAAGGTCAATGTTCATTTACGAACGATATATCAAACACTGAATGTGTTTAACTGTAATACATAATTCTTCATATATACGATATCTTCCATCTTTATTGTTACACCTCCACCCTTGTTGGACGAAGATATTACAAGAAAATTTCTTTTGTTTCATTCCTTCTGAATCGATTATGCGTTTCAATAGGTGTCCAACGACCTTATATCTTTGATCAAATGGTTCAGATTAACATACGATGACCACCATTACTAACAGTTTTTTTAGCCAGTTTTGCCATTTCATTTGCCGATCGCGTAAACTCCTCTCACCTGGTATCCATTAGCTCTCTTATCATCTTCTCGATTATAACTCGATCACAAGTGTCTTTCATGTCCAACCTAATTTTTCCATACCTCGGCAATTAATCTGCTAACACAATGTTGGTTTGCAAAATAGGGCCAACCCAGCATTGGAACTCCCGCAATGATACTCTCCAATGCTAAACTCCATCCGTAGTGAGTTAGAAACCCACCAACGGCTGTACGAGCCAGGACCTCCTCCTGTGGAGCCCATGCAACCATGTACCCCTTTCCCCTCGATCCCTCAAGGAGCTCGGGCGGAATTTGATTATTTCATTCTTTCTTAGCTACTTTTGGAATCACCCACAAGAATTGCTTTCTGCTATTTTTCAGTCCATTTCCACAATTCCATTAGCTCGTTATGTGGCTTCACTTCGATGCTTCCAAAGCTTATATAAATCACAGATCTCAGCAGTTGTACGTCTAGCCGCGCAATGCAACTCGCATCTTGTTTATTTACACATTTTGAAGGGATCATAGAAGCGAGTCTAGCCTTCAGGTGTTCAGGGAATGGTCCGATTGCATAGACATTCAGACATTGAGAGCGTATTTGACAAATTGCTGGTCCTTCTAGCTCTTCAAATGTATGAAGTATCATAGCGCGTGCCCGTTGGGCTTGTGTCGCTGCATTCACGATACGTTTGAAAATCTCGTCTGACAAGTCGTCAGCACGTAAAAAACTTGAGAGGTCGCGACGTTGGCAAACCTTCGAGACCTGGAACGTTATGTGGACGTCCAGATCGTCTCCTACCATGTACGCATTCGCAGTTTGCACAAATATGATACATGTTCAATTCATTGGGTACTGTTTGGACATACCCAAAATTCTACCCTGTAGAGGTAGAAGAAGAAAGGAATTCGACGATGCACTGTGGGGTTTGGACTCCTGAGAGGGTCTAACCCATGTTTGCTCTCGTTCCGAAGCACAAAAAAGAGAAGAAGAAAGACATCCAAGGTGATTTCTGGTCAATAAAAACCAAAAATACCGTCGAGCAAATTACAATTACCAAAGGATAGATTGAACAAAGGTCGATGTTCATTTACCTACGATATATCGAGCACCGAATGCATTTAGCTGTAATAAGTCCATATGGATCCTCCGTCTTTATTGTTGTACCTCCAACTGTGTATTCAATCGGTGTCCAATGACCTTATATCCTCGATCAAACGGTCCAGATTGATGTACGACGACCCACCTTTACTAACGGCCTTTTTAGCCAGTTTCGCGATTTGATTTGCTGATTGCGTAAACTCCTCTCTCCTGGTATCCATAAGCTCTTTTACCATCTTCTCGATTATGACTTGATCGCAAGTGTCCTTCATGTCCAACCCAATTTTCCATACCTTGGCAATTAATCTGCTAATGCACTGTTGGTCTCCAAAACAGGGCCAACAAATCATCGGAACTCCCGCAACAATACTCTCTAGAGTTGAATTCCATCCACAGTGAGTTAGAAACCCACCAACGGCTTTGTGATCCAGGACATCCCCTTGTGGGGCCCATGCAACTATGTACCCCTTTTGATTCGAATCCGTAAGGAGCTCCAGCGGAATTTGATTTTTCAATTCTTTGTCAGCTACATTTGGAAGTGCCCATAAGAATTGTTTTCCACTATTTTTGAGGCCGTGCCACAAGTCCATGATCTGGTCATTTGACATCACTACAATGCTTCCAAAGCTTACATAAATCACAGATCTCAACGGTTGTGTGTCAAGCCATGCTATGCAACCCGTATCTACTTTCTCTAAATTGTTCGGAGGGATCATTGAAGTGAGTCTAGTCTTCAGGTGCTCATGGAGTGGGCCGACCGTATAAATACCCGCAGATTGGGAGTGCATTTGGGCAAGCGCGGGCCCTTCTAGCTCTTCAAATGTGTTGAGTATCATACGTGCCCGGTGGGCTTGAGACGCTCCATTGATAATAAATTGGACATTCTTATCCGACAAGTCTCCAACACGTAAAAAACTAGAGAGATCACGACGTCGGACCAAACCTTCGAGACCCGGAACGTTTGCGATGGGCACATCCAAATCGTCTCCTAACATGCATTCGCAGGTTGCACAAATATGATAAGAACATGAACATGGCAAAATTTAAATTCGACAGCTCATTTCCTTGGTAAAAACACATATAAAAGAAAACAAGTAGAAGTTTTATAGTGGATTGGTAAAAACACACATACGAATGATTTGCTAGTTTTGCGTCATTGTTTAACGGATTAAAATGTAGACTATTATTTTAAAACAGATTAATTTGTCTCGATCAGAAGAATCTAAAAAAAATAAAATATTTCTCTTTCTATCTTATTTTGTTTGTCTTTTTTGATATTCAAGTCAGTTTTCAATCGCTTGTATCTTTTAATATGAATCTCCCAAAATTTTGCAATATAAATTTTGTTAAATAATTCTCAATTAGGTCTTTAATACATAGCTTTCAGAAAGCACGAGAAGCTTCCCAAACTGAACTTTAGGATTTTTAGAAATTTTATTCCTTTTGCTAACTTTTCAAAATTTGTTGATTGCGAGAATATGTTAACTAGGATTATTTATAAGCACTCCGAACTGATTTTGAAAAATTAAAATCTTAAAATTTGAAGAGAAAAAAAAGGTTTCTCGATAGTACGCAAAAGCCAAAACAGGCCTAAACAAATTATCTCCATGACACAATTTAAGAACAACTTAATCATGACACTAGAGAAAAAAGAAAGCTTAAATACTTAAATGGTCCTTACAAAATAGAGTTGGTTTTATTTTCGTCCTTGTAAAAATTTTTGTGTCAATTTCGTCCTTCCAGTTTGTGACTCAATTCATTGTCATCCTTGCCGTCAACCAATGGATGGAATTCGCCTACATGGATGACGGACTTGCCAGTTGTGTACTGGTTTTGGTTAATGGCAATACTAATGACATTTTAAGCCTAGGATGGCAAAATTGTAATTATTCAACCATGGAATTATGCAACAGGCCATCATGGGTTCAATCCGAAACAGCCCAATAGTCAATACACATGCCGTGTGTTTTTTAGCCGTATGATTATTATTGAATGAAAAGAGTCTAGAGAGCATTTTCTCTAAACCTATATCATTTGTGATTTTTTTGTCGCACGTTTGTAATGTAATTGAATGGCAGATTGATCTTGTGCGCCTTTTTTTTTTGGTAGAAAACGATGTGGGTAATATTGGGGGGAAGAGACATGGGCCAGGTAAGTACCAAAGAAGGTTTCGGTTATACAAGTAGGCAAATTCCGTCCACTAGTTGACAAAAAGGGTGACATTGAACTGATTCACAAACTGGAAGGACGAAATTGACACAAAAAATTTTACAAGGACGAAAATAAAACTTACTCTATTTTGTAAAGACCATTTAAGTACTTAAGCCAAAAAAGAATAGAAAATGCTGCGTTCTTGTCAAATTATAAATGTGATGCTTTAGAGGTTAAGGGTGGATTTGGCTTTTTTTTTTTTTTAAACCTTGCATTTATTAATTTTGCATTAAACTTTTGTGACTTCTAGATTTGTAATCAAGAGAAATCGAAAAAATAAAAAATATTGATCGAAACTCATAATTTTTTTTTTCAAAAAGACAAAAATAAGTATATAAAAAAAAGAGTAATCTTTCACCTAAACGAATTAATAAGTCACAAAAATTTAACGTAAAACAATCAAATAAAGGAAAAAAAAAGTTACTTATAATTTTTCAACCTAAACCCATGAAAAGGAATCTCCCCTGCTTAAATCCAAAACTAAAAACACATGTACAAAATTATAGTCCTACGACTCCTACCTTGAAAAGGAATCTCCCCTGCTTCATTGAGTTTAGGGACACAAAGAACCGCCCATAAATCAGAAGGGCACGAACTGTGGTAACACATGATCGGGATACCAACCTCATCAGCCACATCCACAGCAAAACTCACCATCATCGAATCCGCTTTGATGCATGCGATCGACGATTTTCCGGCGACGTGAGAGTCCTCCTCGGCCTTTTGCCAGTCGGATGATGATGATGATGATGATATCAAAACATCTTTGAAACGCGGTTTCGCTACTTCCAAAAAGGAGAAGACAAAGTCCGTCCTTTTATCAAGGGTCGAACGTTGACCGTCGTCTCCGGGAAGCCCGTCGGGGAGGTTTTGGAATCGGAACCTGGAGTACCGGTCGAAGCGAGACCGGACGGCAGTGTCGTTGAGGACGTGGCGGTGGGTTTGGTCAGCTACGAGGAAGGTGACGCGGAGGCCGCCGCGGCAGCAGAGAAGCTCTGCTAGATTGAGTAGGAAATGGATGTGGCTGTGGGCTGGGAAGGGGAAGAGATGTACATGAGGAGGGAGTTTTTCCCCCGTAGAATCCATCGGTAGTACAGTTTTTGTTACGCATGAAAGTTGAAATGTGTGAAGTGATTCAAGGAAAAAATTTTCAGTGCCGAGCGGGTACCACGTGGTGCCCGCTTAGACAGAGAAGAGGAGAGAGAAAGTATTAGGATGAGAGGACAGAATGTGCCACGTGGTGCACTAAATATTTTTAATTTTTAAAAAAACTAGGTTTTTTTTTTTTTTTTTCCAGTATTGTCCGCACTGAGTTACTCATACAAAGATAAAATTTGAAAGTCCAACTAAATTTGTCCAACTATACAAAATAAACTCAGCCTAAATAAGTTTTGGCTATTTGAGAACCTAAAACTTAAAGCAATGTAAAAATACACAAAAATAACAGGTGGAGTTCTGTGATAATTCAGTTTTAATCGTAAAAATTTGTCGCGGAACAAAGGATCAAACCAAAACACAAACACAGAGACAAAGGATTTACGTGGTTTCCTATGACTTAGGTATGTTCACGGGGGACAGCCGGATTATATTTAGGCGGAGGAGGATTACAAATCACTCTACTCACACTCTCACAAACTGATGCAAACAGAAAACAAAACCAGGTACGTCTCTGATTTCCCACTCAAATACAAATGTTATGGCGCGCAGGAGCTCAATTTATAGGCAAAACCTTCTCCTGTTCACAAACCGTGCCAGAGCTCTAAATCCACGCCTGGGATTTTCCAAATCTTGCCAATCTTGACTTCGATTACCCACGTGAGAGAATCAATTGCATTCGATGCAACCCACGCCAAATCTTCTGAGTAAATACAAGTCTGCAAGTGTAGTACAGGATGGAGCCAAAACATGGCCTCAAAAGCCAACAAAATTAAAATACGATCAACGAAATTTTTTCTTAAAATTCTGATACCGTGGTCAAGTTTAAAATAAATTTTATTTTCTACAATAATTTTTGTCTATGGAATACATACCGTCGGGCAAGTTAATTCACCTAATAAAAAAAAATACACGAAACAAGTTTTCTCTGCCAACGAATTTATTGGAATGGATCGACACGTTTTCGGTTGGAGAAATAAATCACATGCTACGTGGCTAGACAAAGTTTATTGGGGATTTTTTTTTCACTTATGGCTTTGTCGGATATCTACGCTATATAAAACTCTCCTTGGCATTTTGTTTTTTCTCACAGAATACTAGGAATAGCAACGAGATGGATTGGAGTGGATATTAGGATATTTATACCCGAAACCCCAAAAAATTATAATTATCTGAATCCGCCCCGATACCCATTGGGATGGTATAAGGGGTCCCATAACCGAACGCAATCAGGGTTCGGGTATTAACCGATACAATTGGATAACCAAGACAAGTTTTGAAATTCATTCCACGTAACACCAAAAGCCACTGGGGGACGTTCATCATTTGAAATTAACATCTGTCCCAATATACTAAATATAATGGAAATGAGCTTTCATTCCTTCTGTACTTTTCCGATGCAGGAGATGGATGTTTTGGACATAACTTCTCGCGTGAAGAGCTCATTCAAATTTCAAACTCGACTCAATCAATAATGCACGAGGCTCGACCAAGACATATATTGCACCTTTCTAGCAAAACGCCCCCAGCCCATAATACCGCTAGCTCGGCTCCGACAGCTCGGATGAGGTCTTGGAGCCATTGAGAGACAAGGGGAGACAGTTGACACCATTGCCTCCCAAATTTTCTTAGAGATAGATATCATTTTTATTCATTTGACCCCACTTTAAAATTTATTTTAGCCCCAACCCATATAAAGATTTTGTACTTAGGAAAAATAGGGGTCAAAATATAATCATCACCCATAAAATCCCCAAACATCGGTTTTATTTGTTTTTCAGAAAAAACTAGGTTTCCTTCACTTTTGCCTTTGTGGAGATTCTTCATCGTCTACAGGTATTTCTTTTGTTGATTGTTTACTGGTATTTCTCTTCTTGGTAGTTTGGTTGTGTATATAGAGCAAGATATTACAAACGAGGCTATCATTCATCGTTTTCAAAGTATGAAAAGTCGTCGAGGTCAATTGTGAATCTAAGTTATATTTTGTTATTGATATATATCTACTTTTTGATTAAGGCTCCGTTTGGTTCGTTGTAAAATAGTTTAACAATGAAAAATATTTTTCATATATGTAAAATATTTTTCCAAAAAATTAACTTTTGTATATTTATTTTTTGGTGTTTGGTTGGCATATGAAAAATAATTTTCAAAGCAATAATGAATGAATGGATGGATGGCTCAGAAATGTAATGCACGCAAGTGAAATTGGATTATATATATACTAGAGATAGAGATGGCTCAGAAAATTACAAATTGGAGAGAGAGAGAGAGAGAGAGAGAGAGAGAGAGAGAGAGAGAGAGAGAGAGAATCATGCATGACTGGATGGATTATGAGAGAGAGAGAGAGAGAGAGAGAGAGAGAGAGAGAGAGAGAGAGAGAATCATGCATGACTGGATGGATTATGGATGACAGATGTGGTTGGGTAGTGGAAGATTAGAAGCGACGGGAGGTGGCACTGGAAAATGACTAACATATGTTTTGAGGGTAAGTTGTTTTACCCCGACTAAGGAAAATTATTTTACAAATGAAAACATTTTACTCATAATTTGTGCAATCAAACATCAAAAAATGAGTAAAATGTTTAACAGGAAAATGTTTTACAGTCAAACAAATGGAGCCTAACTTCTTTCAATTAGCAACTAGAAAAAGTGAATCATGAATAGTTTAATTTTTCGACCCCACTTATCAAAAATCCTGATTCCGCGACTGTATATATACACTCCATCAATTCCCATTTAAGCTCATTACCCCAAAGAAAAAAAAGAGGACAAAGCAAGTGGGAAGGCATTTTAGAGCAAAATGAATTGACTTGAGAGCCTCTTCTTCTTCTTCAATGTGGGATTACTCAATACTCACATCATAAGCAAAAGAAAATCGCTAAGTGGAATAGATTGAACAATTAAAGGTCAATGTTCATTTACCAACTATATATCGAACACTCAATGTGTTTAACTGTAATACATAATTCTCCATATATACGATATCTTCAATCTTTATTGTTACACCTCCACCCTTGTTGAACGAAGACATTACAAGAAAATTTATTTTGTTTCATTACTTCGATTCCGAATCGATTATGTGTTCAATCGGTGTCCAACGACCTTATATCCTTGATCAAATGGTCCAAATTAACATACGATGACCCACCTTTAGTAGTTTTTTTAGCCAGTTTTGCCATTTCATTTGCTGATCGTGTAAACTCCTCTCTTTGAGTATCCATCAGCTCTCTTATCATCTTCTCGATTATGACTCGATCACAAGTGTCTTTCATGTCCAACCTAATTTTTCATACCTTGACAATCAATTTGCTAACGCAATGTTGGTCCGCAAAACAGGGCCAACCAAGCATTGGAACTCCAGCAACGATACTTTCCATTGCTGAACTCCATCCGTAGTGAGTCAAAAACCCACCAACAGCTCTATGAGGGAGGACCTCCTCCTGTGGAGCCCATGCAACTATGTACCCCTTGCCCCTCGATTCCTCAAGGAGCTTCGGCGGAATTTGATTTTTGCATTCTTTCTCAGCTATTTTTGGAATCGCCCTCAAGAATTGCTTTCCGCCATTTTCAATCCATGCCACAACTCCATTAGCTCGTTATGTGGCTTCACTTCGATGCTTCCAAAGCTTATATAAATCACAGATCTCAACGTTTGTGCGTCTAGCCACGTGATGCAACTCGCATCTTGTTTATTTACGCATTTTGAAGGGATCACAGAAGCGAGTCTAGTCTTCAGGTGTTCAGGGAGTGGTCCGATTGCATAAACATTCGGACATTGAGAGCATATTTGACAAATTGCTGGTTCTTCTAGCTCTTTAAATGTATGAAGTATCAGAGCGTGTGCCCGGTGGGCTTGTGTCACTGCATTCATGATACGTTTGAAAATCTTGTCTGACAAGTCGTCAACACGTAAAAAACTTGAGAGGTCGCGTCGTCGGAGCAAACGTTCGAGAGACCTGGAACATTTTTTATGGGGACGTGCAGATCGTCTCTTACCATGTACGCATTCGCAGTTTGCACAAATATGATACATGTTCAATTCATTGGGTACTGTTTGGACATACAAAAAAATCTACCCTGTAGAGGTAGAAGAAAGGAATTCGACGATGCATTGTGGGGTTTGGACTCCTGAGCGTCTAACCCATGTTTGCTTTTGTTCCTTATTAATTTTCGTTTCGACGATCTGTTTTCCGTTTTTATGTCGTCTTGAACGTTTCCGAAGGCGGATAAAAAAAAAGAAGAGGGAATGACTTTGGTGTCCCCGGTCATTTTGGGGACACCGTAATTTTTTATATAATTTTACCATTATGGGCATAACTAAAACCCATTACAAGTATAACAAAACCCAAATAAGGCATAACCAAGGAAAATCCAAAAAACCAACCAAGACATAACCAAACCCAACCAAGGAATAACAAACAAGTGTAGACACCCCAATTTGGAAATTCCGGACACCTTTTGAAGTCCCCAATGAGGATAAACAAAGAATGATTTAAACCTTTGAATTGATATAAACCTTTTGGAGCGCTACCTTTCGAAAACCATAGACAAGTGGCCGATAAGCTTCCCAATGATGAAAACGTGCCTTGAAAAACTTTACACGATGCTCTTTGTACTCAAAGGAGTGATGAAACACCTTAGAACTAGGTATGAGAGTGTCAAGTAATACTTAGAATGAGTGAGCATGTGTTTTGGCCATTATGGCACTATCGATCTTCGGTTTAGTTTGCTTTCAGCCCATTTTTCATAAATCATACTTCCTTATTTTTATGGTTGGAGTCCTCCAACTTTTAGTGCATTTAAAACCTTCTTTATCGATATATAATAAGCCTTAATCCAATTTTAAATGAGGGAGATACAAGGATTTTGCCTAAATGACTTCTTTTTCGACCACCTGAGGGTAAAATCATTATATCTTTTGATATAGAAAATACTTTTGATCCAAATCACTTGGGTTAGAAAGTAGACATAATGAGCTTTTCAACGGTCCAAAGAACACCCAAAACCGAGTTCGGAAATGTCCGGGGCGGCCTTGCGAAGTTCGGCCTGTTGAGTAGTCACCTGTACCGTACGGCAGTCAACTATTCCGTGCAGTGGTCAACTGTGCCGTACGGTGGACATATTTCTACCGTACGGTAGAGTTTTTGACCGCCTTAACTTAAGTCGGTCGGGATGTGCCGTACGGTGGAACCTAATGCCGTACAGTGGATATTTAGTGTCGTACAGTGCCGTACGGTGGACTAACTTTTGGTCAAAAATGTCAGGAAGACAGTAATCAGTTGCAGGCCAAAATGAGCCAAGTTTGCTTGATTTCCAAGCCATTTTGCCCTTTAAATACCTCCCCCTATCATTAGACATGATATGCAATTTTTTTTTTTTGAAGGAGGGGGGGGGGGGGGGGGGGGGGGGGGGGGGGGGGACAATTTTTGGAAAAAATAGAAAGAAAAACAGTTTTAGAAAACCAAAAACAGCTCCAAAAATGTTTTGAATATCAATACTTGATTTTATTCTTCTTTCAAATACCAAAAACTCTATTTTCTCTCAAAAATCAAGTTCAAAACCATTTCAAAGGCAATCCAAATCCAACGCCAAGCCTCCTACCTCGGACACTACATCATACTAGAGCTCGCCCACTCAGCTAAATTCACAAGAAGGGCCACTGTACCAATCCCAACTTTCCAAAAGGTATAAACTTTTTGTTCTTATATTCTGAGGGGAGCTACTAAGTTTAGACTGGTTTCTCATACCAGTTCTAGGTTTAGATGGTTTAAACAATGCAAAAAAATAAAGTTGGTACCCCGAGAGTTTTCATCATACAGCGCACATTGACTGCCGTACGGCAAAGCCCTTTCAAGGGGACAGTTTTACCTAAGCTTCATTCCTTCTTTTCATTTGAATCAACCTGCAGTGAAATACTGTTTTCTGTTTTAGAGTCACATATGCCATGATAGACTCTTTTTTTTAATTCATAAAGCATGTTAGTCTTATGTTACCTTCTGAAATAAACACTAGTTCTTTCATGCATAAGCATGCACACATGTTTTTAGATGATCATAATTCATATGCTAGACAACCCCGTTTTAAACTGCCGACCACAATACCCAGTACCGTACGACACATCCTCCTGCCGTACGGTGGTGTTTTTCGTGGAATAGAAATAATAGTTAGTCATTTGTTATCTTCTGCAATTAAATACCTATATTTGTCACGCCCTCGATTTTCAACATAATTTAATATCACATTTCGATAAAAAAATTCTCGCATAAGGTAAATAATACCCAAAATGATTTCCCACCTGTTCAATTTACAAACCAAATTTCCAAGTTCAAAGAATTACAACCTTGGCACCACGGCCCAAATTAACTTAAACTCAAACACGAGTGTTTAGAAAAATTACAAACTTAAGTCAAAAGATAATTCAAAAGTGAATTAGTTACAAAGTCATCTCTAACCGAAAGTAAGTCTATTACATAGATGAAAAAGTAACTAGTCAAATTAGCTTCCAAAAATCTTCATTTCGAATCACACCATAGCATGCAATCGACTGCCCAGCATTTAGACCTGAAAAGAAGGATTTTGTTGAGCTACACTAGCCCAGTAGAGAAATCTATACACAAGTTATAAGAAAATATGCTGAGTTATGCATCTAAAGTGAATGAATATAGAAAGATATGCCCAAGGTTTATATGGCTATCAACAAGCAACTCAATAAGGCTAAAGGATTCTAGACAATCCTACATGCAACACCTATCATCTCACACGCCATACTAGTAACACAAATGTTCCCACATCAATCTCAAATGATTAACTTTTGGTTTCTCAACCGATTCATCACATCACGTGTGTTTCCACATTCATTCCCATTTCACAATTGTTCACATTCCTCGATTCATCAACAAATTCCCTTTCTCATTCTCATTTGCCATCAAAAAACTCTTTTTCCCTTTTTAAACAATCCAATTTAGCAAAACCATTCTTTCTTTTGTTTTCCGATAATCTCATCTCATAACATCCAAGGTTTTCGCATGTATCGCTCGTTTCCGGTCATCTCACCGAATGTCCATGGTGATACCCGTTCAATTGCGTGATTCCGGTCGTCTCACCGAATGTCCATGGTGATACCCGTAGTGTCAATTCCGGTCGTCTCACCACTTCGTGGTGATACCCGTAGTGTCAAGTTTTTGTTGTGTCCGTAACATCAAACAGTCGTTCATATCTCATTATGCTACAAATCATCAACCGTCACATACACCAACAAGTAGATAAGCACACACTTTTCCATGAAGTATGTCACCATAACCTACACCGCACATTGAACTCATAAGTAACTTTACGACTCGCTAACCACTAGCCTCTTTACTAGAATCTCATAAGACGAGAGCTCAAGAAGTTTAGAGTAATCAACGAGATGAAATCACAAGGATACGAGTTACTAAGATACCTTACGGATCACTAGCCAAACTCACGACTACCCATCACACTCACCACAACGCCTCAGATAACCTACGGTACACCTAAACAACCTTACGGTTCATTTTCCAATTACGACGGTACTAAGATTACCTTTAACGAGTGTCGAAAGGATTAGAACAATCAACGAATCATTGGAACCGGAGTAATCGAGTTTAAAGATGATTAGAATGTGATTGGAGAGTGTTAGAAGTGATCGGGGATCAACACAATCGACGGATAAGCAATGAAGTCAAAAATAGTTTTCTAAGTCATTGGTACCAATACCTCAAAAACTAGGTATCGGTACCATGACACTCCAGTGAGCAATCCGACTCAGGGTATTGGTACCTCGAAAACAAGGTATCGGTACCAAAGGTACCGGTACCTCAAAAATGTGGTATCGGTACCACTGCGTTACAGCGCACGATTTTGCAGAAAACTAAGAACGAGCACAAACTCAAATTCCAACAATCTAAGGCACGATTTAGGCACATAATCATCACATAAACTCATAACAAGAGTAAGAAATCCCTACCTCAAGTCAATGATCGAAACCCATGCGATTTGAGCAAGCCCTAGACTCCGAAAACTTCAAAATCAACCGAATCTCCTCCTCCGAGCGAAACCCACGAAATTTCGAGCTCAACAACGAGAATGGATGAAGGATTGGAAGTTATTGGCCATGGGTTTTGAGTAATAGTTGGAGTTTTGAGTGAGGGAGTGGGAGAGAGAGATCACCGAGAGAGAGGGAGAGCCGAGAGAGATAGATCGGGAGAAGAGAGAGAGAGAGAGAGAGAGAGAGAGATGGGAGAATTTGTTCTCCTACACACACACCCACACTTATATACTTGCACCCACACAAATCACACTTGCACTCCCTCAAATATCAATCCTAACACATTACCCCGAATCAAATAAATTCAAGAAATTTCATATTTTCCTCAATTTCTAACATTTATAAAACTTTTAAATAATATCCAAAAAAATACGGGTCCTTACACCCTTCCCTCCTTAAAGAAATTTCGTCCTCGAAATTTGCTAAATCAAACCCAACCAAACATGCAACACATAGATACACCTCAATCGTAACGGTATCCATCATGCAACAATTCGATAATCATGAAAATCTACGTCAAAGATTCATATATGTCAAACCACAACAAACACGAGTGTATCTTTCTAACTTCATCCTCCCTTCCCATGCAAACTCGGGCTTACAGCATCAGTTTACCTCTCAACACTTGACTATGCAAATTTAGGACACGTATCGGTTTCTTGCAATGGGACACGCCGGCTTCTAACTCAAATTCGGACCGTTCTAACATATGCAATGGATTCGATTCGTAACTCCTTATTATCTACACATAGAGCAAATCACAAATACCTAAAAGTTTCGACAGCAATATCAAACAGTACGCAATTTCGAAGCTTCCATTAATCACAAAATTTCTATGTACGATTATCTATCCAACACAAAGATCTTGCCTCTAAACGTAATCTGATAGTCCAATTGACTCCCCGAGACTTCCATCTAGAAGGTGCGGTGATGAAGCGCCTCTTCCAACTGGATTTCATCGGTTGTCGCTTGGGTATCCAAAAGACACGCACCGTATCCAACACTTAAACTATCTTTCTAGCGGTGAACGCTTCCTTTTTGCCCAAGACGAGACAAACTTCAACGCGGTGATGCTTTATGAAACATCAGATTTCCCCTCTTCTAATGAGTTCAAATGACGACAATGGTCAACATAATCCTTTAGTCGGCCTCACGCAGTTAGCAATCTCCAATGAATTCCTTTGTCCGTTCAGTCATTCTTTCTCGAGCTTCCAAAGTTTGTTAGCGAATAGATTCCATCGCACCCCTCAATATTAAATCTAGTAAGCCTAGAACACGTGTCAAAAAAAATTTTTTTTTTCTACAAGTCGCACCAAATTCTCGCTCCAAGTTGGGTCATTCTAGATCGTGAGTAGGATTGAATTATTATCTCAAATGAAACAAGCAAGCTTCAAAAACTCAGATGATGCCAATCAAGAATTTAAGGAATAGCTGTGAGGTACCCGGAATTCAAAGAACATAAGGAATCTTTAGGGTGATTAGACAACAAACTCAAGGTTTTATCTCATGATGATCCGAAGAATCTTGAAATAATCACTCGTAACCTTCCTATTGCTTTACAAACGAACGAAGTTAATGAACAACCTTTTGGCAACTGAACGATGTTGATACTAAGGATAAACACAAGGTAATGAAATAGATCTCTGATAAACTAACTGGTATAAGATCAAAAATTTGTCCAACACTGGAAATGATAAGAACTTCCAACAAGTTAAGGCTGAGCATTACAGAACGAATCATCATGTGTCTCCAGAGTTGAAGAACCACAATAGAGTTGAATGACACTGGGAGAAACCTCAACAAGTGAATTCAGATTGACCGACACCAACTAATAGATTTCAATAAATATGATACCACAAGGTTTTGCACCAATTATGACATAAGAACTTAAGTTGGGTAACAGATTCCAAGAAATAGACAAGTAACTGCAACAATGAAATCCAAACTAACCAAATAGGTCTATACCAGCAAATGGATACAAAGAGGGTACAAGTTCATATCGCTCGATTTCATAGTTAAGGAATCAAGACAAATGATAGCACCATGTTCGTGACGGTAGCATCAAAGTGTGAATTGAAAAGTACCAATGAATTTGTTTATCAATAAGCATGTGAGCACAAATTGGGTTTAATAAATTGAAGTTACAACAAAAACTTATCCCAAACATGATAATGTCAATATAAGACTTCGAGTGGAAAACGAGGAACATTCGTCAATTTTTCTCAATAGCAAAAGTGTCATAGGATACTTCACCATAAGGATTCGAATATACCCGAGAAAAGCCAGGAATGGATTGCGCAACAATTAACTCAAATATCAAGAATTATGACGGGTCAACAATATAATAGACTTCACGGAAATAGCTTACTATACAATTCTAACAAGATTTAGCCAAGCCAACGAAAGAGGGTGAATAAAGAAACAACTCTCACGAGATCGCGTTCGAAATATCACCAACTATCATAGATACAACCAGTCTTTACTCCAAATCATATCAATTCTCCCCCTGCTCAAATTAAAGAAGTCAAAGACAATACTTTCATATGGAACGATTAACCCTAATCCCGGCAAATATGATCTATCCATCTTCCTCAACACACGTGGACTAAGATTTCTTATTTTCGATTCCAAACATGAAAATGAACAGGATTCTCTATGAGTGAAAAGCTTCTTAATCAAAAGTATAGTAGCAAATGAGTAGAACAACTAGAAAAAGAGGATACCTCAAAATAGTGATGTTTCTAAGAGTTAGAGAAAAGTAGGAGGTGGTAGTCTAGCTACGGGGCTGCATCTGTTGCTGTTTCGATATACGCTTATGTTGCTGTTTTGAGCTCGACTCACCATGTACTTCCAGTCTCCGAGGACAATTTCTCGCTACGTGGCCAGGTTCGCGACAGGTATAATAAGTCCTATTAAGCTGCGGAACTCCCTGATTTCCGGATAAAGTAGGCGGTCCAAGATTTATTTGATTTTGCGAAGGTTGATTTGGTTCCCTTTGCCTTTTTCTCTCTTGGCTTCGAAAATTCTCTGGTGACGTACTCACTCTAACGATCGGTTGCTTTTGTGCACTCTGAGGTTGCGGTTGACTAACAATTAGCTTAATTCCTGGTTGTTGTACTAAACCCAACTCATCCTGCATTATCTTCGCCTGAGGACAGTTCTTAGCGACATGGTCAAACTCTCCGCAAGTAAAACAAGATTTTTGACCCCTTTGACATTGAGAACGAACATGACCAGGCTGACCACATCGGTGACACACAATCTGACGCTTAAGAAGAATTCTCGGAGTCTCAGAACGAAAAGGTAAGTTAAAGCCTCGCTGGCCCTGCATAGATTGCTCTGGTCCCTTCGGTTTCTTGCTTCCCGAACTCTTAATACTCTCAGAAGATGATCTTGCGCTAACGACTCGATGACTAGCTTCCCCCACATTCACACCGCCTTGCGCACCCTCCAGTGTCTCAGCACCTTTCACGCACTCAACAATCTCAGGAAGCATTATCTCATCCCTAGTATATTGACTCGCCTCATTCTCCCTGTTTGCACTATAGCCCTGGTGGTCACGATTTCTGGTCTCACCCCACCTAACTCCACGTCTTGATGACATCCTACTAATAAAGCATAAGAAAGAAAACCATCAACATTATTCACGTCTCTATCTAATGCGAGTCTCCAACCTTTCCATTAGAGGCTAACAACTCTACGCCACTCTACCGTAATACATATGCAATGACTCATCAAAGGGCTAATATCATTCATACAAGCACACATGTGGTTTTCCAAAAAGATGCAGAGATTTTTGAACCCATGAGACTAAAGGCCTCCCCACGGTCTCGAGGTATTCTAAACCTATTGCTCTGATACCAATTTGTCACGCCCTCGATTTTCAACATAATTTAATATCACATTTCGATAAAAAAATTCTCGCATAAGGTAAATAATACCCAAAATGATTTCCCACCTGTTCAATTTACAAACCAAATTTCCAAGTTCAAAGAATTACAACCTTGGCACCACGGCCCAAATTAACTTAAACTCAAACACGAGTGTTTAGAAAAATTACAAACTTAAGTCAAAAGATAATTCAAAAGTGAATTAGTTACAAAGTCATCTCTAACCGAAAGTAAGTCTATTACATAGATGAAAAAGTAACTAGTCAAATTAGCTTCCAAAAATCTTCATTTCGAATCACACCATAGCATGCAATCGACTGCCCAGCATTTAGACCTGAAAAGAAGGATTTTGTTGAGCTACACTAGCCCAGTAGAGAAATCTATACACAAGTTATAAGAAAATATGCTGAGTTATGCATCTAAAGTGAATGAATATAGAAAGATATGCCCAAGGTTTATATGGCTATCAACAAGCAACTCAATAAGGCTAAAGGATTCTAGACAATCCTACATGCAACACCTATCATCTCACACGCCATACTAGTAACACAAATGTTCCCACATCAATCTCAAATGATTAACTTTTGGTTTCTCAACCGATTCATCACATCACGTGTGTTTCCACATTCATTCCCATTTCACAATTGTTCACATTCCTCGATTCATCAACAAATTCCCTTTCTCATTCCCATTTGCCATCAAAAACTCTTTTTCCCTTTTTAAACAATCCAATTTAGCAAAACCATTCTTTCTTTTGTTTTCCGATAATCTCATCTCATAACATCCAAGGTTTTCGCATGTATCGCTCGTTTCCGGTCATCTCACCGAATGTCCATGGTGATACCCGTTCATTTGCGTGATTCCGGTCGTCTCACCGAATGTCCATGGTGATACCCGTAGTGTCAATTCCGGTCGTCTCACCACTTCGTGGTGATACCCGTAGTGTCAAGTTTTTGTTGTGTCCGTAACATCAAACAGTCGTTCATATCTCATTATGCTACAAATCATCAACCGTCACATACACCAACAAATAGATAAGCACACACATTTCCATGAGGTATGTCACCATAACCTACATCGCACATTGAACTCATAACTAACTTTACGACTCGCTAACCACTAGCCTCTTTACTAGAATCTCATAAGACGAGAGCTCAAGAAGTTTAGAGTAATCAACGAGATGAAATCACAAGGATACGAGTTACTAAGATACCTTACGGATCACTAGCCAAACTCACGACTACCCATCACACTCACCACAACGCCTCAAATAACCTACGGTACACCTAAACAACCTTACGGTTCATTTTCCAATTACGACGGTACTAAGATTACCTTTAACGAGTGTCGAAAGGATTAGAACAATCAACGAATCATTGGAACCGGAGTAATCGAGTTTAAGATGATTAGAATGTGATTGGAGAGTGTTAGAAGTGATTGGGGATCAACACAATCGACGGATAAGCAATGAAGTCAAAAATAGTTTTCTAAGTCATTAGTACCAATACCTCAAAAACTAGGTATCGGTACCATGACACTCCAGTGAGCAATCCGACTCAGGGTATTGGTACCTCGAAAACAAGGTATCGGTACCAAAGGTACCGGTACCTCAAAAATGTGGTATCGGTACCACAGAGTTACAGCGGACGATTTTGCAGAAAACCAAGAATGAGCACAAGGTCAAATTCCAACCAACTAAAGCACGATTTAGGCACATAATCATCACATAAACTCATAACAAGAGTAAGAAATCCCTACCTCAAGTCAATGATCGAAACCCATGCGATTTGAGCAAGCCCTAGACTCCGAAAACTTCAAAATCAACCGAATCTCCTCCTCCGAGCGAAACCCACGAAATTTCGAGCTCAACAACGAGAATGGATGAAGGATTGGAAGTTATTGGCCATGGGTTTTGAGTAATAGTTGGAGTTTTGAGTGAGGGAGTGGGAGAGAGAGATCACCGAGAGAGAGGGAGAGCCGAGAGAGATAGATCGGGAGAAGAGAGAGAGAGAGAGAGAGAGATGGGAGAATTTGTTCTCCTACACACACACCCACACTTATATACTTGCACCCACACAAATCACACTTGCACTCCCTCAAATATCAATCCTAACACATTAACCCCGAATCAAATAAATTCAAGAAATTTCATATTTTCCTCAATTTCTAACATTTATAAAACTTTTAAATAATATCCAAAAAAATACGGGTCCTTACAATATTCAAGCATGCTTGTTAATACCTATTTTTGACGTGCTATAAACTGTTTATGTGGCATAAAAGTTAAGCAATAAAATGAGTTTTCAAATCCCACAAGTATTAGTAAAAACCGATTTTATCGGGTGAGGGGGGTGCTTTTCCAAACAAAACCTTTCCCTCTCGTAACCTGGCTCCCGAACCCAAAACTCTCTGTTTTCAATAGACCAAAACCTTTTTAAAAGGGCAAAAGAGTCACATTTTTCAAATAAATGGTTTCTCGGGGTTAATCCTTTTCAAAACCCGGGTGGCGTCTCTCAAACGAACCAACCATTTCCCCTTTTTGTAACATTAAAAATATAAAAAGAGAGACGGGAAATTTCTCCAGGCATATAGCCCATATCAAGTTATGTCTTGCTATGGTTTTGTTATGCATGGTTGTAAAGAGTTTTGACTATGCTCATAATGGTTTTGTTATGCCAAAAATTATGGTGTCCCCAAAATAATCAGGGACACTAAAGTCATTTCCAAAAAAAAAACGTTTCCGAGGCACAAAAGAGAGAAGAAGGAAGACTTCCAAGGTGATTTCTGGTCAATAAGAACAAAAAATACCATCGAGCAAATTAAATTACCAAAGGATAGATTGAACAAATTAAGGTCGATGTTCATTTACCTACGATATATCAAACACCGAATGCATTTAGCTAGAATACGTCCACATTACAAGCAAATTTATTTTATTTCATTCCTTCCGAACCAATTGTGTGTTCAATCGGTGTCCAATGACCTTATGTCCTCGATCAAATGGTCCAGATTAATGTACGATGACCTACCTTTACTAACAGCATTTTTAGCCAACTTCGCAATTTGATCTACTGATTGCGTAAACTCCGCTCTCCTGGTATTCAGCAGCTCTTTTATCATCTTTTCGATTATGACTCGATTGCAAGTGTCCTTCATGTCCAATCCAATTTTCCATACCTCGGCAATTAATCTGCTAATACACTGTTGGTCTCCAAAACAGGGCCAACAAATCATCGGAACTCCCGCAACAATACTCTCTAGAGTTGAATTCCATCCACAGTGAGTTAGAAACCCACCAACAGCATTGTACCCATGCAACTGTGTACCCCTTTCGACTCGAATCTTCAAGGAACTCCGGCGGAATTTGATTTTTCCATTCTTTGTCAGCTACATTTGGAAGTGCCCACAAGAATCGTTTTCCACTATTTTTGAGACCGTGCCACAACTCCATGATCTGGTCATTTGACATCACTATAATGCTTCCGAAGCTTACAAAAATCACAGATCTCAACGGTTGTGCGTCAAGCCACGCTATGCAACCCGTATCATCTTTCTTTAAATTGTTTGGAGGGATAATTGATGTGAGTCTAGTCTTCAGGTGCTCATGGAGTGGTCCGACTGTGTAAAAATTCGGACATTGGGAGCGTATGTGAGCAAGCGCGGGCCCTTCTAGCTCTTCAAATGTGTTGAGTATCATACGTAACCAGCGGGCTTGAGATGCTCCGTTTATTACAAATTGGGCGTTCTTGTCCGAAAAGTCTCCAACATGTAAAAAATTTGAGAGATCACGACGTCGGAGCAAACCTTCGAGACCCGGTACGTTTGCGATGGGCACATCCAAATCGTCTCCTACCATGCATTCGCAGGTTGCACAAATATGATAAGAACATGTTCAACACGGCAAAATTTAAATTCACAGCTTCATTCATTTAGTTAATAAAAAACAAGAACAAAAGATAGTAGAAGTTACTAGGGATAGTTAAACAGTAAATAAACACAAATATACTTAGGCTCGTTCAGCCTAAGGTTTTATTTTTTAGCAAGTCCTTTTGTTTTTGGTTGTTACAAGATATGTCATGCTCTCCAATACATCATATTGATTAAAAAAAGAGTAATCGCACTATGGTGTTAAGTGGAACAACTTTATAGATACATAATTACTTTTGCGGGGAAAATGTTGTGGTAGTTCTGAGTCCAAGTTTATGGATTAAAAAAGTAAATATATATTTTTAAAACAGATTGATTGTCCCGGATCAGCGGAATTCAAAAGAAAATATTGTTTTTTAAAATACTCCATTTTTGGAATAAAGAAAACAAAAATCTAAAATAGAAGGAGATGGCTTTTTTTTAAAAAAATAAAAATGAAACATATTTCCACTTCCGGCGATACTCGCAGGACTAACCAATAATTTGCAAAAAATAAAGGAACAGCAAAACAATTGAATATAGAGATAAAAGTAATCCTCAGTATACTTGTTGCTCTAAGGGGTATCAATATTTATACTCCACCCGTGTTAAGAGTCTTAAGTAATGGAAAAATCTGGAAAGGTCAGTCAAAAGAGATAAGTCCAAAGTGATGTTTTAACTCCCAAAGAAGCTTTGGACGATGAAAAGTCTATGTGAAGAAAATTCTGGATATGTCTTACAGCAAGTATAAATAGAGGTGCTGATTGTGCAGAAAAAGTACCACGAAATCATTCCAAAAAGATCCCATAAATCAGTTTGTATGTGCAGGAGCAGCAGCATTGCTAGTCCAAAAAAAAAAAAAATTCATTGTAATCCCAAAGCTTGATATTGAATAAAATCCTTGCAATTCTAGATTTTCTACTTAGCATCAAAGCTATTCTCATCTTTTTATTCTTCCGTCACATCTTTCGCTCATTCTCATCCACTCACACTTCCGAAGTCCCCAACAAATTTGGTATCAGAGCTTTCTTAGTAGCTGCTTCATTCCTTATTTTCTGGTGCTACTAATGGCATCAATTCCAGCCCCTACCATGTTTAGATATTCTCCAAGTCAAGTCCCTATCTTTGAAGGAGAACACTATGACTACTGGAGTAGTGAAATGGAGAGTTTTTTCGTAGCTGAAGAAGTGTGGGAAGTTGTTGAGAAAGGTGTGCTAGATCAACCAGAACGTGCGACACAAGCAGCACAAAAGCAGCATAAGGAGAACAAGAAAAAGATGCAACGGCACTCCGCTACATCAAACAAGGGGTAAGCAAATCAATCTATCCTAGAAATTTAATGCAAAGAGAGCAAAAGATGCATGGGATGTGTTGAAAGATGAGTTTCAAGGAAATGAAAAAATTGTTTCCATAAAGCTACAATCTTTGTAGAGAGATTTTGATAACCTATCAATGCAAAAAAGTGAATGCATTAAAGATTTTCTCTCTAGAGTTGCTGAGATTGTCAATCAAATTAAAAGTCATGGTGAATCCATTCAAGATAAAAAGGTGATCGAGAAAATACTCAGGAGTTTACCTCCAAAATTTGATCATTGTGTTGCTGCCATAGAAAAAGCTAAAGACTTGTTAAAAATGACTATGTTTGAACTAATGGGTTCACTCCAAGCACATGAGCAGAGAATTAACAGGTCGTCGAGCCAACCCATCGACAAAGCTTTTCAATCCAAACTCTATTTCAGCAACAAAAAAGCAAACAAGCAGGAGCAAGCGAAAAAAGGAGGGTCATCCCAAAAGAAGATGAACGGGCAACCGAACCAAAATGAAGGTGAGGACAAAGCAAATCAAAGAGGAGAAAATCAGCAACAAAGATCCGGTAATCCGCAACAAAGAGTTGGTAATTACAACTCTAGTTGCCGCATTTGCAAAAGGTCTAATCACCAAACAAAAGATTGTCGATTCAAATGCAAGAAATGCAGAAATCCTAATCACTCTCAAAGGGATTGCTGGTTTCAACAGAAAAAGGAAAGTGCTGAAGCAAATTTCACGACAAATGAGCCCGAATAACTTTTTTCCTGCATGAATGTCCAGCAAGAATCTCAGGAAGTTTGGTACTAGAACAGTGGGTGCAGTAACCACATGACAGGGAATCGTGATATCTTTGTGGAGCTTGATCAGAACGTTGCTTCGCAAGTGAAACTTGGAGATGGAAAGCTGCAAAGTGCTGAAGGCAAAGGAGTAATTTCTCTCCGCACAAAGGGAGGTAACAGTAAGCTTATTGGTGATGTTCTTCATGTTCCAAATCTTACTCAAAATCTCTTAAGTGTTGGACAACTCTTGCAAAAAGGCTATTCCGTAATTTTTGATGGTGGAAAATGCAGAATTTTTGATAAGAAGAATAATGTCACAGTGGCAATTGTTGAAATGAGCAGAAACAAAGTATTTCGACTTGTTATGCCACTTGACGAGAAAATTGCCTTCAAAAGTGAAAGTCTTGATAATAATTTCTTGTGGCATTTGAGATATGGCCACTTGAATAATAAAGGGCTGCATTTACTCAAGCAAAGTAACCTGGTGATTGGACTCCCTCAAATCGAAAGAACAAATCAAATTTGCGAAGGTTGCATTTATGGGAAGATGCATAGACTTCCATTTCCTAAAACTTCTTGGAGAGCAAAAGCCCCATTGGAACTGGTTCATTCTGATGTATGTGGTCCTACAAGAACTCCCTCTCTCACCGATAAAAGATACTTTATTCTCTGTGTAGATGATTATACACGTATGATGTGGATTTTCTTTCTTACTTAAAAGTCTGAGGCATTTTCTGTTTTTCTTCAATTTAAAGCTCTTGCAGAAAAACAGAGCGGGAATGAAAGTAAGACTCTTCGGACTTACCGAGGAGGAGAATTTATCTATACTCCATTCATGGACTATTGCAAAGAAAATGGAATTCAAAGGCAGCTCACTATTAGAAGAAGTCCGCAACAAAATGGCATTGCAGAGAGGAAAAATCGGACCATTGCGGAGATGGCTCGGAGTATGTTAAAGGGCAAAGGACTACCCAACAAGTTTTGGGCCGAGGTTGTTAATTCAGCAATTTATATCCTCAATTGTCTCCCACAAAAGCTGTTCGCAACAAGACTCCATTTTGTTAGAATGTGAAGACGATCATTTTTTGTGACCTTGGTCCGGACCACCGTGAGACTGGTCCGGACCACCGCGGACAGAATTCAGTTTTTTGAAGTTGCTGGAATTTTGGTCCGGACCAAAGGTAAAGCTGGTCCGGACCAGCGGGACCCAAGAAACGTTTTTTTTTAGGGTTTTTTGGTGTGCTAACTTGCTTGGACTATAAAAGCAAAGTTAGGGTTGCCTCCCATTATAATGTTATTCATCTTTTCATCATAGTGAAATCCCCCAACACCCCGTGGAGTACGATTAGGCAAATTGCTTAAGTCGGAACCACGTATATCGCGTGTCTTGTTCTTTTGATTGCTTGTTTCTTTTTCCTGCGTGTGTTCTCTTGCCCTAACAACTGGTATCAGAGCACCCAGGTTGAGTGGGAGCATCGATGGCAGGAGAAGAAGGAAAAGTAAACGGAATCGAAAAGTTCGATGGTTCAGACTACGGATATTGGAAGATGCAGATAGAGGATTATCTGTATGGAAAAAGCTTGAACGCACCGTTGGAAAAGAAGAAACCAGAAGGGATGAAAGATGAAGACTGGAAAACCCTAGACAGGAGAGTCTTGGGGATTATTCGTTTGACGTTGACAAAATCGGTGGCCTACAACGTCGCGAAGGAGAAAACCGTTGGGGATATGATGGCGGTCTTGTCAAGTATGTATGAGAAACCCTCGGCGAACAATAAGGTACATCTCATGAAGAAGTTATTTAATCTTAAGATGTCGGAAGGCGCTGCAGTTGCCAACCATCTTAATGAGTTTAATACTATTACGAATCAATTGTCTGCTGTTTCAATTGAGTTTGATGATGAGATACGTGCCTTGATTGTTTTGGCTTCGTTACCCAATAGCTGGGAGGGTATGAGAATGGCTATTAGTAACTCCGCTGGCAAGGAGAAACTCAAATACGATGACATTCGAGATCTAATCTTGAGTGAGGAGGTTCGTAGGAGAGATGCAGGAGAATCCTATTCGTCTAGTTCGGGTTCCGCTTTGAATACCGAGACTAGGGGTAGGAGCCAGAATAGAGGTTCTAATAGAGGAAGGTCGAGGTCGAGGTCGAGGAAAGGAAGGAGTGGGTCAAGGACCCCTCTGCATGAGGTTCAGTGTTGGAACTGTAACAAGATGGGCCACTATAGGAGAAACTGTAGGGAGCCGAAAAAGCAAAACAACGAGTCTGCTAATGTTGTTGCTACTGAAAATCAGGATGCTTTGCTTCTTTCAGTTGACAGTCCGATAGACTCTTGGGTGTTGGACTCAGGAGCTTCGTTTCATACCACTGCACACCGAGAAATTATCGAGAACTATGTTGCTGGTAATTTTGGGAAGGTGTATTTGGCTGACGGTGAAGCGTTGGATATTGTGGGTATGGGAGATGTTCGAATCAGACTGCCGAATAGGTCTTCATGGTCACTACAGAAAGTCAGACATGTTCCGAATTTGATGAGAAATTTGATTTCTGTGGGGCAGCTAGATACAGAGGGTCATTCAATCTCATTCTTCAATGATCAGTGGAAGATTACAAAGGGAGCATTGGTTGTGGCTCGTGGGGTCAAGACAGGGACGTTGTACATGACACAGAGCACAAGGGATACAGTTGCAGTTGCTACTGCAAGTTGTGATGCAGACCTTTGGCACCAAAGATTGGGTCACATGAGTGAAAAGGGCATGAAGGTACTTCTTTCCAAGGGTAAACTTCCAGGGTTGAAGTCGGTTCAGTTTGACTTGTGCGAGGGTTGTGTTTTTGGGAAGCAGAAGAAGGTTAGTTTTCTGAAAAACGGCAGGACTCCAAGATCAAGGAAGTTGGAGTTGGTCCACACAGATTTGTGGGGTCCCGCTCCTGTTGAATCGCTTGGTAGGTCAAGATACTACATGAGTTTCGTCGATGACTCAAGCAGGAAGGTATGGGTTTATTTTTTGAGAAATAAATCTGATGCTTTTGAAACTTTTAAGAAGTGGAGAGTTTTGGTGGAGAATGAAGCGGGCCTAAGACTGAAATGTCTAAGGTCAGATAATGGAGGTGAGTATGAGGACAAAAAGTTCAAGGAATATTGCGCTGTTAACGGGATTAGGATGGAGAAGACCATTCCGGGGACACCACAGCAGAATGGTGTGGCCGAGCGCATGAACAGGACCCTGAATGAGCGAGCAAGAAGCATGAGGCTGCATGCTGGGTTGCCAGAAATTTTTTGGGCTGATGCAGTGAGCACTGCGGCTTACTTGATAAATCAAGGACCGTCGGTTCCTTTGAATTTCAGATTGCCCGAGGAGGTTTGGAGCGGAAAGGAGGTAAACCTTTCGTTTCTTAAAGTTTTTGGTTGTGTTTCATATGTTCATATTGATTCTAATGCTCGTAATAAATTGGAAGCTAAGTCTAATAAATGTTTTTTTATTGGCTATGGCGACGAGGAATTCGGCTATCGATTTTGGGATGTGCAAAATCGAAAGATTGTAAGAAGCCGGAATGTGATATTCAATGAGCAGGCAATGTACAAAGATGGTGATAGGACAGAACAGGTTGATTCTGTGCCCGAGGTTGAGAAAAAGGATGTGGTCGATTTGGATGAGCTATCTGAGGGTTTTGTGCCAGACAGTAGTCAGGAAGATGAAGAGATTGTTATTCCGCAAGAGAGACAGTGTACGCCAACTAGTGCTGTCAGAAGGTTGTCTTCCAGGGTTAGCAAACCACCACAGCGTTTTTCACCATCTTTGTACCACATATTGCTCACTGATGCTGGTGAACCAGAGTATTATGACGAGGCTTTGCAGAATGAGAGTTCAATCAAGTGGGAGTTGGCCATGAAAGATGAGATGAACTCTTTGTTGACAAACCAAACGTGGGAGTTGACAGAATTGCCAGCCGGTAAGAAAGCTCTTCATAATAAGTGGGTTTACAGATTGAAGGAAGAGCACGATGGTAGCAAGCGCTACAAGGCTCGACTAGTAGTCAAAGGCTTTCAGCAGAAGGAAGGGATTGATTACACCGATATTTTTTCTCCAGTTGTGAAGTTGACGACAATACAGTTGGTATTAGGGATTGTGGTTGCTGAGGATTTGCATTTGGAGCAATTGGATGTGAAGACTGCGTTCCTCCATGGGGATTTGGAGGAGGACATCTACATGCATCAGCCACAAGGCTTCGCAGTTAAAGGGAAGGAGAAGATGGTTTGCAAACTGAGCAAGAGCTTGTATGGGTTGAAGCAAGCTCCAAGGCAATGGTACAAGAAGTTTGATAGCTTCATGTGCAGCAATGGGTTCAAACGGCTGGAGGCGGATCATTGCTGTTATACTAAGGGGTTTGGCAAGTCTTATGTGATTTTGTTGCTATATGTTGATGACATGCTTATCGCAGGGTCTGATATTGGGGAAATCAACAAAGTGAAGAAGGCGTTGTCGAAACAGTTTGCAATGAAGGATTTGGGAGCGGCTAAGCAAATCCTTGGAATGAGAATAATCCGAGATAGAGCAAAGGGGACTTTAAAGCTATCACAGGCCGAATACATCAAAAAGGTGCTCAAGAGGTTTAGCATGGGTGATGCAAAACCTGTTGGAACACCTTTGGCTAGTCATTTTAGACTAACCAAGGATCAGTCACCGAAGACAAACGAGGAGCGTGACTACATGGGTAAAGTTCCGTATGCATCAGCGATAGGGAGTCTTATGTACGCTATGGTTTGCACACGTCCTGACATTGCGCATGCAGTGGGAGTAGTGAGTAGGTATATGAGTAATCCAGGGAAGCAGCATTGGGAAGCAGTGAAATGGGTTATGAGGTATTTGAGGGGTTCTACAGATGTCTCATTGTGTTTCAGAAGGGCTGGCCTGAAGTTGCAAGGTTTTGTTGATGCAGACTTGGCGGGTGACATGGATAGTCGGAAGAGTACTACCGGGTTTGTTTATACTTTGGGTGGTACAGCTGTGTGTTGGGGCTCTAAATTGTAGAAAATTTTTGCTCTCTCAACTACAGAAGCCGAGTATGTGGCAGTCACGGAAGCTGGAAAAGAGATGGTATGGTTGCAAGGATTTCTGGATGAGTTAGGGAAGACGGTTGAGAAAGGAGTGCTGCACAGTGACAGTCAGAGTGCCATCTTTCTCGCCAAGAATCCGGCCTTTCATTCTAGAACGAAGCACATACAATTGAGGTATCATTTTATCCGTTCTTTGATTGATAGTGGACAATTGATACTAGACAAGATCCGTGGTGCGGAGAATCCAGCGGATATGTTGACAAAGGCTGTGACTGTTGATAAGCTGAAGCTGTGCGAAGCTTCAGTTGGTCTCCAAGCTTGAGGTTGTGGAGATGGGTGTTGTGGGTGTTGAAGATAGATGGTGTCTGTTGACGACCATTGAAGTTTGGGAAGCACCGTTGATCAGTCTTCAAGTGGGAGAATTGTTAGAATGTGAAGACGATCATTTTTTGTGACCTTGGTCCGGACCACCGTGAGACTGGTCCGGACCACCGCGGACAGAATTCAGTTTTTTGAAGTTGCTGGAATTTTGGTCCGGACCAAAGGTAAAGCTGGTCCGGACCAGCGGGACCCAAGAAACATTTTTTTTTAGGGTTTTTTGGTGTGCTAACTTGCTTGGACTATAAAAGCAAAGTTAGGGTTGCCTCCCATTATAATGTTATTCATCTTTTCATCATAGTGAAATCCCCCAACACCCCGTGGAGTACGATTAGGCAAATTGCTTAAGTCGGAACCACGTATATCGCGTGTCTTGTTCTTTTGATTGCTTGTTTCTTTTTCCTGCGTGTGTTCTCTTGCCCTAACACATTTGAAGCCTGGAATAAGAGGAAGCCAGTGATTGATCACTTGAGAGTTTTCGGGTGCATCGCATATTCCTTAATTCCATCCAAAGACAGAGAACAGTTTGATGAGAAAGGTGAAAAGCTCATCTTCATTGGCTATAGTGATGAGTCGAAAGGATATCGGTTGTTCAATCCAAATACAAACAAGCTGATTGTTTCAAGAGATGTGGTGTTTGATGAAATGGCAGCTTGGAGCTGGGATGGAAACACTTCTCAAGCACCAATGACATATGAATTTTTTGAACCAACTACAAGCCAGGAGGAGCAGCCAGAGCATTCAAGTCCAACTTCAACTCCTACAAGACTTCCAGCCACAAGTTCCTCAAGTCAAGAAAGTCCGGAATCACCACCAAGAAAGGTGCGTTCTTTAAGAGACATTTATGAATCATGTGATATGGCTCTTTTTGCTTGTGAACCACAGCATTTTGAAGAAGCCTCCAAAGAAAAAGTGTGGAGATTGGCGATGGATGAAGAAATTACCACCATCGAAAAGAACAAAACTTGGGAGCTTATGGACTTGCCGGAGGGAAAAGAAG
The DNA here is from genome assembly GCA_014282245.1 of Rhododendron simsii. Classification (NCBI taxonomy): domain Eukaryota; kingdom Viridiplantae; phylum Streptophyta; class Magnoliopsida; order Ericales; family Ericaceae; genus Rhododendron; species Rhododendron simsii. The sequence continues at coordinate 24,684,994 of CM024957.1, read as the reverse complement.
TGATTGGATTAAAATGGGTCTACAAGACTAAATTCAAAGAAGATGGTTCTATTCAAAAGTACAAGGCAAGACTGGTGACAAAGGGCTATTCTCAACAGCCCGGAATTGACTTCAATGAAACTTTTGCACCGGTCGCTCGCATGGAGACTATTCAGACTGTCCTTGCTTTGGCAGTGCAATTGGAACTAAAAGTTTTTCAATTAGATGTAAAATCAGCTTTTCTCAATGGAGAACTCAAAGAGGAAGTGTATGTTGAGCAGCCATAGGGGTATGAGGTTAAAGGAAAAGAGGACAAAGTATACCGACTTCGAAAGGTACTCTATGGCTTGAAACAAGCTCCTTGAGCTTGGAATAGCAGAATTGATGGATACTTTAGTCAAAATGGATTTCAAAGGTGCCCAAGTGAACCATTGCTCTATGTCAAGTATGAAGGGATGGAAGACTTTCTCATAGTCTGCTTATATGTAGATGACTTGATCTATTTTGGCACAAGTATGAAGATGGTTGAAGATTTCAAAAAGAAAATGCAAAGAGAATTTGAGATGACTGACTTGGGTCTTATGAAGTATTTTCTTGGCATCCAAGTGAAGCAATCAAATGGGAAGATTTTTATATCTCAAGGAAAGTATACTGAAGATTTGTTGAAAAAGTTTCAGATGAACAAGTGCAAACCAGTTTCAACGCCAATGGCTTTGAATGAGAAGTTGCAGCAAAACCATGGTGTTGAAAGAGTGGATCAAAAATTCTTTAGAAGCCTTGTTGGTTCTTTGATTTATCTAACCAATACAAGGCCGGATATTATGCATTCGGTAAGTATGATTTCCAAGTTTATGAATGAGCCCAACAAGCATCATTTTGCAGCGGCAAAAAGGGTGCTGAGGTATCTTCAAGGAACAAAGACACATGGACTCTTAAATGAGAAGAAAGAGGACAATAAGCTAGTTGGATTTACTAATAGTGATTGGGCAGGTTCATTGGATGACTGAAAAAGCACATCGGGATATTTATTTTGTCTTGGCACAAAGCTGATTTCTTGGTGCTCAAAGAAGCAAAAGACTGTTGCATTATCCTCTGCCGAAGCTGAGTACATTACAGCAACGGATGCGGCTTGTGAAGCTATTTGGCTGAGGCGAATTCTCTCTGATTTGAAGCAATCGCAGCAGCAGCCGACTACTATTCATTGTGACAATATGTCCTCAATCGCCATGACGAAAAATCCCGTGTTTCATGCAAGATCAAAATACATTGAGCTAAGGCATCATTTCATTAGAGATTTGGTGAATAAAGAAGAAATCTGTCTTGAATTCATCAACACAAATGATCAACCTGCTGACATCCTCACAAAGGCGGTAACTACCGAAAAGTTTGATAAATTCAAGAAGCAACTGAAAATTACAAATTAAGAGGGGGTGTTGGAAGTTAATTTGTAATTTTCCAAGAGTCTTAAGTATGGAAAAATCTGGAAGGGTCAGTCTGCTTCGATTACTTCCGTGTAGAAGAATATTACCCCAAGCGTAGGGTTTGAATATCGATGAAGCAAAATAATCCGGAGAAGTCCGGGATCGTACCCAAGGGAATTAGTTCATGGCTTGCCTCGGATTTGTAGATGCAAGTAAGGTTTTCGACTTTTAGCCAGTCAACTTGGTTTTACTTTGAACGGTGGAATTAAAATGGCTAAATTAAGAATGAATTAACTAGGAAAAGATAGGTTAGGTCTAGGAATCCTAGCACTCATGACTTGGGCTAAACCACATTTTTCACCAATTCTCGCGATTTAAAATACACAATTATAGGTACCTAAACCGGAAAATAGAGATTCGATTATCAAGCTAGCTCTAGAATTCGTTCGATAACCACTTCGAGCGACAGAGCTCTAAGCATCATGTGTGGTGAGTAGGCGATGCTCCCACCTACACATGATCAAAGAGGTTAACACCTCGGCGATTTACCAAACGAATCCGAACCCCACATTAATTTTCAAACCCAAAAATTAAAACTTTATTGGTGAAAAATGCAATTTTTGCCCAAGCCATGGGATGCTAATCATCCCATGACCTAACCCTTGAAACTACTCACACATATCTAGAGAGATAAGAGCAAGCAAAAATCTACTTAGCATAATTGAAATGCAAGACTAGAAGAAAATTAGCTTAAAAGATAGATCGGGAACTAAGCAACAACTTTAATTAAAGCAAGAGTAGCAAAAGACAACTAATAAAGGCTGGAAATTAAGAAATAAGTGCTGAAAATGAAGAACAAGGCAAGAACAATTCAAAAAGCTCAAAAGTAATCTAAGCTAGATCTAGAAATGTACCAAAAAACGTTCTATTCTAATTGTTTCGGATCCCTTTTTACATCATCCTTGGAATATTCCCTGAATATGCCCCTCTAATGCCCTCGGCATCGCTGGCAACGGTCATAAGCTAGGCCACTAAGGGGCTCGGCATCGATGCCAAGTTTCCCTTCCCATCGCTGCCGAGGTGGTTAAGGATCTGGGTTACAAAGCAGCTCGGCATCGATGTCAAATTTGGCATCCCATCGATGCCGAGGCCCATAAGGATCTGTGCCTTGCTTTTGCCTTGGCCGTGCTCGAGCGTCGCCTGTCTTGCCTTGGCGTCGGCTGCTTCTGCCTTGGCAATGGCTTCTTCTGCCCGGGTTGAACTTCTCGCTTTGGCTCTGCCTTGGCGTTGCTCAGCCGTCGGTCACGCCTTAGCCTTGGCCTCGCCTTGCTCAGCCTTGACGTCGGGTAACTTTTGCCTGAGATGCGCCTTGGCCGTCGGGCAATTTCAGGCCATGACATGCCTTAAGCCTTTAAAGCTCCTTATTGAGTGATTTTCCTACAAAACAAACCAACCAAACTCTACGAAACAACTAAGTTAAAAACAATTAATTAAAGAGTAAATTAAACTAAACCTAGACACTAGCGCACCCTTTCATTACATTTCTGGGTGCTTATCACAGTCAAAAGAGATAAGTCCAAAGTGATGTTTTAACTCCCAAAGAAGCTTTGGAAGATGAAAAGTCTATGTGGAGAAAATTCTGGAGATGTCTTACAGCAAGTATAAATAGAGGTGCTGATTGTGCAGAAAAGTACCACGAAATCATTCCAAAAAAATAACAAAACTCAGTTTGTATGTGCAGGAGCAGCAACACTGCAAGTCCAAAAAAAAAAAATCATTGTAATCCCAAAGCTGGATATTGAATAAAATCCTTGCAATTCTAGATTTTCTACTTAGCATCAAAGTCTATTCTCATCTTTTTATTCTTCCGTCACATCTTTCGCTCATTCTCATCCACTCATACTTCCGTTGTCCCCAACAGGATGCTGACCTAGTGGTTCACGACGTACAAGTGATTTGGGGTGTCAAGAGGTTCAATGTTCGAGTTATGTATCAACGTCTTCTAGAACTTTGTCCTCCTGCAAAGCTCGGCTGGTGGTACTGTGTTCCACGAGCCCTTGGTTGGGCGGTAGAAGCTATGGCTCTTAGGTTCCCTTCGGGGTGCGCAGTGGGTCTCGAATCCCTAATGACCAAGCTCAATGGAGGGTTGCTATGTCTAGTCACCCTCTCCTCTGCCCTTTTTTCCTAGAAAAAAAGCGACTCGGGGTCTCGGAAATATGAATGCAGCAAACTAAAGAAATCAAAAGTCCAAACCTACAATAACAACAGGTTTATCAGTCATTGTCTAGCATGCTAAAAGCTCTTGTAAAATGCCCTTTATATAATTGAGTGCAGAAACAGTTTTTTCCAAACAAATACAAAAAAGAAAGACACGCCCACAGATTCAAAATTATTTTACAAGAGTGAACCCCTCAGTTACAAAAAGACCAAAAATAACCATACAATTCAAAAATTCTTCTCATGTACGAGAACCACAACTGAAAAGTAAAATTGGTTTCTCTATCAGACACAAAAAAGCGATCCTGCTACGTAACCTATGATGACCTCGTGATTTTTTGCTGACACATCATCCCACTTTCACATGCTTCTTCAACTGCATCTTTCCAGGCTGACGGGCAAACAAATTCCAAATTAGATATGGAAGGAAACCATCAAGTGATTCTATCAGACATGTGATTCCCGGTATGTAGTACTATAGCTACTTTAAGACATGAACTAGTGATAAATACCAAATGGGAAGAATGCATCACCAGCCAAAGCTGCTCCCTTGACTTTGTCTCCTGCTTTCCTTAAAGCAATCCTCAAACTCTCCAAGCGATTCGGTTGTCCACTTCCCATACCCAACATACAGTTTTCCTGCACAGATATGACCACTGTAAAATGCTCATGGGCCTCAAGTTCCACATGGAACAGTGTTCTATAATGCGGAGTCAAGAAAAGTGCTAACCTTAGCAATTACAATGGCGTTGCTCTTGATGTGCTTCACGCATAGCCATGCAAATTTCGCATCAGAAAGCTCATTCTCTTGCGAAGTCTTCTCAGAAACTAATTTAAATTCTATATCTTCTGGTGTTAAATCATCTGAATCCTGAGCTAGCCAACAGCCACCAACTTCTCTCAGAGAAAGCTTTCCTTTCTTATTCTTGCTTGCCTCAAGGATTCTCAAAGTTTTGACTTTCCGCGGAGGATCTCAAGACCCTTTTTCGAATACTTAGGTGCAACTACAATCTCATAGAACATCTGCATTTCACGGTCTGTCGAACTTCTAAACTCTCGTATTTCCTTTGCAAGATCCTTCAAATATCGCAAAAGGGATATTAGTTTCTTTTCGAGAAAAGGAATCCATGATAAAAGAGTAAACCATTAATTGTAGAAACGGACGGTTTAGATGCACACTACAGGTCCCCCAGTCCTCTTACGTACCTTATCTACTCTCAATGGCAGTCCCTCTCTACTTCTTCCTCCATCAAAGTACTTTTAACACTAGCCATCCACTCCCCTGGTCTTTATTCCCAACAGCATGTTCTTTAGTACTTTTACCATTAATCCTTCAAGTCATCCACTCCCCGGGACTTTAGTACTTTTACCATTAATCCTTCAAGACAACATTAAATGAAGAATCAATCCTTCAAGTGCATGCGATCCCCTGGTCTTTAGTACTTTTACCATTAATCCTTCGAGTCATTTTTTAACCATTCCAAACTCGTGTTCATTGAGAGCCCGAACAACATGTTGTTGGAAGAGGAGGACTTTCCTGCCACATCCCCAAGTTTCCAACTAATCGGACTTTGTTTATCAAATTCTAAGCATGGTCATATTACCCGATCATTCCTCGCTTTCTCTACCATCAACATGACCTTATACTAGTTGAGCTCTCTAGAGCTGATTTTTAAGGTAAGTTTCCCTACTGGCTGTTGGACAACAATACAAGAATGGAGACACTTATCCTATCGTACAATTCATTTGGTGGACCATTATTAATTGTTGCCTACTCGTCATTTGAGAAATCTTTTAGTAGTGGATATCTCTAACAATCATCTTGAAGGCTTCCTTCAATACCAAATATCCAGTTCTTTCCTGAGTTTAGAATTCTTCAACATGTCTACAAACAACTTTGAAGGCAGCATTCCCTCTTTATTCGGGGATATGACTGCTCTGCAAGTGCTAGATTTATCCAATAACAGATCATCTGGTAAAATACCGTTTCATTTAGCCGAAGGTTGCCCCTCCTTGAGTTTCTTGAGCTTATCAAATAACAACTTGACAGGCCCAGTACTCCCCCATCAAAACAATCTGACCGAATTGGGAGTCTTATAGTCCGACAATACTGGCTTCATAGAAATTCCATCTAGCTTATCTCGTAGCACAAAGTTAATTATATTAGATGTTAGTGCTAATCAACTGGTTGGAAATTAAAGATTCCGAGGTTCATTGGGAATTATACATGGTTATGGTTTCTAGCCATGGCCGGTAATCATCTTGAAGGTCCCATTCCAATTGAATTTTGTCAACTCAAAGACATCTATCTGTTAGATCTTTTAGAAAATAATATCAGTGGCTGTACCATCTTGCTTCAACTCATCAAACATTGAGAGTATTCGGTTGTCCAAAAATATGCTACATGGACCTTTTCCAATGGCCTTTCAATATTACACCAATTTAAGGAGCTTGATCTCTCTTATAACCAATTCAGTGGTAATATTCCAACTTGGCAACTTAAGCATCATTGATCTTTCTTTCTATAATCTCTTTGGCAGCATTCCCCCTTGTATTAATAAGATTGAATTCAACGGAATACACAGCATGTTTGTTGGTTTGGGAACCGGGCTTTCAGATTCACGGCATATATTCAAGTTATTGTTACATGATCTGAGGATGGTGTTACACATGAGCGAAATTGAAATTGATCAAGAGATGTCATTGGATAGAAGTACTAAACCAGAATTTATAGAGTTTGCAACAAAGGGAATGTCCTTATCCTACAAGGGAATTGTTCTAAACCTTTTCTCAGGAATCAATCTCCCCCACAACAGATTCACCGGCCCCATACCACTTGAAATAGGAAACCTTAGCCATATCAAAGTGTTGAACTTGTCCCACAATAACTTCACCGGTACAATCCCTGTGACATTTTCAAGCTTGAAAAGTATAGAAAGCTTGGATCTTTCCTACAACCACCTGCATGGGATATTCCTCGCCCAGCTTACCATTTTAAACTTCTTGGTTGTTTTCAATCAGTCCTTCAATAACTTGAGCGGAAGGATGCCTCCAAGAGTAAACCAATTTCATACTTTTGAATCGAGTAGCTACATTGGAAATTCACTTCTTTGCGGGGAACCACTGCCAAGGAAGTGCGAAGCAACTAATTCGTCCATCGACGCCAAGAGCCGGTGTCAATGATACCGAAGAAGATTCTGGTTTCATGGACATGGATGTGTTCTACATGAGCTTTGCAGGGTCTTACGTAACTGTGGTCTCGGCAATTGTGGCGATTTTATTGATAAATCCTTACTGGCGAAGGGCATGGTTTCATCTTGTCGAGGTTTTCATCACCACCCGCTATTATTTTCTTGTGGACAATCTCATCGGGGGCAGGCGTGGTTTTCTTTGGAAATAAGTAGCCATCTCTCTCTGATCATCATGTGGTGTGGTTAATGAATTCTACGAATTTTCGTTTGGATTTTGGATTGTTATTTGTACGGAATAAATCTCTTAAAGATCTTAGACGGAATGCCTTATAACTATCAGTCTAGCTTTGTGGTATGTTTAAGGTGCAAAAAGTCTCATATTATGGTTTTCGAAATCGTATGAAAATCATACACTACTTATACTCTTCATTTGGTTTTTTTTTCTTCCTGAATGTCTGCTTGCAATTGGGATGAACACCACCTGTTTGAGAAAACGCCTCGATGGAATGATTGATGTGAAAAAAAAAAGAAAAAGAATGGGAGCAACAAACTCGGATCTTATTGTCTCAAAGCTTTCTCGCTTTAATGAACACCACCCTTCGACAAAATCATTTTACATATTATGGCGATTTCTAAAAGTATGGAAAGGGAGAGAAAAAAAATTGTGAATAAGGCCACAAATGACATTCCCTTGCTTATGAATTCGAAGCCTAACATTTTATCTTGAAACGGGTGACATTCCCTCAAGAAACTATGTATAGGTTCTTTTCTGTATCTGTAAAAAGGAGCCTTTTGTGAAGTATCTCTATAAAGGTGGACAACTTTAGGAGCTACAAATGATTTTGGGTGGAACATGTAAAACGTATTTTGAGGGAAACTTGCCATAATTCAAAAGGTAAAACTAAATTATTGAAAAATTCTAGTCGGAAACACTTAATCCACCATGATCTAGCCTGGTAGATCGATTAATTATGCTCACCATCCACAAGGGAGGGGCCAACTTATACTATAGCAAATTCTCGTGTAGAGTACTGCCCAACATTGGAATCGATAGAAAGTGAATGAGAGTCAAAACTCGAACGCCAAACAAAGATTTCCGAAGGCTCCTAAATGCTAGGTGACAATTGGCCAGCCCCTTTGCATTTCTCCCCACTTTTTTTGTACTTGGGAAAATTAGTAAATGCTCAAGACCCTTCTCCGACACACATTGGCGAATGAGAAGGGCCCTAAGCTTGACACGGCAGCTCTGGGCGGAAGCCCAAGTAAAACGCAGCTTCTTATTTTTTGTCGACTGTTGTGCACAGTTATGTGTTAATTTGAGAGTGCCTGCCTATCTACATAAAATTGGCCCAGCTCAGAAAAATGCGGTGGCAATGTTCAAAATTGTTGATAATTTGACGCCTAGTTTTGAAACATGGTTGAGAGAGATGGTGCACTGTGGTGTTCAATTTGGTTTTGCTCGATTAGTAATTAGTCAGTGGGGTCGAAGCAAAGGCGCTGCGGCCGTTGAATTCGATTAGTCCAAAATTGATTGGGTCATTACCTTTATGAACAGTAGTGGAACCAAAATTTTGACCCCAGACCCTAACATAGCTCCACCCCTACTTATGAGAGGTCAAATGATCTTGAGCGTTATTGGGTCCGCTTAGGAGACTATAAAGCCAAGAAAAAGAGTATTTGTGTTATCAGTGTTATGGTTGGGAATTCAACTGGTGGGCCATTACCGTAGTAGGAGTAATGTGAAAAATGGAAAACAGAGGAAGGAGTTTGAGAAGGAAAGGATTGTCTACCGAGAGAACGCAGCCAATTACGGCGAGAGGAGATCAACTCCTCATGGCGGGCTAAACTCGTCTTTTAGGGCGTAGCTGCATAGATGAGGTTTGTACTCCGAATAACCTAGATTTTACTGCTTTTGGTGGATTTAATATTCGGATTTGGTTGAATGAAATCGATGATTTCATGTTTGTAAAATCGGTTTTATTTTTTTCCATACAATTGTGTGTTTGTTATCCGTGATTTCAAATATTTTTCATACAACGATTGTCAATTGAATTCGTGGTAATTGAATGCGATAGACGGATCTTACTAGTTGTACTTTTTGTGCTAGGTGGAAATAATCTATCCCGCTTGATGATACATGTATATTTTTAGGAGAAATCACAAGGGCCTGAGAACTATGATGGTATCCGGTAAATGCGAATAAGAAATCCCTTCACTGATATAAATCTAAGAAAGTCATTTTCCAGAAACAATTTTTTCAAACAAATACAAGAAAGACACGCCCACAAACTCAAAATTATCTTACAACAGAACCCCTCAGTTACAAAAAGACCAAAAATAACCACCCAATCCAAAAATTATTCTCATGTATGAGAACAAAAATACGATCCCACTATACGGTGCATTCCTTGCGAATTTTTCTATCAGACACAAAAATACGATCGCACTATGCAACCTATGATGAACTCGAGAATTTTACTTACCATGAGTATTCGGTAGACACTCCTTTTTGTGATATACGGTGCACTCCTTGCGAATTTTTGTGGCCAAGATATGAATTTTGTGATTTGTTTCATAAATTTTTGTTGTTACTTTTAGGAATTTTTGTGGTGCAATCCATGAATTTTGTAGTAAAAGAAGATGGCCAATGTCAAAAAAGATGGTGCAAAATTATGAATTTTTATGGGTTGGTCATGAAGTTTGTGGTGCTGTTTATTAATTTTTGAGGCCCACGATACAAACCAATTTTTTTTTTTGATAAGCAAGATACAAACCTGTAACTGTTCGATTTTGAAATTTTGTTGTGGTATATGATTTTTTTTGGCTCCAAGTACAAAAGTGGATACTGTACACCCTATTTTAGGGGTCTGTATATATGTATATACACCTCGGATGTATATGTACAGAAAAAAGAGATGCTCGGATTAAGCACCCTACACACCTCGAATGCCTTTGATTCCCGCGTTGCCCCCTTGTTTTTTTTTAAAGATTTTTGGACAGCTCGGATCGGCCGTCCGGTAGCCGGAGATGGCCTGGCGCGGCCGTCACTACGATTTCGGTACTGACCCCATCGGTACCAATATCATTTTCAAAGTAAGTAAGATAATCATGAGCACAATTGAATCGGATCTGTAGATGACCTGTCCTCTCTAATGCCTTCAAGTTTTGATTTGGGGGTCGTGCTTCCACAGCATAAGGTCCCTTGAAATCCTCGACTTTTGGCAGTATAAGAGGGTCGTTAAAAATACTATCTGTGAACAGCCATTTTACGCACATATTAGGTCTGTATCCAACCCTCCACCAATTGGGAACTACATTGATATCGTTATTGTTGTATTGATGTGTATTATGGATTACATCGACAAGCACCATTTTTCCTTTTGCTTTTCCTTTCGTTCGTGGAAAGTGAGATCACATCATTCTTTTTTGAAATAGTTGTAACCCTCTTTAAACGAAGCAAAGGTCAAGCAAATTGCTAATCCATAAAGCGTCTCAAAGACTTTTTGAAGCCATCTTTCTTTGACGAAGACGACACGATGATTTATTTGTAGTTTTCAATTTTCTGAATGAGAATTCGCATTAACTCCACCTCTATTTCTCTAAAATGGAGGATGGACTTGACACATTGAGTTGAGATTTTGTCATTTATCCTCTCTTTTCTATACTTTTTGGGAGAATGTTGGAAGGATCTATCGTCTTTATTAAGGCAAAAGGTGCAAAAAAGTGTAATTTTATGGTTTTAGAAATCATCTGAAAATCATACACTACTTATTATACTCTTCATTGGGGTTTTTTTCTTCCGGAATGTCTCCTTGCAATTTGAATGAACACTACCTGTTCGACATTACGCCTCGATGGAACAATTGATGTGGAAAAAAAGAATGGGAGCAACAAATTTTCAGATCTCATTGTCTGAAAGCTTTCTCGCTTGAATGAGCACCCACCCTCTGAAAAAATCGTTTATTGTGGCGATTTCTAAAAGTTTTAGCACCAAAGGAAAGAAGGGAAAAAAAAACTTGTGAATTAATAAGGCTACACTTGACATTCCCTTGCTTACAAGTGTGTAGCCTAACATTTTATCTTGGAACAAGTGATATTCCCACAAGAACTTGTGAATAAGTTTTTTCTGTATTTGTAAAAGGAACCTTTTGTGAAGTATCTTTAAAAAGGTAGACAACATTGGGTGCTACAAATGATTTTGGGTAGAACATGCAAACGTATTTTGAGGGGAACTTGTCATAATTTACTAATAAAATTAAGGTCAAACTAAATTATTGAACAATTCCAGTTGGGAAGAACACTTAATCCACCACGATCTAGCCTGATAGATCGTTTAATTAATCTCACCATCCACAAGAGAGGCCCAACTATACCACAACAAATTCCCGTGTAGACTGCCCAACACATGCAGGAATCGATAGAAATTGAGAATGAGAGTCAAAACTTGAACGCGAAACAAAGATTTCCGACGGGTCCTAAATGTTAAGGTGACAATTGGCTAACCCCCTTTGCGTTCCTCCCCTCTTTTTTGTACTTGGGAAACATACTAAGTACTGCAACCCAGAGGCAGCTTCAGGCCCCAGAGAAATGTTTCTAATTGGGGGGGGGGGGGGGGGGGGGGGGGCGTAAATATTTAAGCTCCTTATATATATGTCGTTGACTGTTGTGCATAGTTATGTGTTAATTTCAGAGTGCCTGTCTGTGCCTATCGACCCACAACTTGATGTTTTTTGACAATACGATGGTAGCTTGCGTGCTACATCATGAGAAACAAATGGGAGCTTTCTTATTTTGAAGCAATATTTTGTTCATCCACCTATTGCGAATAGAGTATCCTTTATTTATACCTATTTAGGTGAGTTGATTGAACTATATAAAAAATACTAATAGCTAATTTGATTCAAGGAAGGAAAAAAAGTGCAGTAGCGGGGCTCGTGCTCTCAGTGACCCCGTGTGTCTGTCAGTCCCTAATGGTGTGTCTGTCAGTCCCCCCATTGGGGATGGGGATTGTCGGTTCCCTTAGCATTTTTAAAAAATGGAGCCTGCAACAAACACAGACCATACATAGAGACGGCACATGGGGCCAACTCTGGGCCTGAAGAATGATCTGAGCCGTTCAAAAATTATAAAAAAAAAAAAATCCAAGTGGTCTTACAGGAGCTCAATTCCATCCGATGTGTGTAGATGCTCAATCCAATCATCTCATTTTTCAAAAAAAGAACGAGCACCGAAAAATGGGATGATTGGATTGAGCACTTACACATATCGGATGGAGTTGAGCACTCACGGGCCCACTTAGAACTTTATAAAAGTTTTTTGAACGGCTCGGACCATCCGTACCCAGAGTGGATCCCTCGTGTCGTCTATGGCCGTGATTGGTGGCCACGGTCGGTTTCTTTAGTATTGGCAGTTGATTATTTGTGTTGTCACTATCATGGTTTGCAATTCAAGTGGTGGACCATTACCCTAATAGGATAGGCCCAATCCAAGTTTTAGAAGCCAAACAAATGTCATGGCAATGGCGAAATATTTAATAATTTGAGGCCTAATTTTGAGAAATATGATTGAAAAGAGATGGTGTGCCGTGTCGTTTAATTTGGTTTTCTTGATGATGTGATCCTTATGAGGGAGACCGAGATGGAAATTAGGAACTGAGGAAGAAACGGTTAAAAATCGACAACCTTGACGAATACGAAGACTACGGAGTCAGAACCTTAGCCGAGTTTCCCAAATTGATTTTTGAAAGGCTATCTGTTTGTATGATATGTTGTGGTAAGCTGTCAAGTAACCTAGCTGATTATTTAAACAAAGCAAAGCAGAGGCCATGTCATAGCAAGTATTTTTGAAGAGTAAGCTGGCAAGTATTTTTGAAGAGTAAGCTGGTAATTATTCGGGGTACTTTGAATTTTCCATGAAATGGTTCTAAAAACACTCAAATGGAGATGCTCCAAGCTCGAGGAGCACTGCAACAGTACGGGTACTGCACCCAGAATCGGCCCCAGAAAAATGCTTCAAATAGCGGCCCGTACAAATACGGTGGCAGAAGTGAAATTACAAATAATTTGACGCCTAGTATCGAAACATGATTTAAAGAGATCGATGGCGTTGCCGTGTTGTCAAAATTTGGTTTTGGGAAGAAACAACTAATACCAACTACTTTGACGAAGATGAAGACTACGGAGTCTGACCCATTGAACAATTAACATCAAATTTTTGACTATTGAGTATGATGTTGTGGCGGTAAGCTGCAACCCCTATTTAAACAAAAGGAAGCGCTCCATACAATTGCTATATGTTCTATAAGCACTTTAATTTGTCAAGTCATATTTCTCTGGGTAGGGATGAACTACTTTCAACATTTACTCATGAGCTCACTATGGGTAGCGGTGATCATGTTAGCTGTACTAGAAAATGGATGCAATGGATGTTTGGAAAAAGAAAGAATCGCCCTCTTGCAACTCAAACATTCCATCAACTTTCCAGATGGCACTTCGTTGCCATCTTGGGATGAAGACGATAGCATGGACTGTTGCCATTGGAAACGTGTTGAGTGTAATTCCACTACGCGTCGAGTTATCAAACTTGAACTTGGTGACACTAGAGATTTGAGACCATGGGATTATTGGCATCTAAATGCCTCTATTCTTCTCCCTTTTGAATCACTCCGAAGCCTAAACTTGTCTCGAAACCAATTGGGTAGTTTCATCAAGAATGAAGGTATGGCTTCTGACCTCATTTACATGATGAAATGAAACCTAACCACAAAATTCAATTTTTTCCTTTTTCCTTCTTGATAACTTGGTGGTCGGATCAGTTTATGTGAACCACAACTAATTCAAGGATAACCAATCCCATCGTCCACTAGTGAGACCCATTTAAGACCTGTATGGATTGGTAACGTAAGAGTTCGTAGCACAGCGTTTTTAACCAGATACCAAGGAAGGACTAAACTCGTAAGTCCTAAACTTCAAGTTCTTGTAGCTATTTGGTCTTATTGTAGTATGCTAGCTATTTGGATCTTTGTCTCGACTAATCTTAAGGTGCATATAGTTTCTATTTTTGACTTTCGGGGCCTTTGTTGGCTCCAGTACTCCTCAAATCCACTGAGAGAGCACGTGGTAGCAGGGCAATCCCATTGAGGTTTCCACCCAATGATTTCCCACTGAGGTTTAATTGCACAGTTGGTTTGTTTTGGCCTATAAGTGGAGGCCTCTGTCTCTGTAATTTGTATCAGAGAGACTGACAGAGATGTGAGGCCTGTAGTGAGTCCGAGTGCTGGGTGTTGTGAACAACACCGTGTAAAGCTCCGGCATCTGATTAATTGTTCTGGTTTACCTCCATGGAGTACTCGAGTTTGGAGAACCACGTATATCTAGTTTTGGTTGAGAATAACTTTTTTCGGAGAAAACGGAAACGTTATCCAGGGTCAAAATGTTATTCAAATTTAACAATTAGACTTTCTTTGATGCCACAGGTGTTTTGATGGAATTCGATTTGTGAATGTAGAACTATACAGTTTATTGGAAAACTATATAATTTAGTCATTTCCGCTAAGGGTCCTTAATTTATTTACAATTTTCAAGCTTAAAAATAATGGACTTACTGAGATAATTTTTTGTGCAATATAGATTTTGTTTGATAGATCTCGATGAGATCTTTTGAATGGCGCAAAAAATCATAATATTATTTTCATAAATATATTATTTTTTAACTTTAAAAATTACCAATAAATACTTATTTTTTAAGAACCCTTAGCGAGATTTTCCTTGTCAACCAAACAACAGAAAATGTTTTTGTATCACAATCCAATTAACAACAGGAAATGTTTTCTTTTCTAGAAAAATATTTCCAAATAAATCTACCACTACTATTTTGCACAGGTTCGCAAGAAGAATCAGGAATATTGAAAAAGTTAGAGGTCCTTGATCTGAGTCATAATGAAGCCCTCAATAATAGCGTTTGGTCATTTTTGGGGGGCTTTCATCAATCAAGACACTTGATATGAGTTACAATAGACGCTTGCACGGAGCTGTTCACAATAAGGGTACCTCTTATATGCAATTTCCTCATAACATTATTAGCACCTTCATCTCTCATAATTCTTACAGATTTCTTCCATGTTTATATTCAACCAGTTCATACAGACTTGAGAAACCTCGGCAACATTGAAACTTTGCTCATGGATGGTACTATATTTGACGACATTCTTCCGTACATTAGAGTGATGACATCAATCCAAGTGTTGTCCTTAAAATATTGTAAACGCAAGGGCATTGTTTCTATTAAAGGTATAACACTGAATTGTTCTTCTACTCCCGTTCACACAAATAGAAGGATATTACTGGTCATTATCTGTTTTGTCTATCAAATATATATCAATCTAAGATTTTCAATGTGTTCCATTCCATGTGTTTTAAGGGCTATGTGAGTTGAAGAAGCTTCGAGAGCTTGACGTCACACATGGTGCTTTTGGGGAAACCTTACCATGGTGCCTGGCGAACTTGACATCCCTTCGACTATTGGATTAACTTCCAATCATTTTACTGGAAACATTGCACGGTCTCCTCTTATCAATCTAACATCCCTCGAATACCTTGCAATTTCAGATAATGACTTTGAAGTTCCAATCTTATTCAAGTCATTTTTTAACCATTCCAAACTCGTGTTCATTGAGAGCCTGAACAACATGTTGTTGGAAGAGGAGGACTGTCTTGCCACATCCCCAAGATTCCGACTAACCGGACTTTGTTTGTCATCTTCTGAACATGGCCATATTCCCCGATCATTTCCTCGCTTTCTCTACCATCAACGTGACCTTATAGTGGTTAAGCTCTCTGATTTTACGGGTAAGTTTCCGTGTTGGTTGTTGGACAACAATACAAAAATGGAAACACTCTTTCTATCGTACAATTCATTTTGTGGACAATTATTGTTTCCTTCGCATCCTATGAGAAATCTTATAACTTTGGATATTAGTAACAACCATCTTGAAGGCTTCCTTCCTTTCAAATTAGCCAGTTCTTTCCCGAGTTTAGAATTCCTCAACATGTCTACAAACAACTTTGAAGGAAACATTCCCTCTTCATTCAGGGATATGATTGCTCTGAAAACACTAGATTTATACAATAACAATCTATTTGGAGAAATATCGGTTCATTTGGCCAAAGGTTGCCGCCTCTTGAAATTCTTGAGACCATCAAACAACTTCTTGAAAGGCCCAGTACTACCCCATCAAAACTATTTGACCCTACTGGAAGTCTTATATTCCACCAACAATGCCTTCACAGAAATTCCGCCTAACTTGTCTCGGAGCAATTTGATCTATTTGGATGTTAGTGCTAATCAACTAGTAGGAAAGATTTCAGTTGGGTTCATTGGGAATAATACATCGTTAAGTTTACTAGCCATGGCCTGTAATCATCTTGAAGGTCCTATTCCAATTGAATTTTGTCAACTCAAAAACCTCTGGCTGTTAGATCTTTCAGAAAATAATATCACTGGAGCTGTACCATCTTGCTTCAGTTCATCACATATGTTCAATATTCGGCTGTCCAAAAATAGGCTAGATGGACCTTTTCCAATGGCCTTCAAAAATTACAGCACCAATTTAATGGAGCTTGATCTCTCTTATAACAAATTCAGTGGTATTATTCCAACTTGGATAGGCAGCCTTTCCGAGCTTATGGTTCTTCTCTTGCAAAATAATAATTTTGAAGGCAACATCCCAAAGGAGTAATGCAACGTTTCCCGGTTAACCATGATTGATCTTTCTTTCAATAATCTCTTTGGCAGCATTCCATCTTGTATTAGTGAAATCGAATTCAACGGAATAGTCAAGGGATATTTTTACGGATTTTACTGAATGATTCAGCACAAACATTCATATTATTGTTGCATGATCTGGGGATGGAATTAGCCAAGAGTGAAAAAGGTCGAGATAAGAGTTTTCTAACATGGACTACACGACAAGAGGCAAAGTTTACAACGAAGGGAATGTCCTTAACCTACAAGGGAATTGTTCTACGGCTTATTTTCAAAATCTATCTCTCCCGCAACAGATTGACTGGCCCCATACCACCTAAGATCGGAAACCTTAGCCATATCAAAGCGTTGAACTTGTCCCACAATAACTTTACCGGTACAATCCCTGTGACACTTTCAAACTTGAAAGGCATAGAAAGCTTGGATCTTTCCTACAACCACCTGAATGGGAAAATCCCCTCTCAGCTTACAGAACTAAACTCCTTGGCTGTTTTGAATCTATCCTCCAATAACTTGAGTGGAAGCATGCCTCCGAGAGTAAAACAATTCAAAACTTTTGACTCGAACAGCTACATTGGGAATCCATTTCTTTAACCACTGCCAAAGTGCAATGCAACTGATTCACTTCCATCGACGCCAAGAGCAGCTGTCGATGATACAGAAGAAGATTCTGGTTCCATGGACATGGATGTGTTTTAATTTATATGAGCTTTGCAGGGTCTTACGTAACTGTGGTCTTGGCAATCGTGGCGATTTTGTTGATAAATCCATATTGGCGAAGGGCATGGTTTCATCTTGTCGAGGTTTCCATCACCTCCTGCTACTATTTTGTTGTGGACAATCTCGTTAGGTGCAGGCGTGGTTTTCTTTGGAAATAAGCAGCAATCTCTGTCTCTCTCAGCATGTGGTGTGGTTAATGTATTCTACACAGTTTCATTTGGATTTCGGTTTGTACGGAATAAATTCTTTAAGTTGTGTTTTGTTAAGGTTCAATTTTATATCTTAGACGGAATGCCTTGTAACTATCATTATAGTTTTGTGATGTATTCGACTTTTTTTCGAAATCCTGCGAAAATCATACCGTCCTTGCAATTTGAATGAACACCACCTGTTTTTTACAAAAGCCCTCAATGGAACAATTGATGTAAAAATTCAAAAGGGCAAAGTACAGATTACCTCCCTGTGATTTGAGCCTTTTGCACATCACCTCCCATCGCTTTGAAATGACCAATTCACCTCCTTGTGGTTTTGGACTAAAGTGCCAAGCTAACACCGTTAAATAAAAATACTAAAATACCCTCTGTCCATTTTAGATTCATCCTAATTTGACAATGGTTGATTTATGCTTTCCTTTTTTTGGTAGGCGTTTCCCTTTTTT
Source organism: Rhododendron simsii (assembly GCA_014282245.1). Lineage (NCBI taxonomy): Eukaryota > Viridiplantae > Streptophyta > Magnoliopsida > Ericales > Ericaceae > Rhododendron > Rhododendron simsii. Next base: position 24,667,046 of record CM024957.1, on the reverse strand, counting down.
CCATTCTCATGTTCTACAACACAAAATTCTTAGATAGACATTTTTTTTTTTTGCTTTTATTCTTTTGGATATATTGAGTTGGCGAATTATTCGTAAAACTAAAAAGCAAAGACTCTAAAAAACAAACGTTGCTACTTTTCTCTTCATGAAAAAACAAGAAACAAATATTTCAAAAAAAAGAAAAGAGAAAGCATGTTTGCGTACATGAATATTCTGATTGTGGGTGCATATACGTATGAATCGGAGGTGAATATGAGTGGATACGATAAGTAGATGAGTATAGTTTTGGAGAGAGGAAACACAGGGGAGGCTATGGGGGAGAGGAGTCTAGAATCTGGCGGTTTCATCATTGGTAATCAATACACCTATGTATATATCTGGGCATATCATCTACCTGAGGAATTAGAAGCTTTGATTATTGAGGAAAATTAGAGGAATTAGAGGCCTTTTGATTACCTGGGTAAGAACGGAGAGATTTACTTTTACTTTAGTTTTGATTATTGAGTGATTAGAGGCTTCTAGCTATTAATTTGAAATTTTTTGTTTGTATTCGACTCTAAGGCTCCATTTGTTTCGATGTAAAATATTTTTCGGTAAAATGTTTTACTTATTTTTCGGTGTTTGGTTGTGTAAAAATAAGAAAAATATATTAATTGGATGAAAATGACTTACTCTTAAATCTTCCATAAGTTATTTTCTGAAATAAATCCACTGTCTTCTACTGCAATTGTAACTTTCAGTTTCCTCAATCTTTAATTAGTCCGAAAAATAAAAATTTGAAAGTTTATTTTCTGAAAAAATATTTTCTGTGAAAAATATTTTACGGTGTAAAAAATTTTACATCAAAACAAAAGAAGCCTAAAGTAATTGTGTTGGTGCTATTTACGAATGGTAATTAGAGTTTTTCCACTACTATTAGGGAGATTTTTTTAGATGAGAGAATTTTTCTTTGCACAAAGACAGTACAAATACATACATATATAAACTATACAATAAATTAATACTCCATACGTATCTACATTTGTTGAAATATATAATCCAAAAAACAATTATGAAACAGGAAAAGTAGGAAAAGCAGAGAGAGAGAGAGAGAGAGAGAGAGAGAGAGAGAGAGTAAAATTAAATTAATAATAGAAAATTAATAAGAAACAAAAGGAAAAAAAAAATTAAAGAGAAGTACATAGTAGAGAACCTGGGAAATATTGAAGTGGGTGAGAGAGTGAAAAGAGTTTGGCTCTTCGATAACACATGGGAGGGGCATTAAGGGGATTAGAAAGTATCAATTTTTTTTTTTTTTGGGAGGGAATCCGCTTTTTACATCAACAGATGCACTGCAGGCGAGGAGACCACACATTCTGTCAACATAGATGAAAACCTAACGGTTGCACTTTACTCCAAAATCATAGGGAAGTAAATTGGTCATTTATAATACACAGGGAGGTCATTTGCAAAATGGCTATACCACAGGGAGGTAATTCATATTTTGCCCAATTCAAAAAATAAAAAAAATGGGAGCAACAACTGTTTGACAAAATTGTTCTTTTTTGTGGCTGTTTTGAAGAGTTTAAGCAACAATGGAAAGAAAAATATTTATTGTGAATTAATCAGGGAACAGGCGACATTCCCTCGCTTGTGAGTGCGTGGCCTAACATTTTATCTTGGAATGCAATCTTCTTCTTTGTTCGGATTCTTTAAGTAGTCTCCCGATTGTTGGGGTTGCCCTTTACTTACGAATGCAATTTATTCATTGCAAAATTCCTATTGTCATATAGATGATGCCTTTTTTGTGCCATTTAGATACGGAAAGCAAAAGTTAAACCACTCGTCTATGACATTTGTGCATTTTTTGTAGCCTCAATTCGATTTTTTCCCCCTCACACCTTGCTAGGGACACTTGAAGTCCTTGAATACCGAAGCATTGGAGGCGTGCCTTTAAGCTAAATTACATTTCTACCCGAATGAAGAAGTTGGTGAGAGCAAATAAGTACACTGGTAAGTCATACTTCATAAAGAAAAGTAGGATCAATGTTGTTTACAGGAGTTTAATGAGTAATGAAAATACTGTTTAAAGGGCCTTAATTCATTGTGGAACTTTCCCACTAAACTTGAATGATGTAACTAATTAATCCTTTGGCTTTCTCCCCTCCTCTTTGCACTTGGGATCCGAAGGACATTTCATTAAAATGCCAAACGACACTTACAATGAATCCATCTGAATACAATGAAAAGGAAAACTATAGCCAAACTATCACAGAGAAATACACAAGAAAATCCGGGACAAAGAGATGAAGTAATGTCTATATCCTTAGCCGAGCTGAAGGCTGATCACCATACACTGCCTCTAAGGGCCGGGACATGTGGAGCTAACAATATATCCATTCAGCCGCCTGGGGATGGCGCAAATTCCAAAACAGGGACTGCAGAAATAGCTCCAATGGAAACGGACATAAACATAAGCTGAGAATTAAAGGGAAACCATCATCTTGGACAACTCCAATAAGCACGCTGGCCTGCTCCGGCCGAGGAAAGAGCATCGTCGCCTAAGGAGCAGGCAGATCCACAAACCAAAAAAGATGGAGATAAACTCCGGCAAGCCCCCACTGCCACGGCAGGCTCCGGGCTCGGAGACCGGAATAGAAATAATCTGTGGGTAGGGTTCTGATCAAATGCAACCATGACGACCGATGACTGAAATTAAACCTTCTCACCTAGACTTTTTTCCACCACACATTGACGAAAGGAGAAGGATACTCGAGACCCGTGATCCACGAGCACTGCAACACGTAGTGCACCCACCAAGAGTCGGCTTCGGGTGGAAACCCAGAAAAACGTAGCTTCGGGCTTGTGAAAGGAATCTTAAAAATCGGGGCCTCATATTATTAACCCTCCTTACATTTATTAGGCACTTTTCTTTAAATCCAAGCTTTAGGAAAGCCAAACAAATGCTATGGCACTATTGAGATTTCTAGCAACTTCATGCCTAGTTTTGAACCACGATTGAAATCTGGGTTTGCCAATTACTTTGACGAAGACGAAGACGAAGAAGGAGACGGAAACATTGACCGAGACGCACCATTTCACATTTGTTTTCGGTAGTGTAAATTTTCATTTGAGGCTGAGAAATGTTAGGTATTTCTGGGGTGAATAAGTTGAGAAATATCAAGTTATTTTCGATAGTAAATAAGTTGTTAATGGGTTTGTGAGCAGAGTTACTATAGAAAAAAAAAAGTTTTTGTTAACAATTTTTTATTAGTGAAAATGAAATGGTAAAATGCTGAAAATTTTCTGTTAATAGAAACGAATTTGTAAAATGCGTTAAATTCTTAAAATTTTTTGTTAGTGGGAACACCCCTGAGTGATGGGGGGGGGGGGGGGGGGGGGGGGTTTGGGCGGGCTGGGCTGGGCCCACTCCGATGATCGGAATCGTTCACTTTGTAGAGCTCGTCGAAGAGAACAACTATGAAAAAATCAGCTTAATTGGATATCATTAAGTGCCTGATCGGAGCCCATATAACTCTCGGTCCATGGGTTACAGTGGACTTGATCCAGTGTTTTGGATCAAATCAGGCACTTATTGATATCCAATTAAGCTGATTTTTTCCATAGTTCTTCTAGACGAGCTCTACAAAGTGAACGATTTCGATCATCGGAACGAGACCGGAGTGGGCCCAAAAAATGAGCCCAGCAGCACGCTGCTGACCCCTTGGGGCAGCAGCCCCCCCTCCCCTGAGTGATTGAACAGCCACCAAGCTTGCTCTTTCAAATTTCACCTTTCTTTTTTAAAAGTTGCTTATATGTACGGATTGATGTGTATAGATTATGTGCATTACTGATGTTCTGCATTTTGAATGAGGTAAGTAAGATAATGAGCACAAATGAATCGGATCTATATGCCTGCCATTTTTTGATGCCTTCAGGTTTTAATTTGGGAGTCATAATTCCACGGCATAAGGTCCCTCGAACTTTTGACAATATAGGGGGGCCGCTATTTTTGAAGTCATATTTCTTTGACGAAGACGACGACTCGACGGAGACGGACAAGTTGAGCGAGAAGCACCAGTTTCCTTGTCGTTTTCAATTTTCCGAATATTGCGTGTGAATCCGCATTGAGTGAGTGATTAATGACGAGCACTATTTAATTTCCTTTTCCTCTCTTTCGTGTTCCATTATTATCAAGTGGTTCATGGCCCGTCAGTACTCTTCTCGATTTTGTGGTGTCACAATATTGGTATGTGTAAACTACTACTAGTAGTTTGGACTTAAGCATTTTGGATATATTATTTGGTTGGGTTTCAACAAGTTATTCGGCCAGTGGTTTAGTGAAGAGTTTCAAGTGGTATCAGAGTAACAGTGGTGGAGTCAGGATTTTAAAAACATATTTTTTATTGGAACGTATACTTATTATTCTCTCGTCTCAAATTGTTTGTCCCTCTTTTCATTTTTGGATGTCTCAAAATGATTTTCCACTTTCTAAAAACATCCATCAAAACAGGGTCACTTTCTAGTTTTACCCTTAAAAAGTACTTTTCCATCTCAATTGGCATGTCCATTATCTTTTATTTTATAATGGTTTTCAAGATTTTGAAAAATTTGTATAATAAAGCTAATTGATAACTATCAAATAAGATCCATATTGCATATATTTTAAGTTACATATAAAAAATTAGACCCACAAAATTGACCTTGGTAATATTGACTGGGAATCAGGGCAAAACAGAAAAGACAATACAAAATTTTCACATCTTTAATAAGTTGGATTCCCCAAAAGGGACGAGCAATTTGGGACGGAGGAGGAATATTATAAGATTTTTGCTTTCCAATTTATTACATTAGCACATTAAAATGATTCTTTAGGCAAATTCAACTCTCATGTGCGTATTTTTTATTATTTACAAAAGAAATTGAGCAATGAGAATGTAAAATAACTAGTTTTTTCATCAAATTAAACAAAAATTGTTAAGATTATAAGTAGTTATACAAGAATAATTATCAATAATATTCAAAATTAGGTATATAGAAAATAAAAATTTTAAAACTTGCATGCTTGGGGCCAGGGGGGCTAGGGCCCTCCGGGCACCAACATAGCTCCGCCTCTGTAGAACAACCTATTGTAATGAACGCTATGAATGCAAGCTAAGAACGAGAAATTGAAAATTAAACAAGAAATCACAAAGACACAAGATATACGTGGTTCCTCAAGATGGGTACGTTCACAGGCGAGGAGAGAGAGGATTCACTAACCAACATGAAGAAGATTTACAAAGAGCCGGCTGTGATCTGTAACTCTAGAAAGGCCACAATATAAAAGTCCAAAAGATAATTCCTAGTAGTCCCCCAAAAGCCCTATTTAATTTATAATATGCTACCAAAATGGGAATGACATAATTAACCAATATGGGACAAAAGAATACGAGGCATTTCCAACACAACCCATGTACATAACCGTGTGGGCTCGGGCTAGTGAAAAACATGTGAAATACTATGATGACTCTAGGCGTTGGGAGCATGTGTTTACCAGAAAAAAGACCCATGAAATATTGTGGTGACTATGACCTGTAGGAAGGATTCCAGGGTTCATTGGGAATATGACGTTACTGTTTCTAGCCATGGCCGGTAATCATCTTGAAGGTCCTATTCCAGTTGAATTTTGTCAACTCAAAGACCTCCAGTTGTTGGATCTTTCAGAAAATAATATCACCGGGGCTATACCATCTTGCTTCAATTCATCATACATCTATGGTATTTGGTTGTCCAAAAATAGGCTAGATGGACCTTTTCCAATGGCCTTTCAATATTACACCTATTTAAGGGTCCTTGATCTCTCTTATAACCAATTCAGTGGTAATATTCCAACTTGGATAGGCAGCCTTTCCGAGCTGACGGTTCTTTTCTTGCAAAATAATCATTTTGAAGGCAATATCCCAAAGGAATTATGCCACCTGTCGAGCTTAACCTTGATTGATCTTTCTTCCAACAATCTCTTTGGCAGAACTCCCATTTGTATTAGTCAAATTACCTTCGACGGAATGGAACCTGATAATAATGTGGACAGAAAATTTTCTTTTTTCCCATTTCAAGACCAATCAATCTCTTCCACAACAGATTGACCGGCCCCATACCACCTGAAATCGGAAACCTTAGCCATATCAAAGTGTTGAACCTGTCCCACAATAACTTCACTAGAACAATCCCTGTGACATTTTCAAACTTGAAAAGCATAGAAAGCTTGGATCTTTCATACAACCGCCTGCATGGGAAAATCCCCTCTCAGCTTACAGAGCTATATTCCTTGGTTGTTTTCAATCTGTCCTACAATAACTTGAGTGGAAGAATGCCTCCAAGAGTAAACCAATTCGGTACTTTCGAATCAAGTAGCTACGTTGGAAATTCCCTTCTTTGCGGGGAACAACTGCCGAGGAAGTGGAATGCAACTGATTCACCGCCATCGACACCAAGAGCAGTTCTCAATGATACTGAAGAAGATTCTGGTTTCATTGACATGGATGTGTTCTACATGAGCTTTGTAGGGTCTTACGAAATTGTGGTCTTGGCAATTGTGGCGATTTTGTTGATAAATCCTTACTGGCGAAGGCCATGGTTTAATCTTGTCAAGGTTTTCCTCACCTCCTGCTACTACTTCATTGTGGACAATCTCGTGGGGCGCAGGCATGGTTTTCTTTGGAAATAAGCAGCCATCTCTCTCAGCATGTGGTGTGGTTTGGAAATAATATGTATTCTACCCAGTTTCATTTGGATTGTGGTTTGTAGGGCATAAATACATCTCTTTAAAGCTCTTTTAGTTGTACTTTGTAAAGGTTTGTACGGCATAAATAAATCTAGGTTTTGGGGATGCAAATGAAGAAGTTGGTGAGAGCAAATACCCCGCTGTCTTCACAAGTAAAAGTATGATCTCTTGTTATAGCCCTATGGGTGTTTAATTAGAAATGAGTCAAATGAAATGACTATAGATTAACCAATAGTTAACGTCTGCTGGACATCAGCCAATGGTCCCAAAAGACTTAAATGTGCCTTAATTGATTGTGGAACTTTGCCACTAAACTTGGATGACGTGAGTTTTTTCTTTCATTTGTGAGATTATTTACTAAAAATCTAAAGTTAAGTTCTGTGCGTCTTTGCCGTGAGGTTTTTCGTTCTTATGAACATCTATTCTGAATTTCCTTTTGAGTGTTTGAGAACAATAGCCATATATGCTTTCAAAGCATTTTTCTAATGGGTGTTGTAATAAATTTGACTAATGAAATCTATCTGCTTTTCAAGAACTTTCATGGGTACTTAGAAGAGGAAGATGTACAGACGACAGAGCAAAATTTCGAACGGTGCATTGCTTTGAACAGAGCAAAATTTTGAAGAATCAAAAGGGAGAATTCGGAAATATGTCACCACTAAGATATCAACTACAATGCCATCAAATCAGTGCATGCAATAATGTTATTTTTAGACATGTGGAGTCTAACATTTTCATAATTGACATCGGATTTTCCCAAACTTTTGCCACAAATTGGTTTGACACCGTCAGTGCACTTGCTCTAAAATATCTAACAAATATACTTATTATTACTCCCCTGACCTCGCATTTGACAGCCTTAAAATTTCTGAAGCAACTTGTTAGGTTTTTGATTTACTTATATAGTACCTACCTCCAACGACCCAGATTAATGGAGATCGCCATTATTATTGTTTTCTCCAGTTTTTATTTCTTGTTTTTGGTAAAATCCGCTTCTTTTTCTCCTTCTTTGTGTAAAGATTAACTTAAAAATGGAGGAGATAATGCCACAATACTTGTCATTGAGCTCTGGTACTCCTTAGGCTGTCACCCTAGCTCCGACTCAAATAACTCTACCCTTCTCTCAATTCCTTTAACTCTATATCCAACCTCAGTGATGGAGCCAGCATTGAAGGTCAGTGGGGGCAACTATTTCCTACAATCTAACAACAAACAAATAGAGTGACAGAGTTCCAAGCATGCCGTGTGCCAAGGAGACTTGTCGACGGGGCATCAAAAAAGTTAACAACCCTAAGTTTAGACCAAATATTAGAGTTCAACAAGTTCTTTGAGTCATTTTGGCAAACACTTAGAGTGACATAGCTCCAAACATTATGTGACAAGAGGTAAGTCCTTACTTACACATAATCAAAGAGGTTAACAACCCTAAGTTTTGTTACATAAAAATGAACTTAATCCATTCACAAACCACATTAAGTACAAGAAATGAGAGAAGCCATTAAACTACCTAAGTCACGGGATAGCCGAAAGAATTTCTCCAGTCGAAGGCCCAAGTCAAATTGTTTTCCCCAATGTTAAGATCCGTCTCATAGGTATTGCTTGTTTTACAAATGTACAACGACTTGTGTTGGATCCGTTTTCGGGTCTCACACAAATGATAGGACCGTTCGATTTGATTCAAATAATTCTTAACAATCTCCGTAAAAAAAACTCTCTTACTCGATTGTTGGTAGGGGTTTGACCAATTCGTTCACTTTGTGATCCTTGAAAATTGAAGAAATTAATCAAACCATAGTTGGTATCTGAACTTATTTTTTTGTCAAGAACTCTTTAAAAGTATTTTAAACAAATTAAAATCTTGTCCACACAGACCACGCGTAAATCTTGTCCACACAGACTTTATCATTAGTTTTCTTTCTGCCTAGATCACTTGCCTGGAAGTTCCCAAGTTAGAGAGAGAGAGAGAGAGAGAGACCCGTTTCTCACTCGAATCCGAACGATCACTCAACTCTGTCTATTGGGGTTCCAAAAAAATTCGACCATCCCTCCATGTGCACTCTCTCTCTCTCTCTCTGGTCCATCTTTGTCAAAGTCCCACGATTTATTGATTTCTAATGTGGCTTCTATAAACTGTATTTTTATTTTGCAGATGATGATAGATATATAGGAGGCGGAACTCTTGAATTGGTTCTACAAACATTGCGAATGAACTCCCTAATCTTTTGGTTAGTATCTTGAGATCAGTATATCACCACTCATATTTTTTGGAGGATGATACGTAAAGTTTTTTGTTCATGGTATTCATATCGGGAATGACTTCGGTGTCCCCGGTCATTTTGGGGACACCGTAACTTTTGGCATAACAAAACCATTATAAGCATAACCAAATTCATTAATAGCATAACCAAAACCATTATAAGCATAACCAAAATCATAACAAGGCATAACTTAGTTGGTTATGCTTTGGTTGATTTTTGGTTATGCCTTGATTGGTTTTTGGTTATACCTTGGTTATGCCATGTTATGGTTCTATTATACTTGTAATGATTTTTGTTATGCTTGTAAGGGTTTTGTTATGCCAAAAATTATGGTGTCCCCAAAATGACCGGGGACACCATAGCATCATCATTCATATCTTCTTGTTTATGGTAGCAAATTATTGGCTTGTTAGTTATGTATTCTTTTTACGAAGTTACAAATGCGGTGTATGCAAATTCCACTACTGGCTTTGGTGTTTATGTAACGACCCGCTCCATCTTTGTACAATATTGTCCGCTTTGGACGCCCAAAGCTCATAGAGCTCCCACTATGTCACCCATCCCTGGACTATTCCAGGATGAGCACGCTTAACTGTGAAGCTCCTATGCGTTTTGGCCTGGCCTCACGGCTTTAAAAGGCCGTGTACAAGTAGGAGGGATCTTTTCTTATAAACCATGACTTGCCCCCTCCCGTCTGGACGGAGCCTGCTTCCTGCAGTACCGCTGGCCACCGGAAAGCGGGGTGTCACAGTTTATTTTGGTCATAATCTTGTCTCCAGGTGTGCTAAGAAAGTTGAAACAGCCCACTTTATCTGGGCTATTAGGCCTTTTAGGTGTTGGGCTCTGCTTTGTATTGTTTTATCTGGGCATTTTGGCCACTTTGGGGTTCTTGATTGGCATCTTGCCAATTAAGGGTTTGGATCTTAGATGGGCACATGTTACTTTTTTCCTTGCTCCCTTTGATCTTTGCATTCTTTCAAAGATTAATAAAATTCTTTTTCGCCGTTCAAAAAAAAAAAAAGAAACAACCCACAGTGACTCAATCCTTCACTGAAGCTAAATATAGAATTATGGCTCACATAGCTGCATACTCTAATAGTTGGTGCTCATAGTTAGTTAGTGACCAACTCATCAATCCATGTGAATATGTATTCACCAATTAGATTAATTTGTGTTTCTTGTTAGCCAATCAAATGTCAGTAAGAATTTTGTCAAACTGAAGTTCACAAAATCTTGATTCATCTTTGTGCAGTGTGGATCTATAAAAAAAACATTGTGTTGTGTGCATAAATATGGATGCCTCGCGAGTAGAAGGATATTCTTCCTCTTCCATACCCATCTCACCACAATGGGTATATGACGTCTTCGTGAGTTTCAGAGGCGCCGATACTCGTAAAAAGTTTACCAGCCATCTGTTTGCTGCTTTAGAGGACAATGGTTTTTGCACATTCAGGGACGACAAAGAGCTTGAAAGAGGAGAATTTATAAGCGATGGACTACTGAAAGCAATTGAGGGTTCCAGAATTTCTTTAATAGTGTTCTCAAAAGACTATGCTGGGTCGAGGTGGTGCCTTGATGAACTTGTGAAGATCATGGATTGCAGGGAGACTTTCAAACAGATTGTTGTGCCCATCTTTTATGATGTTGTTCCATCTGACGTGCGGAAGCAGACGGGGGTTCTTCAAGATGCATTTGCCAACCACAAAAAGCGTCTTAGAGAGGAACCAAATGGCAAGGTGGAAAAGTGGAGGGCAACTCTTACTAAAGCTGCCAATTTGTCAGGTCGACACTTGCTGAATGACGGGTATTTTCCTCGACCCTTCTGATGTTTAAAAGAAAATGACCTTAAAACAGCATCAGTGCACACTAGTCCACATATTTGGAGGTGCGGGTGGAATTTTCATACTGTTAGAAGGTTGATTAATCTTAAAAAGTACTTAGTTGACCACAATTTTAGATAAATCAAATTTCAAATGCCATTGGACACACTTCGAACTTTGCAATTATTTGACATTTGTACTTGCCTCAGATCACAACAAGAGAAGGCCTTACTATGCATGACTTTAGATATGCCTAGAGAAAGAACTTTGAAATAGGAGTAAGATATTTTGATTGATTTCAAAATCACTGCTCTGCTTGCTGCAAGCTTGCAACTAGTTTATTTGTTTCAGTTTCTAGGTCAGATATACTCAATTGAGACCTTCTGCTTCGTCGCAACCTAACCTCTTAGAAAGGTTCACACCCCAAGCGTAGGGTTAGGTCGTTGAAAGCATAATAACCGGTAAGACCGGAATCATTCCCACAGAGAAATCTTCTTTAGCAAATTCGGATTAGATGTTATGTAAGCATTACGGCGTTCAAGCGGCCAACTTTGGTATTCGATTTAAATGACGATATTAAAACTTGGAATTTAAACTAGATTAAAGATGCTCGAGTCAAAGGGATTAGCTTACCCACGACTTAGCCGTCAAATGGTTCCTTCATCTAACTCATGAGTGAACCGAAACCGTTCGGATTCCATTTGAAGAATTAAAAGCTGAAGACTACTTGTAACTTAACTCAAAGCTCTAATTCAAATTGAACTCATTTAACGCAAGTGAAAGACGAAAAAGAATCGTTCGCACGCGTAGGATTATCAAGTACGTAGCATAAGGCGATAGACTTCATTGATCAAAGAAGCCTCCAACCCCATGATCAATACTAGAAATCATGGGTTTAATTCATTCAAAACCTTGAAATTAAGCTAAAGATTAAGAGAAACCATTTAATCGACTAATTCATAGGGTGAACCTCACCCCATGACCAAACCTATATACTACTCATACATAGCAAAAAGACAAGAAAAAGAGTTAAGCATAGCAAACATGATTCACCGATAAAAACGAAAATAAACTTGAATTATAAGAAGATCCAAACCAAAGCTATAACATTAATACATGAGAAAACATCAAAACACTTAAACTTGCTTGAGTTCTTGAAGGAAATAACTTGAAAAGCTTGAAAGACTAACAATGGAAATCCTAGAGCAAAAACTAGAAAACTAGGCCTAAAAACTAGCTAATGGCCTCTTTCTTCCATAAATGACATACAAGCCTATTTATAGAGCTAATAAAATCAACCTTACAATGGACAAAAAGGCCCCCAAAATATCCCAAAAACATGTCTAAAGTAGAAACTTTCTATATATGGAAGGTTGAAATATTCAGGAAAAAGTGCTGGTCGAAGGGCATTGGTACCGGTACCTCAAAAATGAGGTATTGGTACCAACTCAACTGTCTTCAATTTCAGCGACATGGTACCGGTACCACATTTTTGAGGTATTGGTACCTCTATGCAAAAACTGCAGAACAGGGTCAGCTTGGTACTTGAGCTCTTGTGGTGTCCCAACGGCCTTCCAAAACTTGATTTCTTGATCAACGGGACTTGACGGAAGTATGCCATATGGCCTTGGTCTCTTGGATACCCTTGAAGGCCATCCTCGATGCATTTGCATTCTTTTCGAAGCCTTGGCATGCTTTGTCGCCATCTTTACCACCGAACGCCCTCCAAGGCTTCTTATAGCACCGATTAGGCTCCGATAACGATGAAATGAGTGCCGTCGGGCACTTGAGCACTTGGTTACATCCCGGAACGTCCTTTGGCGTTCAAACCCGCCTTATTAGCACGTTTTACCTGAAATACACACAAAAATACCTTACGTGCATTATCGAATAAAAACGACGAGTTAAACATATAAAAGCTTACAAATTAGAGGATTAAAGCCCCAAGATTATACAATCTTTGGTGCTAATCAAATTTCTTTAAAATTGTCAAATCTTGGTTTTCTATTTTTGATAAGTAAAATCCAGCTAATTTGACTTGTGGTAGCCATTTAGCCAATAGATAAGCACCATGTACTTTTACACATTAAACAAGGGTTCAAATCCCCACTAACAACTCCCAAAAAAATGCAAAGTTGACAACCGATTAAAGCAGCCACCCGATTATTATAAATTAGTAGAGTATGCCACCACGATTAGAATAAGAGGATGTTAAGTTATTCAGGAGGAAGGTATGGAATTCAAGTCGGATAGAATCAAATCACATTTAACTCACTAATTTTCAGCTAATTCCCCACTGATGTATACAATATTCACAAAAAAAAAAAAAAAACTTACTGAAGAAATCATTCTAATTGTAATTGTTTATTTTCTGGGTGGAGAAGAGAACACGAACGGAACACCACCCAGCATGCCAACCACAGGCTTGATTTGATGAAATTCAGGTCAATCGGGTGGAGCCTTTAGAAGAACAAAAATGGTGCATAAATTGAAGCAGTAAATAAAATCAGCAACATTTTCTCAAAAATTCTATCCTCGTACCATACAAACAAGTTCCTGAAACAAAGTCCGCAAGGCTGTTCAACCTTCACAAAACACAAGATACTTCATCTCTAATTATAAAAAAATAAAACAAAGACACCAGAGAATCAATAATGATCTCAATCTGGCAGTCATAACCTTTTGAAATCATCGCTGACAGATTGCACCTTCTCGACGAGCTACAAACAGGAAAAAAAATAGACTTTCAACCAGAACAATACGATGTAACATATGAGAGGTAAAAACATCAGCACTGGGTAACATTTTGCAGGAATCACGTATTTTGTAGGTTTCTTCAGAGATGCTAATTATTGTGGCAAAGGTAGGGCAAATAGCTATCAGAAAAAGCAACCCTGTGAAAATGATAAGCCTAAGTAATCTCTTGGAGTGGATAAACATCTCAAGAAGTAATACATATATGATTAGCTATTGCAGACTCTCAGTGTATACACAATAAGAGGGGGGGAAAAAAAAAGAGGGAAAAGATATACATTGAATTTGTACAAAAAAAAACAGGGCAAAATTTAAATAATGACAATTAAAAGCCAACATCTAAATAGCCCCTCCCACCCAATTTCACCTGCTTCAATAAGATTTTCAGTAAATAGCCCCTTCAACCAATTTTCTTGGTCCTTTATGGGAATTTCAACTGTTAATATGTAAGAATTCAAATTCAAAGGCATCATTTTCTTAATCGTCTCCCACCCACTTTAGCATATATACTTTTGATAACTATCATGGGAGGTAGCTTTGGAAAGCTACACGCGTTTTCTTTGACTTTCCAAACTGGACAATACATTAAAAAAGTATTAACGGAAGGCAGCAGATGCCTCTCCCATGCAAAGTGAGGGCTCTACCATTTTCCACAAATATGGGAAAGAGCCAGTAAAGACTAGATAATTTTAATCGAAACACATATGCAACACTGAACTTCAAATGACCTCTTTCTCAGACGTGGTGGCATCACAAAAGCTCATTTAATAATGCAACTTATCAACTGAAGCATAAGTGCCAGAGGTTAAGGCCTTAGGACCAGATGGTATCCCTATTGAAGTGTGGAAAAGTCTAGGTGACCTGGGGGTGACTTGGTTGACGAAGTTGTTTAACAAGATTATTATGACGAGGAAGATGCCCGACGAATGGAGAAGGAGCACTCTAGTACCTATCTATAAGAATAAAGGGGATATCCAAAGCTGCAACAACTATAGAGGTATTAAATTGATGAGTCATACGATAAAGCTGTGGGAAAGAGCTATTGAGCATCGCTTGAGGGTGGTGAATACAGTGTCAGAGAAACAGTTTGGGTTCATGCCTGGTAGATCAACCATGGAAGCTATCTACTTATTAAGGAGCATGAAAGAAAAACATAGAGCAAAGAAGAAGGATCTCCATATGATTTTCATAGACTTAGAAAAGGCTTATGATAGGGTGCCTAGAGACATCATATGGTGGGTTCTGGAGAGAAAGGGAGTGACCAAAGGGTATATCGAAATGATTAGAGACATGTATGGGGGTGCCGTCACTACCATTCGATCACCAGTAGGGGAAACGAATGAATTCCCAATCACTGTAGGATTGCATCAAGGGTCAGCCTTGAGCCCGTATCTTTTTGCCTTAATTATGGATGAATTGACTAGACAATTCCAGGAGGATATCCCATGATGTATGATATTTGTAGATGACATTGTCCTCGTAGATGAATCCGCTAGAGGCGTTAATACGAAACTAGAAATTTGGAGGGAAGCACTAGAGTCAAAGGGTTTTCGTATAAGTATGAGTAAAACTGAGTATATGGTGTGCAAGTTTAGTGGTACCAGCAGTGCGCACGAAGAAAGAGTGATGATCTAAGACCAGGAGATACCTAAGAGTGCTCATTTTAAATAGTTAGGATCAATCATTAGTAGGGATGGAGGGATTGCCGATGATGTGATTCATAGGATTCAAGTGGGATGGCTCAAGTGGAGGAGCGTTACTGGTGTACTGTGTGACAAGAGGGTACCCATAAAATTGAAGGGAAAATTTTATGGAACTGCCATCAGACCAGCAATGCTTTACTGGACAGAATGTTGGCCTATTAAAAAATAACAGGTGACCAAGATGAGTGTAGCAGAAATGAGAATGTTGAGGTGGATGTGTGGTAAGACTAGAAGAGACAGGATTAGAAATGAAACGGTTCGGGAGATGGTAGGTGTAACACCCATAGAAGAGAAGTTGAGGGAAAATAGGCTAAGATGGTTTGGGCATGTCTACCGTAGACCAGGAGATGCAGTAGTTAAGAGAGCAGATATGATAGTTTTGGGTAGCACTGCTACGGGGAGGGGTAGACCTAAATTGACTTTAGATACTGTGGTACGCAACGATATGAGTAGAGTAGGTTTGTATGCACAAAGGGCTCTTGACAGAGCTCAATAGAGAAAAAGGATTCATGTAGCCGATCTCAAGTGATTGAGACTTAAGGTTCAGTTTGGTTTGGTTTGGTTTGGTCAAAGGCCAAAGCATCCTAATTTACTACGACAAATTCCTCAACGAATCTTTCCCCGAAATGCATCTAACATCCGGAAACATAACATATAACATTAATCCAGTATACCCAAGGAAACAGTAGCACATGCAAGACAAGGCACATAAATCAATACTAGAATCCTTCTCCTAGGGGCTTATCTGATCAGAATTACTCGCTCGTGCACAAAACGCTTGAATTCGTTTGTCCAAAACACATCTAAGTACAACCACCAAATGTACTACAATGATTTGATCCGTAGCCTCAAAAAAAAGATAACCAAACCCAGGTCCGTCATCGGACAAATATACACTTTTCCTTATATTCTTTGTCCATATATGTTAAAATGCCAATCAAAAGGTAAACTACACAGATACAAACAATCATGCAAAATACAATACAACCAAACCCAGATTACTCATCATATATTCATATTTATAATCAAACCCACTATCAGTTTTCTAAAACTTACGTATAGGAAATCCTACCTCATATATTGCTGGGGTACATGAAGACCCTGACCCTAGCTCCCTGCAAAATATCAATGGTTTCATCAATTAAAACGACGCCTCACTAGCAAAATATAACGGCAATGGGTATTGAGTTTAGCTCTATACCATGGATTTGGGAGGGAGGTTCGACTTGAACTTAGCTCGAACAACACCGCTGTTACCGTGAGGCCTGATGACTTTTCCCCAAATGCAACGATAATGGGTTCCATCCCTCTTCACCTTGGCCTTATAGATGTAGGCCATGCGCTTCCCTTGGTACCATGTCACTTCCTCCTTTGTGTTCACTCCTTCAATCTGAATCAGAGAGGTGTTCGGGTACTGGTTCGACTTTGACCTGAATCCCAAATCAACCCCATTCAATACCAGCATTAACAAAACCTAAACCCCAAATTACAAAATAGAGCTTCTAGAGGGAGATTACAAGTCACCTCTTGTAGCCGAGGATGGTTCCCTTGACGTACAGTCTGAATTCAAACACAAAATTCCAAGCAATAATTAGTGTCTGACAAACTACTTATTCAGATATACACATAGCTGTAAATGGGTATTTTCACATCATTTGATTGAGTCTGAATCCAAGCATGAAATTCAAGCCATAATTAGTATGCAGATAGGTTATTTGATACGCATTGAGTATGTCGACATTCATTACGTTTCAATCTAATGTGTGACATAATCTCAAATAATCATTGTCCATGAGGCCACAAGTAACTCCGACCTCCACGACATGACGCTCTATCCCATATTTCCTTCGACTGTATTCTCACCCTTTGCGTTACAGTAAAGACACTCCTAGAGTTACTGCATTTTCACCCCTTGCGTTACAGTGAACCCTAACTACTTAGATCACCGTATTACCACCCTTTGCGTTATGAGACCCACTTGAGTCTCCGCATTACCACCCCTTGTGTTACGGGACTCCCCTAATCCAACTCCCAACTCATACGCCTACACTATAAATCAATATGCAAGCTTATGACTCTCTCTTGTCCACATTCTTACGTGTGTCAACATATGATATGATACAAACATTGTTAATATGTCACAATCTTCCACCACATACAATCAAGCACATAAGGAACATTTCGAAAAAGCTTTAATCAAATAACTTACTAATATTTCTTTAACAATGGAAGAACAACGGAATGAGGATAACTTAGATTTACCAAAGGGATTCGAATAAGTATGCTTGAAATAGGTTAGGAGGTGTTCAAATGGGGTTAGAAATGTTTAGGGTTCAAAACAATCAACGAAGGATAAAAACGGTTCAAATCTGTGTAGAGAGCTTGGGGATCGATCCCCCTCATCATGGGGATCAATCCCCCAGTGACATTAACTTTAAAGATGCAAAAGGTGATGAACCAAACTCGATTTCTACACCAAATCAACATATTAACACATAGAGGAGGAGAAGAAGTCCCTATCTAAAGCAAAGACCGAAACCCACGAGATTTAAGCAAGCCCTAGCTCCAAGAACTCCGAAATCGAGCAAGATCTTTCCTTCGAGCTTCACCTAACGAGATACAAGTCTGAGGTTGCGTACAAGAGGTGAAATAGAGATTGATCTTTGAGGTTTTTGGGTGATTAAGAGAAGTTTTGTGTGTGTATGTGAGAGAGAGAGATGAGATATTTTTATCTCATACACACCTACCCATCTATATATACTAGCACAAGTATAAATCACACAAACACTCCCTCTACTAACAATTCATTCACTTTAAACCCCAATTCAAAAAACCACAACACTCTTCATATTTTCCTCAATTTTCAGCATTTATACAACCTTTCAATAATTGAAATTTATACGGGTCTCTAATGCTCGGCTATCAGTTTGGTAACAGTCAAAACCCTAATTGAATTGATACCTGTTCGGTTATCCATGGCCTCTACCATAACCATACCGACGAGGTAAAAATCGGTTACAGTTTGTCACGCCCTGGATTTTCAACATAATAATAATAGCATTTCAATAAAAGTCCAACGTGATAGTACATCATAATACCCCAAAATGATTCCCATAATCCAAGTTTAAACGATGTTACAACATTGGCACCACGGCCCCATTTCCAGAATAAGTCAAAAGATGATAAATTTAGCGATTACATGGTTTCCAAAGTCAAAAGAGTTCAAATGAAGTTACAAGTTCATCTTTTCAAAAGGAAGTTTACAAAAGATGCAAGAATAACTTCTCGATGACGGCTTTCAGAAGATATGATGTCAAACAAGCACTCCATGCACTCCAAACTCAATGCCCTTGCGGTGCACCTGAAAATGATGATAGGTTGAGCTACACTAGCCCAGTAGAGATTACTATACTCAAGCTATAAGTAAATGAGATGATCAATGCACCGAAAGGAACATGAGCAACAACAATATTTCCATACGTTCAACAATGAGAACATGAGCATCTAAACCAACCCCACTCAACTACAAGCAGCATAATGACCTCCAAAGTTCTCCATATTTGTTAAATTACGGGTTTGGATCTCATTTCCGGGCATTTGGGACCCCGTGCGTCCCACATTCATTCCGGCATCACACTCTTTGGTGGATCCGTGGCTTTCTTGTGCACTTCCAGGCTTTCGGGACCCCGTGCGTCCCATTTCCGGCATCACACTTTGCGGTGGATCCGTGGCTTTCTTTGTATCATTCTTTCGTATCCATTCATGTTAACCATATCTCATTCTTTAATAACCTCAAGTTCAACATATACCAACTCTAATACGATCATGTCAACTTGCCACTGATGTCTTCTAAAACAAATTAAAGAAAGAATGACTAACGGACATCAAGTTCATTAAGTTCAACTTGTTCTTATCTTCCAACGAGGACCAAAAGAGTTTGAGAGATCAATGAACCATTTGAGATACCAACAATCAAGTCTAGAAGTGATTCAAAGGTGTTTATAGAGTGCTAGAAGTGATCGGGATTCCAACGAGCATGAAAAGAGCAAGGTGTACCAAATCTGTCCAGAAATCAAGGAGGTATCAATACCCCAAAGTGAGGTATCAATCCCGGGTCGGCTGCTGTCCAGAGAAGGTTGGGGTATCAAAACCCCTTTTTGGGGTATCAATACCCCGGAACTTTTTAGCGATTTTTCAGACTTCGAAAGGTAAAATTCCAACAACAACAACGAACCAAAGCACGATTCAAGCACACAACCAACTCATATACGCATAGAGAAAGCAAGAAATCCCTACCTCAATGAACAAAAACGAAGATCCAAGCCCAATCGATCGAGCCCTAGAACTTGAAATTCGAATTCCTCCAAGGATGCTTCTCTTCCGGGCTTCCACCAACGAACCCCGAGCTTAAAATCAAGTCTAGAGTGTGGAATGAAGGTTGAACTTTGTGGGTTTTGAGTCTTGAGTGAAGTTTTTCAAGAAAGAGAGTGAAAAAGATGAGAGAGCCGAGAGAGAGGGGGAGGCATCGGGAGAGAGAGAGATAGAAGATGGGAGATTTTTCTCCTACGACACACACACACCTTATATACTAGCATATATGTAAATTGCACAAACACTCCTTCAAATAACAATCCTAACACATTGAACCCAATTCACATTATTCAATAAATCCCTCATTTATTCCATATTCTAACATTAATCAAACTTTTAAACAAATTTCAAAAAAAAAAAAAAACGGGTCTCTACACAGTTCGAAGAAAAAAGAGTGGTTCGGTTTGGGCTGAACTCACACTTTGAAGGATTTTTTTTTAAACCCTTGAATCTTGATCACCACCGCTGACGAGCTGGAATTGTACTAGGATCAGAGTCATCAGACCCGTTTACAGGCGAGTAGCTTAGTCTTAGATCCTAATTTTCTTTTGTACAAAGTGGATTATATTTGAACCACAAATACTTAATCTCTTTAAATACTTTTTCTCTCTACTTGGATAATGGATATGGGGATGAAAATCAGTGTTTGTGGCTGTTTTTTGGAACTCACTATTTATGGGCGAGGCCTAAGGGAAAGGAAAGCATTTAACATACTAGTGAATGTTTTGTGAAACTCTGACTCTCTTAGATTAATTTTGGGCTAATTGATTATTTTTTATGTAGTGAATGTCTTTGTGGAATTTTTTTTTTTGTTTTGACTGCCACAGTAGAGAGGGCTTTTTTCTGCTATTAAGATTGTGAAGAGTCGACTTCGTAACCGGATGGGTGATCAATAGATGCATGATAGTTTGATTGTCTATATTGAGAGAGATTTTTTTATAGCATTTCAAATGAAGCTATCATGAATCGATTCCAGAATATGACAAAATCGACGTGGTTGATTGTAGGTGAAATGGTATGTAATGGACGGATATGCTTTTTTGCTTATATATTAGAAATCGGTATCTCTTTTTGGTTATTATTCTATTGTTTTTGTAATCTTTTGGGTCATTGTGTACAAGTGCAAAATTATATGTGTTGTATATGCTTGACGGCTTGACCGTGCGATCAAATATTGGGTCCGCCATTGAAGCTCAGTCCAAATAAGTTTGACCGTTTGAGAACCTAAAACTTAAAGCGGCGCAAAAATACACAAAAAATAACAGGTGGAGTTTTGTGATAACCCAGTTTTAACATTAAAAATTAAAACACGATAATTGAAATTTTTTCTTAAAATTCTGATGCCTTGGTCAAGTTTAAAATAATTTTTATTACAATAATTTTTGGATATGGAATACATACCTTCGGCAAGTTAATTCACCCAATACAATCATGCACGAAACATATTACGTATTTTCACTGCCAACTGAATTTATCGGACCGGACACGTTTTCGGTTGGAGAAATAAATCACATGCTACGTGAGTAAGTGGCTAGACAAAGTTTATTGGGGATTTTTTTTTTTATTTATGGCTTTGTCAGATATCTAGAGCATGTACACCAGTACATAGTTAAAAATGCTGGTGAACAGTACACTTTTTTATTTTACCTATTCATATTTCTTTCAACACTACATCAATATTATCTATTTTACCTATTATGTATTAAAATATTAATTTAACCTATGCACTGGTAAGAGGAGGAAGGGAGAAGAGGAGAGAGAGTGAGGGAAAAATTAATAAAATAATAGATACATAGTGAATAGTTCTTAGGTATATTTACGTATGCACTATTGATGGATGCATTTTGCCTAACCCTTTACCTAATCTAGTGCAATGTTCATTTGGGGATTTTGGTTAGGTAAAATAGCTAAAAAGGTATTTTAGCTCTTTTGATATACTTGCTCTAAGAGCAAGTTTACCAGCTCATGTAAACACCCAAAATTAGCTATTTTACCTATGCAGAGTGAAAAAACCCTCATGCAGCAGATTAGGTAAACCAAAGGGTAGAATACCTTCAGCTACAGTACATAGGTATATTTAACTAACAACTGTTCATGAGCAAACCCATTTAATACTATTATCTCCCAAACTTTTCCCCTCTCTCCTTTGTTCTTTGCTTGAAAAAGAAAAAGGGAAAAGAAAAAGAAATAGTATTTTATTAGAGAATAGGTAAACTAGATAATATTGGTGTAGTGTTGAAAGAGATGTGAGTAGATAAAATGAAAAAAATGTACTATTCACTAGCATTTTTGGCTATGTACTAATGTACATGCTCTAAGCTATATAAACTCTCCCTGGCATGATTGACTTATCAAAAAAAAAAAACCCTCCCTGGCATTTTGTTTTTAATTTCTCACAGAATAATAGGAATAGCAACGAGACGAATCAGAGCGGATATTAGGATATCTATATCCGAGACCCCAAAAATTATAACTATCCGAATCCGTCCCGATACCTGTCAGGCTAGTATAAGTGGTCCCATAACCGGGGGTATTAACTGTAGGAGTGAATATGGATCGGATTGGTTCGGTTTTATAGTAAATCAAGAACCAAATCAGTTACCGATGGATTATGAATTGAGGGAACCAAATCAACCCACAAAAAACATAGGACAGTTTGGTTTCTGTTTCGAACCATAGTTTACTAAAAACTGAAATCTCATCTTCGTGAACTATTTAAAGTACTATAAATTGCGGAGATAACTAAGAATTGGTTTTCACTTATAGAAATATAGGAAAATTTAGGAATTAATTGAACCGTGGAACCACTATTCGCTAAATGAAGCATTATATATTTATATACCATGTACTTTTGGTGTATCAAAATTATAGGAATAAGTTTTTATTTTATTTTTATATAATGTCACTAGATTTCAACAAGCAAAGCTAGGAAAAGTCCTTAATCAAAATAGAATTAAGAGCGGGCAGAATACGACTCGTAAAATGGAAAATTTAATATTATAAGAATAAGATGTGATATATAGAAATTTATGCTAAATAATTTTGATTGTAAATGAATACTGAATAGGACGGTGGATTGAATAGATTATTAATTTAGAAAATTAGTTGACTGTATATAATTCTCAAGTATACTTGGTATATCTAAATTAAATGAGATGTATAAATATACGGTTTGGAATCGAAACCATTAACGTAAATCCACAAACCAAACCATTAAACACGGTTTCTAATTTTTTTAAACTGGAACCAAACCATCCTACTGAAAACCAATCCACATCAAATCATTCGGTTTGAATTGGTTTCACGATTTGACAAATTTTTTGCTCACCCCTAATTAACCGATACAATTGGATAACCAAGACGTACAAGTTTTGAAATTCAAGTTTTGAAATTCATTCCTCGTAACACCAAAAGCCACTGGGGGACGTTATCATTTGAAATTGACATCTGTCCCAAGTTTCGTCTTAGTTTACTTTGTTTATTAAGTTTACGTGGAGGCTCATTAGTGATTGATTGTGTGGGATGATAATTCAGGTGATCCATTACGTATAGGGTTTTGATAAATATGACGTAGACTCATCCTTGCAGAACATCTGTCTTGACTTCTATTGTACTTATGTAAAGAAACAACATACCAAGATTGTTTTTTCAAGGAACTTTTGCTAAATGTAATTCATTTGTTATTAGAAATGCCTCAATGGAATTGGACTGTGTTGGTTTTATTTTGTATGTATTATCGTATTTTTATTTAATTCGCTTGCGGATGACTATGATTATCCAGGAAGAATGCTTTTTAAGACTAAAAAATATATATATTGCGCTGTGCTTTCACGCACAGATTGGTTAGAAGTAGAGAAGGGCAATTCAATTTAATTGTATTCAAAATGCGTTGCGTTGTACCTTCAGGCACGAGCACAATCCCAAGTACTAAGGTGCCATTCCGCTTTCTTTTTTAACCTTCTTTTTAAAAAAACAAGGTAATTTAAAGCTCAAATATAATGAAAATAAAAAGTAATTTTTTTATTTTTTTTGCACCGTTTAAAAATCTCAATGAGATCTATCAAACAAGATTTATATTGGTTTAAAAATTATTTGCGTAAACACATAATTTTTGAGCTTAAAATTACTTTCCTTTTCTAAAAATTCCTTTTTGGAGAGACTAAAACGGAGCCTAAATATAATGGAAATGAGCATTCATTCCTTCTTTATTTTTTGTACTGTACGAGATGGATGTTTTCGACATAACTTCTCGCGTGAAGAGCTCATTCAAACTCGACTCAATTAGTAATGCACGAGCTCGATCAAGGCATATATTTCACTTTTCTAGCAAAACGCCCCCAGCCCAAAATACCGCTAGCTCAGCTCTGATGGCTCGGATGAGGTCGTGAACTTGAATATATATATATACACACACTCCATCAATTTCCATTTAAGCTCATTAATTAACCAAAAAAAAAAAAAGGACAAAGCAAGTGGGAAGGCATTTTAGAGCAAAATGAATTGACTTGAGAGCCTCTTCTTCTTCAATGTGGGATTACTCAATGCTCACATCATAGGCAAAAGAAAGGTTCCCCGACAAAAATATGCAAGCCGAGCTCCAGCCTCATTTTCGCATTGATCGAGCCCTTCTCGGTTGAACGAGGTTGTCGGCCGATCTCATCGGTTTGATCCAACATTCGGGCGACCATCCGAACAATTTGACTGAACCCAAGTTTAAGCCAAGCTGTCACAAAAACCAAAATGCTACTTATAATAAGTTAGGAGGTTCAAATAAAATAAAAAAAAGATCAAGCAAGTTAAATTGAAGGTCAATGTTCATTTACGAACGATATATCAAACACTGAATGTGTTTAACTGTAATACATAATTCTTCATATATACGATATCTTCCATCTTTATTGTTACACCTCCACCCTTGTTGGACGAAGATATTACAAGAAAATTTCTTTTGTTTCATTCCTTCTGAATCGATTATGCGTTTCAATAGGTGTCCAACGACCTTATATCTTTGATCAAATGGTTCAGATTAACATACGATGACCACCATTACTAACAGTTTTTTTAGCCAGTTTTGCCATTTCATTTGCCAATCGCGTAAACTCCTCTCTCTTGGTATCCATTAGCTCTCTTATCATCTTCTCGATTATAACTCGATCACAAGTGTCTTTCATGTCCAACCTAATTTTTCCATACCTCAGCAATTAATCTGCTAACACAATGTTGGTTTGCAAAACAGGGCCAACCCAGCATTGGAACTCCCGCAACGATACTCTCCAATGCTAAACTCCATCCGTAGTGAGTTAGAAACCCACCAACGGCTGTACGAGCCAGGACCTCCTCCTGTGGAGCCCATGCAACCATGTACCCCTTTCCCCTCGATCCCTCAAGGAGCTCGGGCGGAATTTGATTATTTCATTCTTTCTTAGCTACTTTTGGAATCACCCACAAGAATTGCTTTCTGCTATTTTTCAGTCCATTTCCACAATTCCATTAGCTCGTTATGTGGCTTCACTTCGATGCTTCCAAAGCTTATATAAATCACAGATCTCAGCAGTTGTACGTCCAGCCGCGCAATGCAACTCGCATCTTGTTTATTTACACATTTTGAAGGGATCATAGAAGCGAGTCTAGTCTTCAGGTGTTCAGGGAATGGTCCGATTGCATAGACATTCAGACATTGAGAGCGTATTTGACAAATTGCTGGCCCTTCTAGCTCTTCAAATGTATGAAGTATCATAGCGCGTGCCCGTTGGGCTTGTGTCGCTGCATTCACGATACGTTTGAAAATCTCGTCTGACAAGTCGTCAGCACGTAAAAAACTTGAGAGGTCGCGACGTTGGCAAACCTTCGAGACCCGGAACGTTATGTGGACGTCCAGATCGTCTCCTACCATGTACGCATTCGCAGTTTGCACAAATATGATACATGTTCAATTCATTGGGTACTGTTTGGACATACCCAAAATTCTACCCTGTAGAGGTAGAAGAAGAAAGGAATTCGACGATGCACTGTGGGGTTTGGACTCCTGAGAGGGTCTAACCCATGTTTGCTCTCGTTCCGAAGCACAAAAAAGAGAAGAAGAAAGACATCCAAGGTGATTTCTGGTCAATAAAAACCAAAAATACCGTCGAGCAAATTACAATTACCAAAGGATAGATTGAACAAAGGTCGATGTTCATTTACCTACGATATATCGAGCACCGAATGCATTTAGCTGTAATAAGTCCATATGGATCCTCCGTCTTTATTGTTGTACCTCCAATTGTGTATTCAATCGGTGTCCAATGACCTTATATCCTCGATCAAACGGTCCAGATTGATGTACGACGACCCACCTTTACTAACGGCCTTTTTAGCCAGTTTTGCGATTTGATTTGCTGATTGCGTAAACTCCTCTCTCCTGGTATCCATAAGCTCTTTTACCATCTTCTCGATTATGACTTGATCGCAAGTGTCCTTCATGTCCAACCCAATTTTCCATACCTCGGCAATTAATCTGCTAATGCACTGTTGGTCTCCAAAACAGGGCCAACAAATCATCGGAACTCCCGCAACAATACTCTCTAGAGTTGAATTCCATCCACAGTGAGTTAGAAACCCACCAACGGCTTTGTGATCCAGGACATCCCCTTGTGGGGCCCATGCAACTATGTACCCCTTTTGATTCGAATCCGTAAGGAGCTCCGGCGGAATTTGATTTTTCAATTCTTTGTCAGCTACGTTTGGGAGTGCCCATAAGAATTGTTTTCCACTATTTTTGAGGCCGTGCCACAACTCCATGATCTGGTCATTTGACATCACTACAATGCTTCCAAAGCTTACATATATCACAGATCTCAACAGTTGTGTGTCAAGCCATGCTATGCAACCCGTATCTACTTTTTCTAAATTGTTCGGAGGGATCATTGAAATGAGTCTAGTCTTCAGGTGCTCATGGAGTGGGCCAACCGTATAAATACCCGCAGATTGGGAGTGCATTTGGGCAAGCGCGGGCCCTTCTAGCTCTTCAAATGTGTTGAGTATCATACGTGCCCGGTGGGCTTGAGACGCTCCATTGATAATAAATTGGGCATTCTTATCTGACAAGTCTCCAACACGTAAAAAACTAGAGAGATCACGACGTCGGACCAAACCTTCGAGACCCGGAACGTTTGCGATGGGCACATCCAAATCGTCTCCTAACATGCATTCGCAGGTTGCACAAATATGATAAGAACATGAACACGGCAAAATTTAAATTCGACAGCTCATTTCCTTGGTAAAAACACATATAAAAGAAAACAAGTAGAAGTTTTATAGTGGATTGGTAAAAACACACATACGAATGATTTGCTAGTTTTGCGTCATTGTTTAACGGATTAAAATGTAGACTATTATTTTAAAACAGATTGATTTGTCTCGATCAGAAGAATCTAAAAAATAAAATATTTCTCTTACTATCTTATTTTGTTTGTCTTTTTTGATATTCAAGTCAGTTTTCAATCGCTTGTATCTTTTAATATGAATCTCCAAAAATTTTGCAATATAAATTTTGTTAAATAATTCTCAATTAGGTCTTTAATACATAGCTTTCAGAAAGCACGAGAAGCTTCCCAAACTGAACTTTAGGATTTTTAAAAATTTTATTCCTTTTGCTAACTTTTCAAAATTTGTTGATTGCGAGAATATGTTATCTAGGATTATTGATAAGCACTCCAAACTGATTTTGAAAAGTTAAAATCTTAAAATTTGAAGGGAAAAAAAAGGTTTCTCGATAGTTCGCAAAAGCCAAAACAGGCCTAAATAAATTATCTCCTTGACACAATTTAAGAACAACTTAATCATGACACTAGAGAAAAAAGTATAGAAAATGCTGCGTTCTTGTCAAATTATAAATGTGATGCTTTAGAGGTTAATGGTGGATTTGGCTTTTTTTTTTTAAAAAAAAAACCTTGCATTTATTAATTTTGCATTAAACTTTTGTGACTTCTAGATTTGTAATCAAGAGAAATTGAAAAAATAAAAAATGTTGATCGAAACTCATAATTTTTTTTTTCAAAAAGACAAAAATAAGTATAAAAAAAAAGAGTAATCTTTCACCTAAACGAATTAATAAGTCACAAAAATTTAACGTAAAACAATCAAATAAAGGAAAAAAAAAAAGTTACTTATAATTTTTCAACCTAAACCCATGACAAGGAATCTCCCCTGCTTAAATCCAAAACTAAAAACACATGTACAAAATTATAGTCCTACGACTCCTACCTTGAAAAGGAATCTCCCCTGCTTCATTGAGTTTAGGGACACAGAGAACTGCCCATAAATCAGAAGGGCACGAACTGTGGTAACACATGATCGGGATACCAACCTCATCAGCCACATCCACAGCAAAACTCACCATCATCGAATCCGCTATGATGCATGCGATCGACGATTTTCCGGCGACGTGAGAGTCCTCCTCGGCCTTTTGCCAGTCGGATGATGATGAGATGATGATGATATCAAAACATCTTTGAAACGCGGTTTCGCTACTTCCAAAAAGGAGAAGACAAAGTCCGTCCTTTTATCAAGGGTCGAACGTTGACCGTCGTCTCCGGGAAGCCCGTCGGGGAGGTTTTGGAATCGGAACCTGGAGTACCGGTCGAAGCGAGACCGGACGGCAGTGTCGTTGAGGACGTGGCGGTGGGTTTGGTCGGCTACGAGGAAGGTGACGCGGAGGCCGCCGCGGCAGCAGAGAAGCTCTGCTAGATTGAGTAGGAAATGGATGTGGCTGTGGGCTGGGAAGGGGAAGAGGAGTACATGAGGAGGGAGTTTTTCCGCCGTAGAATCCATCGGTAGTACAGTTTTTGTTACGTATGAAAGTTGAAATGTGTGAAGTGATCCAAGTGAATTCAAGGAAAAAATTTTCAGTGCCGAGCGGGTACCATGTGGTACCCGCTTAGAGAG
This sequence comes from Rhododendron simsii, assembly GCA_014282245.1. Classification (NCBI taxonomy): domain Eukaryota; kingdom Viridiplantae; phylum Streptophyta; class Magnoliopsida; order Ericales; family Ericaceae; genus Rhododendron; species Rhododendron simsii. Next base: position 24,638,470 of record CM024957.1, on the reverse strand, counting down.
AGAATAGGAGAAAGAAAGTGTTAGGATGAGAGGACAGAATGTGCCACGTGGTGCACTAAATATTTTTAATTTTTAAAAAAACTAGGTTTTTTTTTTTTTCCAGTATCGTCCGCACTGAGTTACTCATACAAAGATAAAATTTGAAAGTCCAACTAAATTTGTCCAACAATACAAAATAAACTCAGCCTAAATAAGTTTTGGCTATTTGAGAACCTAAAACTTAAAGCAGTGTAAAAATACACAAAAATAACAGGTGGAGTTCTGTGATAATTCAGTTTTAATAGTAAAAATTTGTCGCGGAACAAAGGATCAAACCAAAACACAAACACAAACGCAAGCACACAAACACTGAGACAAAGGATTTACGTGGTTTCCTATGACTTAGGTATGTTCACGGGGGGCAGCCGGATTATATTTAGGCGGAGGAGGATTACAAATCACTCTACTCACACTCTCACAAACTGATGCAAACAGAAAACAAAACCAGGTACGTGTCTGATTTCCCACTCAAATACAAATGTTATGGCGCGCAGGAGCTCAATTTATAGGCAAAACCTTCTCCTGTTCACAAACCGTGCCAGAGCTCTAAATCCACGCCTGGGATTTTCCAAATCTTGACTTCGATTACCCACGTGAGAGAATCAATTGCATTCGATGCAACCCACGCCAAATCTTCTGAGTAAATACAAGTCTGCAAGTGTAGTACAGGATGGAGCCAAAACATGGCCTCAAAAGCCAACAAAATTAAAATACGATCAACGAAATTTTTTCTTAAAATTCTGATACTAAAATAAATTTTATTTTCTACAATAATTTTTGTCTATGGAATACATACCGTCGGGCAAGTTAATTCACCTTCAAAAAAAATGCACGAAACAAATTTTCTCTGCCAACGAATTTATTGGAATGGACACGTTTTCGGTTGGAGAAATAAATCACATGCTACGTGGCTAGACAAAGTTTATTGGGGATTTTTTTTCACTTATGGCTTTGTCGGATATCTACGCTATCTAAAACTCTCCTTGGCATTTTGTTTTTTCTCACAGAATACTAGGAATAGCAACGAGATGGATTGGAGTGGATATTAGGATATTTATACCCGATACCCCAAAAAATTATAATTATCTGAATCCGCCCCGACACCCATTGGGATGGTATAAGGGGTCCCATAACCGAACGCAATCAGGGTTCGGGTATTAACCGATACAATTGGATAACCAAGACAAGTTTTGAAATTCATTCCACGTAACACCAAAAGCCACTGGGGGACGTTCATCATTTGAAATTAACATCTGTCCCAATATACTAAATATAATGGAAATGAGCTTTCATTCCTTCTGTACTTTTCCGATGCAGGAGATGGATGTTTTGGACATAACTTCTCGCGTGAAGAGCTCATTCAAATTTCAAACTCGACTCAATCAATAATGCACGAGGCTCGATCTCGACCAAGACATATATTGCACCTTTCTAGCAAAACGCCCCCAGCCCATAATACCGCTAGCTCAGCTCCGACACCTCGGATGAGGTCTTGGAGCCATTGAGAGACAAGGGGAGACAGTTGACACCATTGCCTCCCAAATTTTTTTAAAGATAGATATCATTTTTATTCATTTGACCCCACTTTAAAATTTATTTTAGCTCCAACCCATATAAAGATTTTGTACTTGGGAAAAATAGGGGTCAAAATATAATCATCACCCATAAAATCCCCAAACATCGGTTTTATTTGTTTTTCAGAAAAAACTAGGTTTCCTTCACTTTTGCCTTTGTGGAGATTCTTCATCGTCTACAGGTATTTCTTTTGTTGATTGTTTACTGGTATTTCTCTTCTTGATAGTTTGGTTGTGTATATAGAGCAAGATATTACAAACAAGGCTATCATTCATCGTTTTCAAAGTATGAAAAGTCGTCGAGGTCAATTGTGAATCTAAGTTATATTTTGTTATTGATATATATCTACTTTTTAATTAAGGCTCCGTTTGGTTCGTTGTAAAATAGTTTAACAATGAAAAATATTTTTCATATATGTAAAATATTTTTCTAAAAAATTAACTTTTGTATATTTATTTTTTGGTGTTTGGTTGGCATATGAAAAATAATTTTCAAAGCAATAATGAATGAATGGATGGATGGCTCAGAAATGTAATGCACGCAAGTGAAATTGGATTATATATATACTAGAGATAGAGATGGCTCAGAAAATTAGAAATTGGAGAGAGAGAGAGAGAGAGAGAGAGAGAATCATGCATGACTGGATGGATTATGGATGACAGATGTGGTTGGGTAGTGGAAGATTAGAAGCAACGGGAGGTGGCACTGGAAAATGACTAACATATGTTTTGAGGGTAAGTTGTTTTACCCCGACTAAGGAAAATTATTTTACAAATGAAAACATTTTACTCATAATTTGTGCAATCAAACATCGAAAAATGAGTAAAATGTTTAACAGGAAAATGTTTTACAGTCAAACAAATGGAGCTTAACTTCTTTCAATTAGCAACTAGAAAAAGTGAATCATGAATAGTTTAATTTTTCGACCCCACTTATCAAAAATCCTGATTCCGCGACTGTATATATACACTCCATCAATTCCCATTTAATCTCATTACCCCAAAGAAAAAAAAGAGGACAAAGCAAGTGGGAAGGCATTTTAGAGCAAAATGAATTGACTTGAGAGCCTCTTCTTCTTCTTCAATGTGGGATTACTCAATACTCACATCATAAGCAAAAGAAAATCGCTAAGTGGAATAGATTGAACAATTAAAGGTCAATGTTCATTTGCCAACTATATATCAAACACTCAATGTGTTTAACTGTAATACATAATTCTCCATATATACGATATCTGCAATCTTTATTGTTACACCTCCACCCTTGTTGAACGAAGACATTACAAGAAAATTTATTTTGTTTCATTAATTCGATTCCAAATCGATTATGTGTTCAATCGGTGTCCAATGACCTTATATCCTAGATCAAATGGTCCAGATTAACGTACGATGACCCACCTTTAGTAGTTTTCTTAGCCAATTTTGCCATTTCATTTGCTGATCGTGTAAACTTCTCTCTTTGAGTATCCATCAGCTCTCTTAACCCTGTAGAGGTAGAAGAAAGGAATTCGACGATGCATTGTGGGGTTTGGACTCCTGAGGGTCTAACCCATGTTTGCTTTTGTTCCTTATTAATTTTCGTTTCGACGATCTGTTTTTCGTTTTTATGTCGTCTTGAACGTTTCCGAAGGCGGATAAAAAAAAAGAAGAGGGAATGACTTTGGTGTCCCTGGTCATTTTGGGGACACCGTAATTTTTTATATAATTTTACCATTATGGGCATAACTAAAACCCATTACAAGTATAACAAAATTCAAATAAGGCATAACCAAAGGAAAATCCAAAAAACCAACCAAGACATAACCAAACTCAACCAAGGAATAACAAACAAGTGTAGACACCCCAATTTGGAAATTCCGGACACCTTTTGAAGTCCCCAATGAGGATAAACAAAGAATGATTTAAACCTTTGAATTGATATAAACCTTTTGGAGCGCTATCTTTCGAAAACCATAGACAAGTGGCCGATAAGCTTCCCAATGATGAAAACGTGCCTTGAAAAACTTTAAACGATGCTCTTTGTACTCAAAGGAGTGATGAAACACCTTAGAACTAGGTATGAGAGTGTCAAGTAATACTTAGAATGAGTGAGCATGTGTTTTGGCCATTATGGCACTATCGGTCTTCGGTTTAGTTTGCTTTCAGCCAGGGGCGGACCCACGTGGAGGCACGTGGGGTCACGTGCCCCCACACATTTTTATAAAAAAAAAAAAAAAACATTTGATATAAATTTGTAAAAGTTTCCTACATTGGTACTAATCAGTAGTGTGGTGGAGTGGTTATGTGTGTTGTGAAAAGCTCTAGGCAACCTGGGTTCGATTCCCCAGTATGCCAATGCTTGTGTTTTTTTGTTTTTTTCTATTTTTGTTCTCTCTTTTCTTTATTTTTTCATTTTTGTTCTGTCTCTTTCCTTTATTTTTTCATTTTTGTTTTACCACTTTCCTTTATTTCTCCATTTTTGTTCTACCTCTTTTTTTATTTCTCTATTTTTATCCTATCTCTGTGTGTTTTCCTCCCAATCCAAAATATTATGAAAATCAAATTACGAAATTCTTTAGTTTACTTTCTATTAATTTTATGGTTGCCACTACGACAGTTGAAAGAGTATTTTCAAACATGAAGATTATCAAAAATTGGTTACGGAATAGAATGAGTGATCAATATTCAATTATTTAGCGTTAATTTAGTGGTAGATATACAGAGAAATATTTTTTAAAATTGTAAATAATAGGTACCCCCAGTGTATGGAATTCCTGGGTCCACCCCTGCTTTCAGCCCATTTTTCATAAATCAAACTTCCTTATTTTTATGGTTGGAGTCCTCCAACTTTTAGTACATTTAAAACCTTCTTTATCGATATATAATAAGCCTTAATCCAATTTTAAATGAGGGAGATACAAGGATTTTGCCTAAATGACTTCTTTTTCGACCACCTGAGGGTAAAATCATTATATCTTTTGATGTAGAAAATACTTTTGATCCAAATCACTTGGGTTAGAAAGTAGACTTAATGAGCTTTTCAACAGTCCAAAGAACACCCAAAACCGAGTTCGGGAGTGTCCAGGGTGGCCTTGCGAAGTTCGGCCTGTTGAGCAATCACCTGTACCGTACGGCGGTCAACTATTCCGTACAGTGGTCAACTGTGCCGTATGGTGGACATATTTCTACCGTACGGTAGAGTTTTTAACCGCCTTAACTTAAGTCGGTTGGGATGTGCCGTACGGTGGAACCTAATGCCGTACGGTGGATATTTAGTGTCGTACAGTGCCGTACGGTGGACTAACTTTTGGTCAAAAATGTCTAGGAAGACGGTAATCAGTTGCAGGCCAAAATGAGCCAAGTTTGCTTGATTTCCAAGCCATTTTTGCCCTTTAAATACCTCCCCCTATCATTAGACATGATATGCAAATTTTTTTTTTAAGGGGGGGGGGGGGGGGGTACATTTTTTGGAAAAAATAGAAAGAAAAACAGTTTTAGAAAACCAAAAACAGCTCCAAAAATGTTTTGAATATCAATACTTGATTTTATTCTTTTTTCAAATACCAAAAACTCTATTTTCTCTCATAAATCAAGTTCAAAACCATTTCAAAAGCAATCCAAATCCAACGCCAAGCCTCCTACCTCGACACTACATCATACTAGAGCTCGCCCACTCAGCTAAATTCACAAGAAGGGCCACTGTACCAATCCCAACTTTCCAAAAGGTATAAATTTTTTGTTCTTATATTCTGAGGGGAGCTACTAAGTTTAGACTGGTTTCTCATACCAGTTCTAGGTTTAGATGGTTTAAACAATGCAAAAAAATAAAGTTGGTACCCCGAGAATTTTCATCGTACAGCACACATTGACTGCCGTACGGCAAAGCCCTTTCAATGGGACAGTTTTACCTAAGCTTCATTCCTTCTTTTCATTACAATCAACCTGCAGTGATACTGTTTTCTGTTTTAGAGTCACATATGCCATGATGGACTTTTTTTTTTAATTCATAAAGCATGTTAGTCTTATGTTACCTTCTGAAATAAACACTAGTTGTTTCATGCATAAGCATGCACACATGTTTTTAGATGATCATAATTCATATGCTAGACAACCCCGTTTTAAACTGCGGATCACAATATCCAGTACCGTACGACACACCCTCCTGCCGTACGGTGGTGTTTTTCGTGGAATAGAAATAATAGTTAGTCATTTGTTATCTTCTGCAATTAAATACCTATATTCAAGCATGCTTGTTAATACCTATTTTTGACGTGCTATAAACTGTTTATGTGGCATAAAAGTTAAGCAATAAAATGAGTTTTCAAATCCCACAAGTATTAGTAAAAACCGATTTTATCGGGCGAGGAGGGTGCTTTTCCAAACATAACCTTTCCCTCTCGTAACCTGGCTCCCGAACCCAAAAGTCTCTGTTTTCAATAGACCAAAACCTTTTTAAAAGGGCAAAAGAGTCACATTTTTCAAATAAATGGTTTCTCGGGGTTAATCCTTTTCAAAACCCGAGTGGCGTCTCTGAAACGAACCAACCATTTCCCCTTTTTGTAACACTAAAAATATAAAAAGAGAGACGGGAAATTTCTCCAGGCATATAGCCCATATCAAGTTATGTCTTGCTATGGTTTTGTTATGCATGGTTGTAATGAGTTTTGGCTATACTCATAATGGTTTTGTTATGCCAAAAATTATGGTGTCCCCAAAATAACCGGGGACACGAAAGTCATTTCCAAAAAAAAAACGTTTCCGAGGCACAAAAGAGAGAAGAAGGAAGACTTCCAAGGTGATTTCTGGTCAATAAGAACAAAAAATACCATCGAGCAAATTATATTACCAAAGGATAGATTGAACAAATTAAGGTCGATGTTCATTTACCTACGATATATCAAACACCGAATGCATTTAGCTAGAATACGTCCACATTACAAGCAAATTTATTTTATTTCATTCCTTCCGAACCAATTGTGTGTTCAATCGGTGTCCAATGACCTTATGTCCTCGATCAAATGGTCCAGATTAATGTACGATGACCTACCTTTACTAACGGCATTTTTAGCCAGCTTCGCGATTTGATCTGCTGATTGCGTAAACTCCGCTCTCCTGGTATTCATCAGCTCTTTTATCATCTTCTCGATTATGACTCGATTGCAAGTGTCCTTCATGTCCAATCCAATTTTCCATACCTCGGCAATTAATCTGCTAATACACTGTTGGTCTCCAAAACAGGGCCAACAAATCATCGGAACTCCCGCAACAATACTCTCTAGAGTTGAATTCCATCCACAGTGAGTTAGAAACCCACCAACAGCTTTGTGATTTAGGACATCCCCCTGTGGAGCCCATGCAACTGTGTACCTCTTTCGACTCAAATCTTCAAGGAACTCCGGCAGAATTTGATTTTTCCATTCTTTGTCAGCTACATTTGGAAGTGCCCACAAGAATCGTTTTCCACTATTTTTGAGACCGTGCCACAACTCCATGATCTGGTCATTTGACATCACTATAATGCTTCCGAAGCTTACATAAATCACAGATCTCAACGGTTGTGCGTCAAGCCACGCTATGCAACCCGTATCATCTTTCTTTAAATTGTTTGGAGGGATCATTGATGTGAGTCTAGTCTTCAGGTGCTCATGGAGTGGTCCGACTGTGTAAAAATTCGGACATTGGGAGCGTATGTGAGCAAGCGCGGGCCCTTCTAGCTCTTCAAATGTGTTGAGTATCATACGTACCCAGCGGGCTTGAGATGCTCCGTTTATTACAAATTGGGCGTTCTTGTCCGAAGAGTCTCCAACACGTAAAAAATTTGAGAGATCACGACGTCGGAGCAAACCTTCGAGACCCGGTACGTTTGCGATGGGCACATCCAAATCGTCTCCTACCATGCATTCGCAGGTTGCACAAATTAATATGATAAGAACATGTTCAACACGACAAAATTTAAATTCAACAGCTCATTTCCTTGGTAAAAACACATAACAGAAAGCAAGTAGAAGTTTTATAGTGGATTGGTAAAAAGTTAAAAACACACATATACTTAGGCTCGTTCCGCTAAGGTTCTTATTTTTTAGTAAGTCCTTGTTTTTTTGGTTTTACAAGATATGTCATTCTCTCTCAATACATCATATTTGATTAAAAAAAGAGTACTCTTACTTATTTGTGTTAGTGGAACACATCTATGCTACTATAACTTTTGCGGAAAATGTGTTGTTAGTTCTGCGTCAATGTTTTATGGATTAAAAAAGTAAACTATTATTTTAAAACAGATTGATTTGTCTCGATCAGAGGAATCTAAAAAGTAAAATATTATTTTAAAACTACTCCATTTTTTGGAATAAAGAAACAAATAATCTAAAATAGAAGGATATTGGCTTTTTTTTTAAAAAATAAAAATGAATATATTATTTCACTTGGTAGATTACTCTCGTCAGGACAACCAATAATTTGCAAAAATATAAGGAAATGCAAAAACAAATTGAATATAGATAAAAGTAATCCTCCAGGATTACGTGTTTGCGCTAATTGTGTATACAGATTTTAGATTGTACCTTCAAATTCTGTAGCAGATTTTAAATTTAAATTTAACTGGAAGCAGATATATAAATACGTTTATCAGTGAAATTATGATTAAGCTACAACAAAAACTAATATTCTTCACTAAAATCAGCTCTTATTAAAATTAAAAATCTGAAATAAGATCTGAAAAGCACCAGAAGCTACCCAAACTGCAAAAGCCAAAACAGGCCTAAATAAATTACCCCCATGACACAATTTAAGAACAACTCAATCGGCCTCTCTGGAGGATTGGGGATATTCTGGAATGATTCTGTTGTGTTTGAAGTTTTCAAATTTGGTAGTTTTTTCATTGATATGCAAGTCAAGTGTGTGAATTCTTCTTCCTCATGGCACTTGATTAATGTGTATTTGAGTCCCGTGGATAGTATTCGTTACCAGCAATTTAATTCTTTATCTGAGCATGTGCGGAACCTGCATTCAGAAGTGGTAATCTGGAGGGACTTCAATGATATTTTAGATCAAGGGGAAAAGCGTGGTGGTGTGTTGCGTGATCGTTGGAGTTTTGTGCGGTTTCAGTCTTTTATCGAGGCATGTGGTTTGGCAGACTTGGGCTTTAGAGGGTATCCGTTCACATGGGGGAATAACCGGCGGGGCAACGATTTTGTTGAATCTCGATTGGACAGGACCTTGGTCTCTTCTCAATGGGCGACTCATTATAACCAAGCCTTAGTGGAGCATCTTGATTGTATAGGGTCTGATCATAAAGCCTTACTTTTGAAGATTACAACGGAGGTCAGGAGACGTGTGACACCATTCCGGTTTGATGCACGGTGGTGAGTATGAGGAGGTCCAAACGATTGTGAAGAACCAGTGGGAGCAAGGGGTTACGGGATCTCGCCTCTTTTGCTTGAATCAAAAAATTAGGAACTGTAGGCTGGCTTTGAAATCATGGCGAGTTAAACAAAATCTCAATTCCAGGAAGAAGATTGACCAAGCGTGCGAGGAGATAAAGGTGCTTGAATCGGAGGGACGTGAGCTCCATAATGATAGGCTCACAAATTTAGAGAACCAAATGGCGAATGAATGGGCGAAAGAGGAATTGTACTGGCAACAAAAATCCCACCACAAATGGCTACAATCTGGGGATCGCAATACTTCTTATTTTCATGCAAGTACAGTTGAACGACGAAGGCGTAATCACATTTCGGGAATTGAGAGTGCGTTTGGGGCCGGGATTTCAGATCAGCAGGGTATTGTAAATGAGTTTCAAAGTTTCTTTCAGCATTTGTACGTCAGTGAAGGAGTTCAAAACATCCAGCAGGTTACTAACTTTATTCCTCACCGAGTTTCTACAACAATGAATAATAGTCTGTTGAAGCCGTTTACATCAAAGGAAATCAAAGCTGCTTTGTTCGAGATGCACCCAAATAAAGCACCTGGCTATGACGGAATGACGGCTGGTTTTTTCCAGCGGTATTGGGGAATAGTTGGTGTTGATGTTTGTCGAGCAGTGCGTAGTTTCTTCCACGATGGCAGAATGCTTAGGAGTGTGAACCGCACCCAGATTGTTCTCATTCCAAAGGTTCAAACTCCTACAAAGGTCAGCCAATTTCACCCCATTAGTCTATGCACCATAAGTTACAAAATTATTGCAAAGGTTTTGGCTAATCGGCTCAAGCCTTTCCTTTCTTCGATTGTCTCCGAAAACCAAAGTGCTTTTGTAGGGGGTCGCCAAATAACGGATAATGTTCTTATTGCTCATGAACTCACATACTACATTAAGCACAAACATTCTGGTTCTCATGGGGTGGCTGCATTCAAATTGGATATGGCAAAAGCATACGATCGGATAGAGTGGAGCTATTTGGAGATGGTGATGACACAGTTGGGCTTTCATCAGATATGGATTGGATGGGTGATGGAGTGTGTGAAGACGGTTTCTTTTTCCATCACAGTCAATGGGGAAGCAGGGGATACTTTCTACCCAAGCCGGGGGATCCGCCAGGGGTGCCCTCTCTCTCCGTATTTATTCCTCTTATGCGGAGAAGGTTTCACAGCCCTATTTCACGATTTTTTAAGCAAAAGACTTCTACAGGGATTTCGGATTAACAATCATTGCCCTATTATCTCTCATTTATTGTTTGCAGATGATTCTATTATATTTTGTCGTGCCACAGTTCAAGATTGCAAGGCTTTGTCTCGGATCCTTGATTCCTATGAAGCTGCCTCTGGCCAAAAGATCAACAAAGACAAATCCTCAGTGTTCTTCAGTCCCAATACTCCAGTCCAGGCTCGGAATCTTTTATCAGCAAAAGTAGGCATATCAATGGAGGCATATGGTGCAAAATACTTAGGGCTACCAGTATTCCTTGGTCGCTCCAAGCGTGACCTATTTCAATACATCAAGGATAGAACAACAAAGCGGTTGCGGAGCTACAAGGAGTCTAAGATTAATCATGCAGGGCGTGAGGTTTTGTTAAAATCAATTCTTTTGACACATCCAAATTATGCTATGTCGTGTTTTCGGTTGCCTAAAACTCTTTTGCAGCAAATTTCATCCGACATTGCAAGATTCTGGTGGGGTTCTAAGGAAGGGGAACGGAAAATTTGTGACGTCCCACTTTTTCAGTTAAAAAATAATAATAATAATAATATTTTTTTCGCAAATAATTAAATCTTTCATTTTTCTTTTCAAACTTCTTGCTAGAAAAAAAAATGCTGGGGTGCTTATTTTTGGCATCAGTTACACGTATCGCTTAAATCCTAAGTTTGGTTAAATTAGGAATGGGTCCCCGCAAGTGATTAGTTAACGTAAAGAATAATAATATTGGGTCGATTGTGTAATTAAACTAGATAAGTGTTTAGTTTGAACGTGGGCAATTTATTAGGGTGAGGAAACGTTTGAGAAGTAGAGTTGTTTTATTCCAAAAAGTTGAGAACGAGAGGGAGGAAGAGAAAAGCGGCAGTTGGCTTCTGAAGAACTGGTAATCCTTTATACTGTATTTTATAAATTCCTTTTCTTTTCTTGGTATCGTTATAGGTTTGATTGGGGTTTTGTTGGTGGAGATCAGAGAGAGGTGGGTGCGTGTCAGCGTGTGTGGTGGCTGTGTATAGCCGTGGGTATTGGTGTGTGTGCCGTGTGTTAAGGCGAGAGGTGATGGTGGTATCTTTATTGTGGTGTTAATCCCGTAATGGAGTTAATTTGATTAGTAGAAGTCCTGGTAAGTTAGTCTAGTTTAGGGTTTAGGAATTCAATTACCAGTAACATATATACTCGTTAAACATTAACTAGTTACAGCATAGGGGATCATTCAAGCACTCATAGTTCTATGTGTTTCTTTTATTTGCAATACAGACTAGCGGATTGTTATCAACGTCGTCGCATTTGGTTGCATCCTTTCGGATTTAAGGTGAGTGGTTAAGCATGTGATCCCTTTCTTGGAATCCTCTTGAGCCTATCGATTCTTGACAATTCGTTATTGGTTGTGATCTGATGATAATTATTCTTATTCGTTGCTCTCATAATTATTGACAATTGACGTACCCTTTGGCATACAAGGTTAATTGAGAATATTTGTGATTGATCGATTGCCCTTACTTTTATTGTCGTCGATTCATTGACTCCATGATATTATTGTGACTCTGCAACGACACGGGGAATAGTCCTGGCCGGTCAGGTGACTCCGGCTCGCAGTTGTTCTATTTGTGTTTGGGACCATGGACTATGTTTACATTTAGTTAAGTCCAAGGAAAAGACCCGTGAGATATCGTGGTGACTTTGGCCGCTAGGGAAAAGACTTGTGAAATACCCTGTGACTCTAGTGCTCAACGGATAGGGAAAAGACTTGTGAAATACCCTGTGACCCTATTCCGGATCGGCTTAGGGAAAAGGTCCCAGGCGCCATCCTGTGGTGACTCTAAGTACGGTGTTGGATCCAACGGGCTAAGCCCTGAGAAGTTATTTGGCATTTGGTACTTGGTAATTGGTGATTATGGTTCCCACTTTGGTTTGGACTACCTCATTATTGTTGTTCGTCGTTCCGATATTGTTGAGCAGGCTGTTGGTATTAAATGGTTGTTATCATTGTTTGATTGTTGTTGCGATAATTCGTTATTCAGTCATTCATCTTTCGATACTATTTGCTGAGCCATTGACTTCGTTAGTTTGTTGGTATTATTCGTTGAACCTTCGACCTTCCTTAATTTGACACCAATTCTTTGGAGCCCTTGTTATCGTTGATTTATACGTATGCCACTTTGATTTATTACCCTTAGCATGCTTAACTACTCACTGAGCGCGTCAGCTGATGGATTTATTCCACATTATTTTTCAGGTTAGTTCATGGAGCATTATAGTGGACTCTGTGGCGTTGTCGGGACCTTGTGTTTGGACCTCCAGGGCGTCTGCATCTTTATTTATTTTCTATGGTCAAAAAGCTTCTGCACTTTTATTTATTAGCTTTTGCAATTTTATTTATTGGCAGTTTATGATGGAATTTGGAGTTGGAGAATATGAGATATTGTGTCATTTGCTTAAGAAAAATATTGGTTTAAGTTGCACATTTTTTTTTTGTAATAAAATATCCAATTTTCCTAAATTGATTGCGAGTTGTTAAAATATTATTTTTAATTAGGCTTCGTGTTCCATGATTGCTTCATGGTACACGGCCGGTCATGCTCCCGGATTTGGGGCGTGACAAAATTCATTGGATAAAGTGGGAAAAACTGAGCAGATGTAAAGGTGATGGTGGATTGGGGCTGCGTGATTTGGAGACTTTTAATCAAGCCTTGTTAGCTAAACAAGGCTGGAAACTAATTTCTGGTACATCTTCTCTATTTAGACAGATCTTTAAGGGAAGGTATTTCCCCCGTACATCATTCTGGCATGCCAACGTTAGTAGCCAATCCTCATGGGCTTGGAAGAGCATAGTCTGGGCTCGAGAACTAATTGATAAGGGATGGATATGGCAAGTCCGATCCGGGAAAGATATAAGTGTTTGGGAAGACCCTTGGTTGTCCAAGAATACTGATTTCAGAATTAATGGAACCACACCCAGAAGAGAGGACATAAAGAAAGTTGCTGATCTTATTGATTCTGATACGAAGTCCTGGAAGATTTCTCTAATCCGTGAGACCTTCAATCAAGAGGATGCAGATGTGATTCTCTCCATTCCTATCAGTTATACCAGCCAAAGAGATAGAAAAATTTGGCACCCATCTCCGAATGGGACATTCTCAGTCAAGTCGGCTTACCGTCTAGCGAAGGAAAGTTCAAGTTCTCATCGCAACCTTCAGGAAGGCCAATCAAGCTCCTCAAGCGTCTTACCAACAGTGTGGAAGAAGCTATGGGGACTTTCAATCCATCCGAAGGTGAAGATATTTATCTGGAAATGTTTTAATAATGCGGTGGCAACAAATTCAGCATTAGTATCACACAAAGTCAGAGTTGACCCAGTTTGTTCTCGTTGTGGTAAAGCGGAAGAATCAATCGCACATGTTCTTTTTCAGTGTGAGGCTGCAATCAAAGTCTGGATCCACTCTCCATTTCGGCTAAGACCTGAAGAACTGCTCGATTGTAGGCACATGGTTGATTGGTGGGAATGCATCTCCGATCGTATAACACAGAGTCATTTGCCCTCTCCCTTCCTAGGTATGGCTTTACTTTATTGTTGGTGGATATGGCGAGCCAGGAATGATTTTATTTTCAATGGATTAGTTTGGGCAACAGATGCTGTTAGTAGGAAAGCACAATGTGATTTTTACGAGTTTCAGGATGCTAACGCTAAGGTCCCCCATCCCCCATTGAGTTCCTCTTTGATGGGGACCTTGGTGTGGCAGCGACCTGAAATGAATGTGCTGAAGATAAATGTCGATGCGGCGGTTTATAGAAGCTCAAATACTATTGGCACAGGGGCAGTGGCTCGAAGGGATAACGGTCAGGTTATAGGTATTTTTCTAGCTATTCATGATGGGATCAACTCGTCCAGAATTGCTGAAGCTTTGGCCATTCGCAATGGGTTAAAACTGGGGATTGCTCTTAAGTATCCTAAGGTGCATATTGAATCGGACGCGGAGGCGATTGTGAGAAGTTGCAATGATGATCAAGACCCTCCCTCTGATATAGCAGTAATTATTCATGATTGTTTAGTCTTGAAGAAATCTTTCACTTCCTGTGTTTTTGATTTTGTTAAACGTGAATGTAATAGGGCTGCGCACTGTTGTGCTCAAAAAGTCCTTTCCAATGGCATGTCCGGTCTGTGGACATCCATTTTACCCCCATGGGGTTCTCATCTCTCTGATGTTTAGGCTTTGCCTATCAGATAAATAACAAATTTCTCACTTTTTGCCAAAAAAAAAAAAATCACATTACTGGAGACAAAAAGAATAGAAATGTCCACGTTCTTGTAATTAAACTTATAAAAAGTCTCATGCTTTAGAGGTTGAGTATTGGAGATGGCTCACAAAACTACAAAACACACACAAAAGAAATTATAGTCCTACCTTGAAAAGGAATCTCCCCTGCTTCAATGAGTTTAGGGACGCAAAGAAGTGCCCAAAAATCAGAAGGGCAAGCATTGGGGTAACACATGATCGGGATACCAACCTCGTCAGCCACATCCACAGCAAAACTCGCCATCATCGAATCCGCTATGATGCAAGTGATCGACGATATTTCCCCGGAGACGTGAGAGTCCTCCTCCTTATGCCAGCCGGTTGATGATGATATCAAAGCTTCTTTGAAACGCGGTTTCGCTACTTCCAAAAAGGAGAAGCCAAACTCCGTCATTTTGTCAAGGGTCCAACGTTGACCATCGTCTACGGGAAGAAGCCCGTCGCGGAGGTTTTGGAATCGGAACCAGGAGTACCGGTCGAAACGAGGTCGGATGGTGGCGTCGATGAGGAGGAGGCGCTGGGCTTGGTCGGCCACGAGGAAGGTGACGCGGAGGCCGCCGTGGTAGCAGAGAAGCTCCGCTAGATTGAGTAGGAAATGGATGTGGCTGTGGGCCGGGAAGGGGAAGAGGAGTACATGGGGAGGGAGTTTTTCCGCTGTAGAATCCATCGGTTAGTAGTTTTTGTTAAGTATGAAAGTTGAAATGTGAAGTGAGAGCAATTCTTCGGTGCCGAGCGGGTATTGCCGACGTGGCACCCGCTTGGCGCACTCGAGCCGTCCGATGCATTTTTGGACGGCTCGGATCAAAACACTCTCTCTCCTCCCATCCAAACACTTTCTCTCTCATCTTCTCTCTCCAAATCTGAGCCGTCCATATACATAATGGACGGCTCGGATGGCCGAGCGGATGGCCGAGCGGGCACCACATGGTACCCGCTCGGCACTGAAAAATTTTTCGTGAAGTGAAAAGAGAAACTTATTCATTCAGCCGAAATTTTGCAGAGCGTTTTTTTTTTTGGAACGGTTTTTTTTTTTGTCACGTTAAAAAAAAAAAAAAAAAAAGTTGTCCGTTTCAAAATTTTAGCAAAATGTGGGCTTAACCATAGTACGTGCGAGGCTCAAATCTCGGATTTGCATCATTTCAAACCCTTATTATCACAAATACTTCTTTGTCCATTGGGCAATAAATGTTAGGAAAATATTATCCATTAGATAATAGACTTGCCAATGTATATGTATGCTTGACAAGATAAGTCATACCAAGGAAGTGATCATTTTACTTCCAAGACAAGTCATAATTATCACCAATATTCTTTTATCCATTGGTCCATAAATGCTAGGGAAATTTTTGACCATTGGTCAATAGTAATTAGGTTGCCAACGAAGCCTTTATTTGACAATACAAAATCATGGGCCAAAGAAGTCATCATTTTGCTTCCAAAAGAAGCAAAGATTAGCCTTGCCATGCATACAACCCTAGAAATTATAGCCCTATACCTAAATTGTTCACCAGAGTCACTTTCCTAGATTCTCTAAGCACATATATAGGCATATCTACCTCATAGCCTATTATAAACATGTCTATATAACCTTATATGCACTTTCTAGAAAAATATTACCCACGAGACAATGTTCTTGTCATTGAAAGCCTTACCACAATCATCTCATCTTCCATAGACCTATTAGGACTACTTTGTACTTTGGTATACCTATACTTATATACCATAAATACATATGTGAACATAGTACAAGAGAGAGAGAGAGAGAGAGAAAGCCGAGAGGGAGAGAGGAGAGAGAGGCCGAGAGAGAGTGAGGGAGAGAGTGGAGTGTGTGCATGTGTTTGTACACTTACACAAGCTACCATTTAGCCTCAAGCCTATATACTCTTTGACAACCCATTTCTAGGCAACTTTGAACATAATCTAGCCAATGATTTTGTGTTTTCTTACAAGCAAACTCTTTCTAGGACATGACAAGCCTTAAAACCCCTCATGATTACCTAAGTCATGGCCTAAAATGGAAGTGACATTGCTTGGCATGCTTGGAAGGCTTGCCATGTTTGAAATGACAAGTCCATGGAGCAAAAAAGTGAGAGAAAAAGGGAGAGAGGGAGGCCAGCCATGAGGGAGAGAGAGGGAGCCAAAATTTGCTATAAATAGGACCCCCTAACCAACCATTTAACTCACACCTTCACCTAGCAACTTCTCTCTCTAGAAAAAAATTAGTGTTCTTACTTTGTTCTAGCTTTGTTCTTAGTTTCTTGAATTCATTCCTAAGTTCTTCAAGAAACTCATTCTAAGCCGCCACTAAACCACCTTTTCGATCTATAAAGTCTAGTAGTTTTAGTCAAGAAGTAGTTTCTAGAGAAACCATTCTCTTTCGAAGCTACCGGAAGCTACCGTAGGAAGTCACTTTGTTCGAAAAGCAACCCACTTTCCGTAGCCATCACTACCACCAAGAAGAACGGTAGAATATCTCTGCTTACCTTCTCTAAGTATACGTAAAGTTTTCTTTTTCGTTAAACTCTAAATATAAATGTATAATGCTTATATGTTAAGAAATGCATGAGAAAGGTGTTTTTCTTAAAAAGATGAAAAGGAAGGGGAGTATGTTGAATATGTCAACTTCTTTTTCCGGAAAGACATATGTTGTTCTAAACTTCTCACAAAGGAAGAAAGAACGAGTTTAAAAAGATAATAATTTACCCTTGAAAGTAAGTATTCGTATTTTGATCTTTAGAATGGTTATGAGAACATATACATATTTACTATGATACTTGCATTACTTGTGATTGTGCAAATAAGGCATAAGTGATCTCCACTCCAAGGGCGTCCGTACATGTGGCGTTATGCTTTAAGTTTGTGATTTGAACATGTTAAGTAATATAGAGTTAGATGATCTTGATAGTTTAGTTTCAAGATTTCGATAATTGATTTATGATTTCGTAAGTAGAAAGTCCTACCGCAGAGTCATTGCATGAAAATAAGACATAAAAATTAAGAAAGTAGAAACATGGCACCTAGGGTGTGGTAAATGGAAAGGCGTGTTCCGAGAAATAAAATATTTTTGAAACGACATTGTGGCTGGATGTGGTAGCCCAATGTGGGTAGTGTGTGTGTGTGTTTGTGCGCGCCAAGGGGAATCTGGAGCAGCGGAACCATTGTGAGGATACTTGGGAACCCGAAGCGGTGGAACCGAGGTTGGATGTGTAACTTGGTATCCGCGAAGAGGAACCAATGCGATTGTGTGCCAATGGGAACCCGAAGCGGCGGAACCATTGTGAAGATACTCGGGAACCCGGAGCGGCGAAACCGAGGTTGGGTGTGTTAAAAAGAAATTTTGCAAATGTTGATTTGGTAAAAGAAAATGGTGACACGGTTTACAATGAGTCGCGTAGGAAAAAATCACAGAAGTTGTGGACACCAACGTTAGCAAATGTGGATGTGTCATTGTTAAATGCTTTGTTAAACATGCATGATTTGTTTGGAAATCGTTAATTTAATGTGGGATAGCAAGTAGAGGTGTTCTATTGAGCCTTTTTAGCTCACAGTGTTACCTTTTGGTGACCCTGACATATTATACCGGGGGCGACGTTGGTATAATGTGTCAGGCCTCATAGATGAATAGGGTGAACTCTACACCTTGTAAGCTTTCGGAGCCGAGGATCTAGCTAAGATGGAGGAACAAGCGAAGTAGTAGATAGGAACCCTAGCTTTACCTTCCTGTGTGTAATAAAAATACTCTTATGAGAGATTATGATGTAATAATGAGCATGACTTTACTTAAGTTTTCAATAAAAAAATGTCTATTTAACATTCCCAAAATTATGGGCGTTACATATAAGCTAATGTTCAAATTCAAGCATACGATAAAATATTTTTTCAGAAAACAAACTTTCATTTTCCAATATTTGGTTGACACTTAAAAAATATTTTCAGAAATCGACAAAATAGTGTAGAGAGAGGGGGGCTTAAACGGTAGAGAGATCTAAGAATATTATAATTGAACATGGGTCAGGACTGACGATCGAGAAAATTAAGCAGTGAGAATCGCAGTGGGTTCATTTCGGAAAAGAACTTACTGAAAATTTAAGGATAAGTCATTTTCATCCAATTAAAGGAAAATGTTTTACTGCTTCGTTTGTTTGGGCGCAAAATATTTTCCGATAAAATGTTTTACTTATCTTCTGGTGTTTGGTTGTGTAAAAAATTAGAAAAATATTTTACATGAACATTTTCCATTAATTGGATGAAAATGACTTACCCTTAAATCTTCCGTAAGTTATTTTCCGAAATGAACCTGTTGCCTTCTACTGCAATTTTCACTGTTCAGTTTTCTTGATCATCAGTCTTGACCCACGTTCAATTCCAATATTCTCATATCTCTCCACCGTTTAAGCTCCCCCCCTCTCTCTTTACACTATTTTGTTGATTTCTGAAAATAATTTTAAGTACCAACCAAACACTGGAAAATAAAAGTTTGAAGTTTGTTTTCTCAAAAAACATTTTACATCGAAACAAACGGAGCCTACATGTAAAATATTTTCCTCATTTTTTACACAACCAAACACCGAAAAATAGGTAAAATATTTTTCCGAAAAATATTTTACGTCCAAACAAACAGAGCCATAATGTCACCTGCTCATATTTTAAAGGTGAAATGAAAAAGAGTGCAGTCAATTTGCCATAAGACTTCACAAAAATTGACACTATCAAATTAGAAGCCAATGTTGGAGATGAACGGAGGCAATCACATTTGCTAAGTGTTATATCTACGACGCATCTCCTGTAAGGACCGAGACAGAAAAAACATGCTATTAGGGAGTATAAAAAGATCCAAAAATGTCAAATATAGGTAATGAAGTCACAGATACGATTTTCTTTATGGACAAATTGAGTAGGAGGACATATTATAAGGGTTTATGCTATAATAAAAACATAAATATTTTCCCGTAAAATCTAAAGGATATTCTACCTAGGATTTACAGAAAAACCTCTCCCAACGTCGACCGACGTTGACCAAGGTTGACCAAAGTTGACCGGCGTTGAAAACTTGAAAATGCCTAAAACCCTAAGGTACCCTATGAAAGTGTCTAAAACTTTAGGGTACTCTATATATGAAAATGCCTAAAACCCTAGGGTACCCTATAAAAGTGTCAAACTTTAGGGTACCCTATATATGAAAATGCCTAAAACCCTAGGGTATCCTATGAAAGTGCAACAAGATCAAAAAACATGAAAAAAAACATATTTTGTATTAGTCAAACAAGACCCTTATCTCATTTAAGACAATTTAAATGAAAAAAGATATTTTGTGTTAGCCAAATAAAACCATTGTCTCATTAATGGAAATTTTGTCTTTTAACGAACTTTGGACTCTAAAATATTTTTAGGGAAATGATTTTGCTCCAAAAATACACTTGCAAGAGAATGATGTTAACAAAAAAAGGAGTGACAAAATCAGCAGCCTATTTTTATTAATGGACGCTACACATTACAGCAACTTAGGCTAGACTAAAGCTCCTATGGAGTTGTTTCATTTGGACTTTAGACTAATATGCTAATTCTTTATCCGCATTGAGTAGTTGAATCTGTTCCATCTCCGAATCAGAGCAGTAACAATGAACAGATTACAAGCAGCTTTTTAAAGTTGAACCGTCCACAATGAGAACATTTGGCCATGGCGAGCAGAATTTAACATTCTCCAGAACTCTTTTCCGGACTGCAAAATACAACCAACAACCACATTGAGCTTTCTCAATAGCAATTTCCCGTCACTTCTGATTTCTTCAGGAGCCTCTCTACCATTAAGAATTGCACTTCGGGTTTCTATCCTATTCCATTCAGTATGCGATTTTTATTCTCTTTCATTCAGTCGGCTTCTTCAATCCTTCCCACAGCACCTGGAAAACAAATAAAGATTATGGAAAAGTCTAGTAACACAACCTTCTGCAAAACATGGTGATGTGGCACTGCCTCATCGAATTGTTGTAAAGTAACATCCGATTTGACTATCAATGAAACACTGGAACATGAGAATGTTGTGCGCATTGTGGAGCATAATGATGTGTAAGTACCATACCTCCAAAATTATGTAAAACAAACAAATCAGTTAGTTTTCAAAAGGGAATACATAGATACAGAACACAAATACAACAGATCTTTTTTTAGGCGAAAAGAAGAGTATCAGTCGGTTTAACTATCACCTTGCTTATATCAGAGAGATTTAACAACATTTCGCTTATCATTCCACACTACACTACATAATAGTTGAATTGTGAAAATGCGTCAAAAATGTTTAAAACATCATGATTGCTTAGGGATTAGTAAAATTCTACAGAGCTCTTTGCACTGTTTTGAATCTTTTGATGGCGCGACTCCAATTTCTGCCACGTGAGATAAAAAAAACGCTCACATGGTTTCCTAAGTCCACTGATCATCTACTTCTTCTAACATTTGCCTTGTTATCTGATAGTTTCCTTTTCACTACCTGTTTACACCATAATTTAGCAAACAGCAAACACTCCCCCACGAAAATTGTCACCCCAACACTTAAGTCGTATCCTTAACAGCCACTACAGTCCTTTAGTGAGCCTATAAAACTCCCATATCCATATATCTTCCCTATCCAATATACCCTTGGAGATGTAATTCATAACCCTTTCTGTCCAAAAGTCCTAGAAAAATTTCCCCCGATTCTTGACCAACACTAGTTACACTAGCCTCCTCGGCATAATGACCTAATTCCATCAACAAACCTTAATCTTCACACGTACCCTCAACCCTTGAGTGGCCCTAATCTAATTAAAATGTGTAACTCTTACCTACACCTACATTTTGTAACCACGGTCCATTCACAAACTGATCAAACCCCAAAATCAAAGTCTAGGTTTCTAGTCCACCTACAAGTAATTGTTTCTAGTATTAGATCCTTTACTTGCAACCTAGGAATCTTTCCGTGTGGTCAGAATTCCCATAGCTAAGGTTCTGTCCAAGAACTCATAACTTGAAAGGAAATAAGTATTCCAAGAACAATAAGGCTGTATGTATAACTAAAACAGCTGATAACTGAATCCACATCAAAGATCGAAATATGCATGTTGGCAGAGAAACTTAAGCAGCTTTCATAATAACTTTGCACCGGAATATGCAGTCAATAAAACCATGGTTATCAATGGTCAATATCCCAAAATTTTATACATATTCGACATTCATCACGAAAAATTCCTTGCTGAATGGCGATTCCATGTATTCCAAATGTAATCCAGCAAAAGAAGTGACTGGGGACTAGATGGGTTCTGTTATTGTCGTTGTAATCCAACTAAAGAAGGTTGAGATGTCCAGTATGACAAACTGGTGGCAGGATTGGCAGTTCATAACACTAATTGTAATGACATGACGCAGTGGGTAACATTGGTATAATTTGAAATAAAAATAACCAGAATGGATGATAACATTGATGTAAATAGATAAACATTTTGTAGCATGCTTTGTGTTCAAAGAAATAAATAAGTACATCTGTGAAAGAAGAGATGAAGCCAGGGTTTCCTCTTAATATAGAACTCTCAAGAAGCATTATATTTCAAGATTAACAAAGGAGCAACACTAAAGCCCAGCATGTGGAAGTCCACATGCATTTATCGTTAATCTTAGCTTAACGCAAGTAGATTGTTTCAGGAGCAAATTTTTCAAATTTTCATGAGAAGCAAAAGTACCGCTTGTATCGCTTTTTAGAACCACATGGACAGAGTGCATTCCTACTTATTTGCCCACTCTTGGCCAAGTTTGACCGGGCAAGATCCATCGGTGTTGATCCCATCAGCTTTTGGACCTACGGAAAATAAATGCCAAATTGATAAAGAGAATTAGTTAGCTTTGATATTTCTATCAGGACATAACGGAAAAAATAAAATAAGATTACGAAGATGAATGATTTCTTTATCTGGGTACAACAATTTCAGCGAGAAAGACAACGTATGATCTAATCAGTTGACAATCAACTGCAGTCCAAAAAGTAAAACTAACCAAAGTGACAGGAAAAAACTGAAAATATCAAGAAAACCACCGCCCAGAGCGTGGACCACTAGTCCACTATACACCACCTTATCCAACTAAGTAAATCCCATCTAAATATAAACTGCGCCCCTGGTGGTCTTGTCAGAAAAATCACATTATATTGAAACCTTTTCTATGAACTTTTGCACAATTTGTAAGTATTTTAGTATTTTGGGCAAGATGCTGCAGATCCTGGCGTTTAAACCATGGTCATCCTTAATCTATGGCAGGCCGGCCTTAACTTTTAGAGAAAAGTTCATGTGTAAGTAAATCCCAATTAATTTAAACAGGACCTAACTAAAACCACAAAAGACCATAGTCAATAAAAGAAAGAGAGTAAAGTACCAGTGTTGAGGATATACAGCAAGCGTGTTTTACATTTTTGAATAATTACTCCAATGGGGTTTTCGCTTATATTCTTCAAATAAGTACCCACTAGAAGGAAAAGGAATTTAGAAGCAGGAAAAACAAGAGTAAAGAATCAGAAGAGAAAAAAGAAAAACAGCAGCAATGAACAAAGCTATAGATAATTGATTTAAAGATGGTGCTTGAAAGTAATATCACTTGGGATCGATATGGGGAGGAAGAAAGGGTAAGGAAAGAGAGGAAGGAAGGAGGTTGCTTCCCCATAACAAAGATTGGTGTGGTTGGTTTCAGGTGCAGGATGCCCAATCTGCTGGACCTGACCCACCCATTTAAAGATGATTAGAGGACGAACTAACCTCATCTTTTTAAAGTTCTTTAAAAGCCATAATGTTTTACTATCTCCCTCCAAAAGTTCAAAGACTTATGTTGTGTTTAGATGGGTTTTTGAAACTTTTGGGTTTGGTTTTTGGAGTAATGAGTGGAAAGAGAAATTAGGGTAATAATCGGAGAAAGGGGAAAAGAGTGGAGGGGGATAGAGAGAGAAATGAGAATAATGATTGGAGATAAGGGTAATGAGTGGAGAGAGAAATGAGAGTAATGATTGAAAGTAGGGGTAATGAGTATTTTTTTGAGTTGGAAAAAATTTTAAGTTGTGATCCGAACAAGGCATTAAAGGCCAAAGTTGTAGAATAACATCAGAACTACTTCCCTCCTCTCTTCCATCTAAAGAAAGATAGAAACTCTTAATCGCTTCTCTAGGGTATCCCCTTTTCGTCTGTCCTACCTCCTACTTTCTATCCCTCTTGCGGCTGCGAGATAGTACAACAATGCATTCCAAGGATGAAATACAATCTTTTTTTCCTTTTGTTTCTTATTTTTTTCCCAGCAACGAGGAAAGTGTACAAAAAAGTGCAAAGAGAAGATACAATAAAGCAAGACAACTCCTCTACCAAAGAAGGAGAAAATGGTAAAGAAAGGAGAATACAATAACACCCAAAAAGATGGGATACCAAACTCTATTCCACGATTTCCATCTCCCTTGTAATACATCTAACTTACACTGCAAGTTTCTATGTCATTAACTTCTAACCATACCACCCTAAGGA
The DNA here is from genome assembly GCA_014282245.1 of Rhododendron simsii. NCBI lineage: Eukaryota > Viridiplantae > Streptophyta > Magnoliopsida > Ericales > Ericaceae > Rhododendron > Rhododendron simsii. Next base: position 24,614,433 of record CM024957.1, on the reverse strand, counting down.
CTGCATACAAATCGGCCAGATTTTTTAAATTACCGCAATTGAATTACACACAAATGTAAACGCCAAGTGTATTTAATCAATGACCAATGAAGCACTGATAACTCTAATCGAATACGGCTGGCATTCTTCTACTATCATCCAAGTTATCTCGTCTCTTGACTAAGAAGGAAAGATGAGAACAGTATTCAAATTATGTATATGTTAAACCTTTTTCATCAAATCTACTAACAATTCAGCAAAAAATCTCAAATAATCAAAGTCATATGCAGAAAACTCAAAATTAAAGTCAAATAATCACCCCACAGGGTTCCTAATGTCCTCTCAAACACAAAACAACCATCACAACTCTATGTGCATAGCAAAAAGAAGATTCATCTGAAAGATACCTCGGCCAAGCTCTTTGGCATCGGCTTCCCTTCTTCCTTTAACTTCTCAACTTTTTTATGTGCTTCTTTAGCCCAAGTAAACTTCGATAAGGCATTCTCAACGTCAGCTATTGTGCAATTACATTGCTTAGCTGCTTCTTGCTTTTGACTGGTTTGGAGATTCTAAAGCAATAAATGAAGAAAGTGAAACAAACTGGTGAACAAAAGGAAATAACAACTAACACACAAACAGCCTCCAGCAGAATTGTAAGTTGTAACAAAGAAAGAAACAACTATTTACGCAGTAATAATGTAAACTTGTCTTGGTTTTGGAATGACATGTGTACACATATTTCTATTCAGGATACAGGCTTCCAAACATAGCTGACTAGTAAAGAGAGGTACGAAATCAACCTCCCCAGTGGGATCAAACCCTCCAAGGTACCGAATAATAGCTTCCTGCTTCTCGAAAGCTTCAGCGAAAGTGGCTTCGCTGCTTCGCCCAACTATGTACTGCTTCAATGTCCCTAATTTTCTCGCACTCCTCATCTCCTCCGCAAACCCTTCACCCAAAAAAAAGAAACCACAATTAACGTTACATACAAATACGAATTTATGTACTTGGGTCTGCTTTGCCCTTCGGCCCAAGGCCAAAAACATGATCTGAACGGTTAATTTTGTTCATAAAACAGTCAATGGCTAGTATGATTTTGAGAATAAACTTACAAACATGATTCGCTAACATTAAGTCAGATTTCCGCTTTAACTTCATATTTTACAATCATTAGGGCGGATAAATGAAACAAGAGACTGGAGTTCAAGCTCATGTTCTTGTTCGTTAAAACATAACATAAGTACGTAACCAATTGGAACAATTCTTTGGATCCCATTAAGCTTTCAAAGCAAGCTCGAACAAGTTACTACTCTACTCATTCAGCATATGATATTATGATGTACCATAAAGTATTCAAGTTTCTCGAGATCGGCTCATCTCAAAAACAAGTTAAGCTTGAATACGTTTTGAAGCTCTTTTGAATTTTCAAACCAAGCTTGAACAACTAAATTCTCAGCTCGTAATGCTGGTTTATCTCACAAGTAACTTGGGGCAAAGATGAGAAATCTGATATCAACTAGTAGGAATAGCCAACTCAATAATTTATGATGAACTCTTTCTGTATAATTCTGTAGTGGGCCAAACTAAATGGTCTGGACATTTGCTGCATGCTGAGCAACTCAACTGCCCCTTGAATCCAGACATGATTGAGCTCGCCGGCCTTTAAAGAGTCCGGCAAATTATGGACAGACGAATCAGAACTCGGACAGGTGGCCGGAGGCTGCGGACCCAAAGACAACCGATTAACGGTTGATCCTTGTGCTCAGCAATAAGGGTCCGGCAGGAGCAAGATGCCAGCTCACCCACAAGGAGATAACCACCTTATTCGTGATGACAAGAGTGACATCATCCGAGTGGTTACACGAACAGGTAATCATGAACACAAATGGGCATGCCTGCTCACGATTGAGGCGGTTGCTACATTCTTATCGGCTACGTCATGTGACGTCAACCGACGCGTGCTGTGCACATGTGCGTACTTGGAGAGCAAGTAAGGATGGCCTATATAAAGGAAGCTAAGCAACCCTAAAGAGGTACATTCTCACCCACACTCAAAACCCTAGTGCTTTGCCTTTCCTCTGCGTTATCTTACCCTCTCGCTGAGGGCCTTGCCGGAGGTGCTCCGGCAAGGTCTTTTAATCGTGAGCTACTTGTGCAGGCTAGGTCGAAGAGCTAGGATCCCAGCAGCCCCACAAATTCTATCCTTTTTCCTGATTTAATCAACTCTCCAAGTACTTCAAAATATTTTTTTTGAAGAGCAAAAACTTCGAAATATTGCAATTCCTCCCTCACATATTATTATTATTCCCCTTTCTTTCTATGGTTGAGTCATCTTCATCCATAATCCCGTAATATACGCATATATACAGTCCACCTCCAATAAGGACCTCCATTTACCCAAACCGTTTAACGTATTTAAAACATGTTTATATAATTGGAGAATGATGGCGATGTAATTGGGAGGGGGGACTTACGAAGGAGGGTGAAGTTGGCCTGAGAAGGAAGGTCTGGTTCAGGGGCGGACTTTTTACCGGTGATGACGCCTTTGATCTTGTCCATCCATGAGGCCGCCGCATCGAGCTGTGTCGTGGAGGAAATCCAGCGGTGCTGCTGCTGCTGTGATGGATTGAAATGGACATTGCGACGGAGATTCGATTGTCGCGCACAGGTTGTGGTGGCGAAGAACAGGAACCGTCGACGAGCCATCGGGTTTGGACCGAATGGAGAGGGGTTTAAAGTAGGGTTTTGAGGTAGGTTTGTGGCACGGCGTCGTTTTTACAGGATCCCCGGAGTTGGATGCCGGACTGCCTCTGTTTTTTCGTTTCTTTACTTTGTTTTTGTTGTTTTGGAGGAAATTTATATTTTCGCTTTTTCAAATTACAAGACAAATTTAAAATGCATTTACAGAAAAAGCGGAGTGCAACACTCGTTTTGCAAGACTAAAAACCGCTGTGTAGAATCCGTATAGAATGAAGATGCTACAATAGATCGTTTCATCTCATCGTGTCCCCAGTGAATCAAGATCTTCTCATGTGTTCCTTAAGTATTGTGATGCAAAATAATACGAATCGCAATCTCATTAACCCATCCGAGCCATTCATTTTATAAATCTGTGTTTTTCATCCTCGTCCATGAAGAAATTCAAGTTGATCAAACATTGACATCCGTTTGAAAAGTGTATCTGTAACAAGAGTGTGAAAACAAGAGTATTTCACAGGGGAATCAAATTGTTCATTTCTGTTCAAATTGTAATGATGTCCGATCATCCTAATTTTTGGCATCAACAATAAACACGAGGCCTATAAAATAAAGGGCTATGATCGTCGAATAAATTATGACAAGTCGCATATTGTATCACATGAGAGACCACAAGAGTCGTCGCATGAGATGATCCTTCCTCATCCCGGATGTGTCTGCGTCTTCCATTTTTCAGAAATCTGCATGCATGAGTGTCCGTCTTCGTGTGGTGTTGCATATCCATGCTACTTAGCTACCTAATAATAATAGTTCTTAGGGAATGGAGCAAGTTCAAGACCAAGTACTGTATTTAGGAAAGGAAACAGGTTCAACCGGCAGATGGACAGTATGTGCTTCAGCCAACAACTTGGACACTGTTCTACTCAGAATTGAGCAACCAGTCATGTTCCAACAGTAGTTCACGCTGAGAGACCACAGCGCAAAAACCAGTCAGAAAGAATCTCCTTTACTTAATTCGCATTCTTTCCAACATTTTGTATATCAGATTGAGGCTGCTTCCTCATGGTCACAACTCACAAGTAATAGCAAATTGAGAACATATAAATCAAGATTTATCTCAGTTCTAACTCATACGTTTTGGTGTAAATATAGCCCAATAGCATCAGTTGCCTTTTTACATGACAATAGAGGGAAAGGGAAAAGGGCCAAAGATAAATAGCCAGGTAATATTGTCCTTGTACCATTTTTAACTACCAGAGAAATCAAGACCCCAGATTGGCACATCAGACAGTGTCGTTCCAAAGGGACGAGAAGCATCGGTGATAATTACAACAATTTCAATATACAGAATTCAAGTTTTCCCATCCAGGACTTTTGAGCAGAATAGCCAAATAACGAACCGTCAACAGCATTTTTTCACAACAAAATACCCATGATGCCACTTGCTTTTCTAACATGGATTACCACGGTCAATTTTCTAATCAGTAAAATGCCTAAAGATCTACATGAGCAGCACTTCTTTTTCAAGAATAGAAAGAAGATCCCAGCATCAAATCAATATCCATATATTGGCCATCATCTCTCTTCCACCAGCAATATCATATTAAATTGAAACACAACCTCTCAAAAACGTTAAAGAAAAGCCAACTGTCCAGTTTGCTGCTTCATCAGTTCCATCTATCTGATCACAAATAACCAAACCCCGCAATTACGATTGTTTGCCAGATCTTATGCCTTAGATCTCCTAAACTCAAACCAAATCTCATAATGATTAAAGAGTAAACTATCATGAGTGTGCTTCGCAAGATATTCAAGCCCCAAATCGTTCAATCTCTTTGTGCACTCATCTCCTCCCAAGCGTGAACAGAATTTAATGTTATGCGACACAAAGATTCGACCTTCGAAAGGTTTCAATTTGTTCACTAAACTCTCTAGTCCAGTCCAAACAAGCTTATCAGGCATATGGAGGAAAACGGCACTCGCATATATCAAATCATACATTCCAGACCCAAACTTACTGAAATCCATGTCTTCACCTTTCACAATCAAAGGGCGTTTATGCAGTAACCCTTGGGATGGAAGCTCATACCTAAATGCAGCCATTAGAGAAAGTTCATCTCTCTCCAGACAATGGAAGTGCCCTGGATTCAGGTACCGGATGAAATGCAAGCCTACTCGAAGGGTGCCACATCCAATCTCAAGAACACGAGCATCTGGAGAGAGGTGGACAGAATCTGCAAGGAACTCAAACACGTCTCGTCCTCCAGCCCAGGGCTCCCCATAATTGCTGTGATGCTCCTCTACAAGGAGCTCACCAGGGCATGGTAAAGCCGTGTGATTGCTTGATTCCTCTCCTTCATAATGAGATATGCCCTTGAATCTGCAAAATTGTAGGAGATCTAATCACATTTCTGAATGAAGTACTCGAAGACCAAAATTGGACATAAAGCCTTAAAACTGAACAAGGGACACACAAAGACATAAAGAGGTATAGATGTGTAGGTAAATGGAAAAGTGTCTACACAAGTGTGAGAGATGCGTGGATATTAAACTAAATACAATAGTGGCAGACAGACGCGCGCACAAACCGACGCTGTATCTAAGAAATATATGGTACACTCCCCGCACCTTAATCATCATGAGACTTAGGGGTGAATATTGAGAGAAGATGTAATCAGGTAAGAAAAGTCTTAGTTACGGGAATTTGTCGTGTTGCCATCAACATTATGGTCTTTTATTATGAGATTTTGAGGTGAGAAAAATTGAGGATTTGGGGTGCATTTGATATGATCTTTCGTAGTGATATATACGAGCCATCGTTGTGTAGCTATGAACCACTGTGGTGTGGTACCTGGTATGCACATTTTGGGGCTGTTACAAAAATTTAACACTGAAAGCTAATATATACAAAAATATGCATAGATGAACAAATGTATATAGACTAGATTTCCTCATTCACCCAAAAGATAGACATGTAGAGTAATTATCGAAAGATTTAGAATGGTAATCAAATCCACATATATACCAAATTATGATGTAAAGGTCGCATATACTTAATGTAGAACCACCGAGTCAGAGACTGAATGCGTGACCGAATTAGTTAGCGAGTTCACTGAAATATATTTAGCCGTTAGATTTTTAAAAAAAAAAATTAACTAGACACAGAAAGGACAAAATTTCAACAATTTTTGACTTCTGAATCCATATCCCAAAGAAAACAAGATATGCTTGACCTTAAAATTTGAAAACCATAGAGTACTGGCATTAAGGCACCCTACCAAACCAAACCAAACAAGACATAGGACAGCAAAAACGGGATGGAAAGACCTAAACAGGGAATCTAAGAAAACTGGTTCACTAAATCTTTAACCTCTATGTAACAGGACGGATCTAGAGGTTGCTATACCAGCCAAGGTGTGGAATTGTTTTGTAAATTTTGTTTCCTTTCTTGAATCAATAGCATCTCCTAACAGAGCGATCGCTCCGGTCTTTCCCACTCCAAATACTGCAATTCTCTTTGCAGTTCTTAATTCCTCTCCATTTCCACTTGGGTTCTCATCAATTTGATACCGATACATAGTTGAACTAATGAATCAAGAAAACTATCCTGTTCCTTTTTCAATGTCTACATTTTTTGGGACTGAAGAAAATCTTTAATGTTGGAAATCTTTGTTCCTTTTCTAATCTTCAATTGGACTAATGTATCAAGAAATTACTCGTTCCTTTTCTAATGGCTGTGTTTTTCTACTGTGAAATTCTCCACAATCTCAATCATGTGTTAAATAAATCAATAGTACATCCAATTAGACACTCTTTAATCTTTTGGGACTGAATAAAATCTAGAATGTGGAAATTATTGGCGTTCATGTTCCGACTTTAGTCACACATTGCGCGAGCGCAAGCGGGAAAGTGACTATGTATAACATCCAAAACTACTAAAATTCACGAGAGCAAGATTGAGAGAGGGAGCAAAGGGTCCCCACCTATCGAATGCAAAATCCTGGTTTCACTTCCACCCTACTGGTAGAGGTTCAAAACTACATACTTCTACTAACAAAACAAACATAAATTATTCTGCAATACATACATATGTACAATAGCCATATATATTCAGAGAGAGATAACCCCAACGGGTTGGTTTAGTGGTCTAGACTTGGGACTTGGAGGTTTGCTCACTTCTAAAATCTCACGTTCGAAACCTCTCAAGTGCTACCAACCTCTTTGGGACCAGTCATCCAGAGCAAAGCTCTGGCTTTAATTGGGCGGTGGGATTGGCCGAGGTGCGCAAAAGCTGGACCAGACACCTGAGTTATCAGAGAGAGAGAGAGAGAGAGAGATGTTACGAACTGAACGAGATCTTGGAGCTGCTGAGCGCGTGTACGGGGGTTAATCCCCTTTCGGAGGACATTATCCTGCATACGGAGCCCGTTCGCCTCGATCTGATCCTTAACCCACGTCACATCCTCCGCGGTAGGCGAGATCCGCTCGCCAAACCTCCCGTAGGCTTCAGCCCCAGCAACGGTGGTAGTGGCGGTGGGAACGGGGCAAGTGCAAGTGGAGGGAGAGGAAGAGAGAGAGGACAGCAGGAAGAAGAGGAAGATCGCCGCCGCAGAAACCGACAGAACCAACACCGGCACCGGCACGACCACTCCCTTCGCCGGCGCCGACGACGACGAGGACGAGGATAAAGCCATTGCTTTAGAACTCAAAGAGGGTTTCGCCGACTACGGAATAAATGGATGCAAACGCATGTTGATCCCTTCCTTCCTTCGTTTTCCGTTGTGGGGATACTCTTTTCCATTTTACAGTAAACTTTCTGATGAGTGGGTGTTTAGATTAATTTATTATTTTTCTAATCATATTTTGAAGTCATGGAGAGTAGAGACTAGAGACCAACATCTTTCTAGTATTCCCTTGTTTTTAATCTCCCGAAAATGCTAAGGGTACCCAATTATTGGGGGTACCGAAAATGTAAATACATCAATCGAAACTCATTTTTGGGTCTCACAGGAATAATCCGAACCGTTTATTAATTTCACTATTATTTTTCAAAGTGACACATAAAAAATCAGCTAAACTGAATATGTGTAAGTGGATAATCCAACCTTCCAAGTTTCATTAAGAATTTGGCATTCTAAATTCTGAATAAAAGGTTTGAAGATTGGATCAATAACTTACATATTCAATTAAGTTGAATTCAGATCCAAAAAAGAAAAATTTAAGTTGAATTTAGGTAGGGCCATTGGAAAAATTATTTTAATGAATGATTTCAATTATTTGTATGGGATCCCAAAGTGGACCCGCATGCCGTAGGTAAGTTTTTGGTACCCTTATTTTCGGTACCACAACGGCCAGGTTTTTTTTTTTAAGATAGTTTCCCTGCAGTTTTATGCTCCATTTGTGAGAAATGAGGGAAAATAAGGGAAATGATATTGCCACACCCTTTTTTGATAATGCCACACCTTGCAAGTGTATTTTTTGGTGTAAAAATACACTTGTAGGGTGTGACATTATCAAAAAAGAGTGTGGCAAAATTACTACCCGAAAATAATTAAGAAAAAAAATAATGGGAAAATTTTCAAAGACCGGAGTAAAGGAGCAAGGAATCTCAATTTTGTGCCGGACCCATCTTTGCCCAATTTTTCCAATCAAGCCCCTGCCTGGGAGAGTCTGGAGTGTAATGGCGGGGGGCATTTTTGTCTTTCCATCTGTTTTTTTTTTTGGTGGGGACCCGGTACTATTTGGCTATTTACCAAAAGACTAATATGGGTTTTCTGACCTTTGCACATTTCCGGTTGTGTCCCAAAAAAAGGTACTCTATTTTGTCTTTTTGCGTTTGGTATTCCAAGTTTTGTTTAGGGGCATTTTTGTCTTTTTACCTTTTCAACCCTGACACGTTAACATTCCTGCAGACCTGCTTTTGTAAAGCAGCAACTCTCTCTCTCTCTCTGTTTGTTCTTTCCAGCGACTGACGGAGCCACAAAAGAGGAGAACCAAGCATCTCTCTCTCTTTCGTTTACAGCCACCGACGCAACCGAGAAGAAGGGTGCTGGAGTTTGGGAGCACGATCGCATCGAGATAAGGGTGTTGGTTGCCTGTGTTGAACCATTGCATAGAGGTTTGATTCTTCCCTTTATCTCTTGATCTTTACAAAATCATATATAAGGGTTATTTTTGGACCCATTGATTGATGCACGCATATTATTTTGTTTGGGTTGGGTTCGTATAAAAAGTTCCATTTCTGCGATTTCAATTTCTTACTTGGTGTATTCATGTTATTTTTATATGGATTGTGATTCTGTATCTCTTCTTTCATTTCCAAAACATAGAGAGAGAAATACCTATTTCAAAACCCTAACTGAGAGGTGAGCGATCAGTGATAAAATAGTCGATTTGGTTCTGATGTTTGGGTTGGGTTCGTATAAAAAGTTCGCAAAAACAAACTTCCAATCATGCTCATCTGCTGTGTTCATGGGCTTCAAATTGTATACACTCGAGCGATGTTAACTGACACTTAGTTGAACTCTTAAGAGTTAATCTTTTTCTTTCCCCATGGTATTTATAATTGTGATTTTGGGTAGCTTGAACAGTTTTTCAAGACATTGAAATAGTGTAGTACGATTTCGTCTCTGTCAACAACAACAGCCGCGGCAACAGCAAAATCGACAGTGGCGGTGGAAACGAACAACTCGACCACGGCACCAAAATCCTTTGGGTTTTTCGGTTTTGGTATCTTCTGCTTTTGGGAAAAGTGATTCTCTCATTGTTCTTTGCAGCTGAAATTTGTGGAAAATATCTATTTTAGAAACTATAATTCTAGAATGTGTGTCACAAGGCGGATGCCTATTATTGGTATGCAAATGAATTTTTTTGCTCATAACTATCTGTGGCTCTGTGAACAAGGTAAAAGAGAGAATAATTGTAAAAAACTCAAGCTATAGTAATTAGATACATAATCATGGTTTGTGGGCACTGATCTGGCTTGTTTGTTTTCTTCCTGTAAAATGAGAGCTTCTTTCCTGACTGTCTGTGTTAGTGGGACATAAAAAGTCCCTAACATCATCCCTCTGGATTACTGATAGTTAAATGCTTAGATACATAGATGGAAGGATCAACAACAACATGATGATAGCTTAGATGCAGTTCGATGAGAATATTGGTTCTCAAATGTAATCTGTTGGTATTTTTGAATAATCTACTAGAGTTTTACTCTTTTTTGTTTTTGAAACGTATCCCTATCCTCACTTGATCAGGATATGCAACAATGATGCTCGGCTGCAATTGCTATTAGAGTTGCTCTATTTTACCACTTATCATAATATACACCCTTCATTGGGAAACGTATAGCAAAATGAATGAACTATTTAATCAAGAACTAAGTGCCCAATTACAGCAAAGAGGCAGTGTAGTAATATTTCTCCAGAAGTATTTTCCTGTTAAGTTAGGTTGTCAATTTCCATTGCACCATACATGTTTCTTACCATGAAAGTGAGTTTGTCTACGTTAGATGTCACACCCTCGATTTCAACATAACTATTAAGATATTTTCATAGATAAAACCTCACATTAATCCGTACAATACCCCAAAATAGTCCGACATTTCCATTTTCCACAATTACACTTCCAAGTTCAAAAGATTTCTAAATGATTCATCATCGGCTCAACGGCCCCAAAACCATCAAATGTATCAAGTGTTCAAGAGTAAAGGTTTACATTATCCTTCACTCAAAAGATTTACAATTTGAGTTACAAATACATCTTCCAAAAATAAATTATAAAGATGTCTTAATAACTCTTCAATGTTAGCTTCCAAAAGAATGTCCACATCCATGCACTCCAAACATAACTATTGCCCTGGGTTAGTACCTGAAAAATAATGTAAGGCTTGAGCTACACTAACCCAGTAGAAAGCTCTAATCTAACCATGTATGCATATGAAATGTAGGAACGATAACAAGAAGAACAACGGTAACTTAAACCAATGGAATGGGGCAACAACAATAATCTAACTTCAATCTTTCATTTCCAAAATCAATCATATTTTTCAACGTATGACCTTTGAAAGCACCATGTATCATAACATGTCTCGCACATGTGTCATGAGTCGAAGCTCTTAATGGGCCAATTAAAGGACCCCAATGTCCTCTGTCAGGCTTTTTACCCTTTCGGGATGTCCTGAAGTATCGAATACGAGCATATAGCTCATCCTGGGCCAATTAAAGGAACCCAATGTCCTTTACCAGGCTCTTTACCCTTTCAGGATGTGCTGATATATTCTCGTTATGTTCGTAAGTTTCAAAATCCTTTTTTCAACAAGTCGGTGCCGTTCAAATCCAACTTTGGTTCATAAAACGATTTTCGTAAAATTGTGTTCAAAAGAGCATTTAGGTCGTGGATACGTTCAACGAAGTCATTAGGTACGAATAATCAAGTTAAGGTTCATTTGGGAAGTATTTGGATGAGTTGGAAGTGATCGGAAATCAAAACGGTGAAAAATGGAGCAAAACAGTGAAAACTGGAGATAAACAACAGGTATCGATACCAATAAAAATAGTATCGATACCATTTGGTTTAGAAACATTCCAGACGCATGGGTATCGATAACAATGGGCAAAGGTATCGATAACAATAGGTTTTCTGGGCTCTGGAACATGATGTTATCAATAACAAGGAAAATGTTATCGATAACAATGGCTTTCGGGCAGATTTTTGACAGAATCTAATGGGTTTCTCAGCAGCAACAACATCAACAACAATAGCAATGGTCTCAAACATAAATCAAGCAGCAAGAAACAAACCATAAACATATATTGAAAGTTAGAACTTCCTACCTCAAGATTGAAGAACGAAATCAAAAGATTCTTCCAAGCCCTAACTCCAAACTTGAAAACGGAGAGCATACGCCTTTACCGAGCCCTCACCGATGCAATACGGGCTGCAATACGCGAACAAACGAAGGAGAGGAGGCTGTTTTGTGTGGGTTTTGAGTTATTTAGGTGAAATTTGGTAAGAGTGAGTGAGAGAGAGGAGAGAACGGGAGAGTGAGGATTGGGGAATTTTTATTCCCTATACACACACACATGGGTTATATACACATCACACACATATCACACTTTCACCCTTCCAACATAACACTTTACCACATTAACCCCAATCTATATATTCCAATTCAATTTTCTCCTTTTTATTTCTTCTAAAACATTTAAATAGATTTTATGAATTTACGGGTCTTTACATTAGATCTTCAAGCCCTTGTGGGCCCTTGTGTTCCCAATCTGCAGTTGTCTATAGTAAACTTGCAAGTGGAATTTATTATTGCTAGAAATTTAATGTCTTTACCTTTGTATTCAGCTTTCGTGTGGCAGTTGATGCGGTTTAATATGCTTCAACTTCTCAAGAACTTGAGGTCCAGCTCTCAAGGGAAGGAGTTTACTGATATTCTGAACTAGGCCAACAAAAAAGTGAAGATCACGGGAAGAACTTCTCACATGGATAGTTTTAAGGTTAGTAAGTTTGGCATTCCTTTTTCTTTTTAATCAATTTCTTTGCATATAGATTATGGCTAACTGGTTATGTTTGTGGACTGTTATTCAGGATAAGAACCTTTCAAATGGATTATTCTTTCTTGAACTTCTCAGCGCTGTCGAGCCAAGGGTTGTCAATTGGAACCTTGTAACCAAGGGTGAAAGTGGTATGCATTTTGCAGTATTTGTGTGAAATGTTTTGTGTTCTATGAAAAGTGACTCGGAGTGACTAAAGGACTTTTTCCTTCTTCTTGTTGTTATGGTAGATGATGAGAAGAAATTGAATGCCACATACATAATCAGTGTTGCTTGAAAGGTTGGATGTTCCATTTTCTTGTTGCCCGAGGACATCATGGAGGTGAGACTGGAATTGTGAAGAGTTTGCTCATTTTGTGCATCCAGCAATTGCGTGTTTTGATGCTAAACGTTGTTGCTTTTAGATAAGTTACCGTGTTCAATGAGATTAAATTGGTCCACATTGTTTCATAAAAGTTCTAGCGCTTTAACTTGGAGTTACTTTAGCATTAGACCCCTCCCATAAACATTGATAACAACAGCTCACCCTATAAATGAGCTGATAGATTATTGATCCTTGCTGAAAATCTGTTTGCTGGGAGCCTCATGATCTAATGGGATTATTTTGCTACATTTTTTAAATCACATACCCAGTGATTTTAGGTAAGTGAGATGATTTTACGTCAAAACAAGGCTCAAAGGTATTAAAATTCCCGTCCTGGTTATAGTATAAATTTATTGAATTTATTATGGATGAATAGATTTTTTCTTCTCTAATTTTCAAAATTTTAAAATTCTGATTACTGATTAGAATGAAAGCTACAGTGAAGTTCCATTTTAGGTTTATTATGTGGTGAACTACTATCTGTGGGGAATATAATCGCGTCATCCATTTTTAAATTTTGATTATTGGATTTATTTTTTTTTGGTAAGTGGTAAATAATTAGATTTTTATTCTGATTACTTTTGGTAGCAATGTGAATAAAAATGAAGGGAAGAGCAGAATTCAATACCCATAGATTCACCATCGGGTAATGTTTGTAAGTCAATTTTGTAGTTCTCGTCTTTAGTGATTTGGGTTTGTTTCTCTGATTGGCTAATGTTTGTTAATCCTTTCTTTGTTTGTAACTAATGGGTTTGTCACTAAGTAATTTGTATTTGGTACATGTCTCGTACATCCTTTACAGCATGACCTAGAAGGTTGGAGTACTACTAAATCGAAGGTTGGAAAAAATAGCTTAAAGATCTATAGGGAGAAAATAGCTTAATTTGAAAATGAAATAGAGCATCAGAATTCATCATTTCTAGGATGTATTTGACAATAGCACCAACATGAGCTAAGACTAAATAGCAACACCGATGAGCACGTAGCGAAACTCTGGCTAAGACTAAATAGCCAAATCTTTTAGCCCTCCAAGATACAGGAGTTGTAATGTTTCTTCTTCGAGTTTGATGGTTTTAAACAATATCGCATTAAGTAGCCCTGATTGCGACTCGAATCTCTTGCTCAAGGCCATTTAGTATTTGCCCAACACTTCCTACTTTCTTTCTTTAATTCTTGGTTGCTTCCAGTTTAGCATCATCTGCAACCATTGACTTACCATTCGATAGGAATAGCTGATAAGATCCACAATTGAATATTGCATCTGGCTTATTCCTGAGATAGGATGTCACGACCCTGACCCGTCCCTTGAGGTCTTAATCATGACAAATGCCAGTGATTTCTCACTAAGGGCAAAATCACAAATCAAATATCACCTAAACGAGTGATAATCAAAAGGGACTAAAACATAACAGCGGAAGCAAAAGTCAACTTTTATTGACAACGAACCAAAGTCTTACATAGATTTTACAAACCGAAAGGTAAACCTCTCAGAGCTGTGCTTACTTACAAACTCAAAAGCTAATCAAACCATATAGAAAGCTAAGTGTTTAGAAAGCACAACTTTCTTTCTACAAGCTTCCAAAATACTACACATCCGAAAAATAAACACCATGCCACCCTACGCGTCACTTCCTGAAAGGTGGAAAAGAAAATCCATAAGCCAAAGCTCGTGTGAATGTTTAATACTTAAATCACATGCTTTCCATGGACAATGCAAAATAATTTGATAATATTTCAAAACAAAGTACTCAAAACCATAAGCCAAATATAATGCACATTCCGCTATTCAAAATTCAAAAGCTACCGGGCGTCCCCGGTAGTGGATAAGCCAGACGTCTATGCATTATCCCAAATCACAAACCAACCTCAAACACCCTTGCTAGCCATTAAGCCGTCCCCTAGCAAGACCGGACGTTGGGAATGCCATTAAATAGATTCGCAAATATTTCACAAATAAATCCACCTTCCATTGGTATCCATGGAGTACAAAATTATTGAGATAGGAAAAACAAGTTCAAACCATGTGTTTAGGTATTAAATCGCTCACCTCGGCTCTACGAACCACCCGAGCTTCCTAAAACAATTAGGCAATAAAAACATAATTAGATGATGCTAAACAAGCCTATTTTTAAGGTCCTAAGGTAGACATGTGAAGTTGGATAGCTAGCCTCAAGAAAATAGTCACAGAATCTGAAATTTCACCCACTTTAACACAAAAACTGAATTTGCTCAAGAGTAACTAAGACACAATCTTCATGCATTTTTTTAGGTCTACGAGTCTAGGTTCAAAATCAGAAATCGGATCGCGATTTCATCGCCCGAGCTCAAAATTATGACCGTTTCCCTAACATGTGTCTGTGCAGTCAGCATAGTCCGAAAACTGCGCACCACATGCTCACGAATTTTTACAGAATTTAATACTTCAAATCTGATCCCAAAATTTTTACCATAGATAAAGGACTCATAGAGAAACTCTCTATAAAAATTTCATAATTTTTGGAGCTTAGGAACTGCCTCAAAAAAATTCCACAAAATCAGGGCAGATACAAAATTCTACTCTGTAGATTTTCAGAAAAATATCCTCTTGTTCTCCTCTTGTTCTTCCTGCGATTTTCAGCACTTAAACGTACTTCTAACTCACATCAAAACCTCACCAATCATGCTCAACCTCATAAATATAGAAGAGTTACTCCAAGAGCATCAATTTCAGGCATCAAAACAACTTTTAAGCATCCAATCCAAAGGATTTCAAGTTAGGTTCTTGAGTTCTTAAGATTTCAACCCTAAAACTCAAATTCAACTTAAATCAAACATTTAAAGCATGAATTCAGACCCTAAGATATGAAATTTAGCATACAAATCATAGAATCAAGTAAAGAAATATGTATTACCAAGTTATATCTTCAATTCCAAGCCAAACAAGATTTTTCCCTAATTTTTTTCCTTCTTTTCCTCCTTCTTTTCTTCCAGCCGGTTCTTTTCTCTCTCTACGTTGATAGGAACAAAGAAAAAGAAGTAGAGTATGTGTTTTGTTTTGCTAGGCTAAGAAAAATGATTGTGTGTGTGTGAGCCATAAGACAACTTATGCTCCAATTTTGTTTAGCTAGCAAATTAAGCCCAATAATTCAGATTAAAGACTAGGGGTATTACATAGGACACGGTATTTGATCCAGTTGCTCTAACCTGCGGTCATATCCACTACCATAAGTGTGCCTGTAAGGCTGCATCAGTGACCATTGTGGATGGATAAAAGGCTGCCGATCACAAGGAGAAATGCCCTCTGCTGGAATGTAAGTTAATTGTGCTGAAATTATTGAGTTTATTACTCCTTTTGCTTGGAAATTATTGAGCATATTCTTAGAAGCTCCTCCAATCAATCTGTGCACTAAAATTTTGGAAATTGATTTTTGTGCTTCCTGTTTACCATCTGCACCACTTTTTTTCCCCCTTTCTTTTGTTATTAATCGTGTGCATTTAATACACCCCGTTTGATGTGTGAAATTGTGAACTTATAGTCATAGAAGGGTAAATGGTAAATTCAAATGAATAGAAACAAATATGGTTTAGTAATTGCAAATTTGTTGAATGACAGGGTATAGGTGATTCGGTACACTTAAAAAGGTGATGATGAAACAATAATAATGTTAATGAAGATAGTGCCTTGGCGAGGTAACTTTTGTTGCAGCCATGAATACCCTCGTGCTTTTCCTAATACTTTTCTGTGCCCACTTTGTAAACTGTAATTGAAACCTAAAGCGCTTTGGCTATGCATTTTTTGGCAATGGTGACAAAATTTGTAAAACAGCAACAAAGGGTGGTGTTTCTGTGTCCAAATTGAATATCCACGAACTGAAAGATACACGTGAGAAACTAATTGCCGTGCCTGTGCCATTTTGGCTGATTTTTTCATTTGGCCCTTTGGATTTGGATCCTTGTGCTTCATGGCGATACTGGTTTGGATTTAGTATTCTTGTAGGGTATTATCAGCACTCATTCAGTCCGCTTTGGCGAACTTAGTGTGTACACTAAACAGCAACTTTTGAATTTGCCTTGTGCCCTGGACTTACTCGAATCACCACTTGAAAATGAATATCATAACAAATGCAGATTTCCAGTTAGAAATTCTCTCCAGGGCAATTCAACTGTGGGCTTTATGGTTGGAAACTTCAGGTAGTTGTTTTATCTTTTAGGATTCACTTTCTTTCAATGAAGTTTCCTTTCCACTTATCAAAGAGAAGTAACATTCATTTAGGGGAAGGGGTCGCTGCAAGTGAAGTGGGTTTAGAAAGAACCTAAAAAAACCTGAAACTAGCCACCCTTTTGGCCTACCACATATGACAGGGAGCAAACCAAAGGGAGGGGCTGGGCAAAATTCCTGGTAACAAGGGGAGAGCAAATTAGGATGGTCCCATGGGAACCATTGTCTCAATCACACATAAACATGACACGCTTTCTCAATTGCTTTTCCTTTTTTAGTATCAGGTGTCTGATGCCTCTACCCTTGCAGAAAGCAAGAGCAGAGGTTTATTATGGTGATGAAATCTGCCGTTGAAAAACAGTTTCATTGCTGACAGATATGGGGTTGCCCAATTAGCTCTTGCCCTCCTTTGAGGGGATTAAATTTTTGCTTTGGAAAAATGGGGGAGGGTGAAGAAATGGGTTATCCGAATTGACACGCAGAAGATTAGAGCAAAAGAAGTGCCTTGCATTAGGATACCACCAAAAAGGTATTCTGCACCTGTTATTTATTCAAAATATGATACAGAGTATTCGATTATGCATAGTTTCAGAATGGGCATTGAAGTTAGCTTTGAGGTGAAAGGGGATACAGTTGCTGAGATCTAACTGTATTGTATAATTCTTAGCGTGGTAATTTCTAATGAGTCTTGGAAGACAATTTAGCCCTAAATTACTGTATGGCAACAATATCCCCAGATTGACATGCATCTTCATGAATTGGTGTTTGGAAAGGTTGTTTTAGTGTCTAAGGCTATTGTGTTAACAAGGATAATAATGGATAAGAAGATAATGGAAGGCAAAATAAATGGTTAGGCTTTCTCGTCACATTTGCTATGAAATGAAACTTTTTGTTACAATTCAGAGTGTTGTTACTTTTTGTTACTGATTTGTTGTTTACTGTATTGTATAATTCTCAACCTTTTATTGTATAATAATTCTCAACACTTTTTGTTACTAGTTTGTTGTTTTTTGTACCCTTCCCCGTTCTTCTTCTCACTTTATCTTCCTTAGTCTATTTTTCCTTTGCTATAATTTTTAAGTTTTATTTACAATTGACCTAGAGTTTTCTTATATCTGTAGATTGGAGTGCAAAAATGGCTTTAATGATGCCTTTTATAAACCATCACTTTGAACAGGAGTTAATTTTTTTTTTAAAAATAGGACTTGCTGTAATGAAAATGATTATCTATGACTACCTATGATAAGAATGCCATAAACCTATATACTATATGCACATTACTTTATTGCAACAAATAAATCTTCGCAATAAAATATTGGCCAACAACACTGGACAATATTTGCAAAGTAATAAAATTATGAACATTATTAGACCAGCGAGCATAACCGAGCGTGCAACGCACGTTACTAAAACACTAAGTTATTATAGAAAGCTAATTACATGATTCGAAATCATCTCTATTGGTTCTGATCCAGCACGGGTGGAACCCCATTGTTTAACAAAAATATCATCGGAACAATCAATAAATGATATTCGAAAATATAATTTTCATTCCGGTCATCTGTTTTGATGAAATTGACAAAATGAACGATTCCAATTGGTGACGTGGGCCCAAAAAAGGCTCTAAAATGAGTAAATTGCACCCTGAAGTTGGAACGAAAATTTCAAGTCATCTCCCTGTTTTTTATGTGCTTTGTTCAAAGGCACATAATTTTTATTTTTTTTTATCCGCAAAGGCACGTAAAAAATTCACTAAAGACAAATATAGTAGTACCAAACAGCCGGTATATATGACCTTTTTATGTGTTCTTCTTTTGTCAACAACGTCGTTTGATATGACCTTTTTCAACTTCAGTCCGCATTTTAATACCTTTTCGATTTCTCTTGTTGATAGGAATAATAAGTCTTAAAAATTGCGTCGAAAAACTAAACAAAAAATACAAAATATAAGTTTTAATAAAAAAATACTGAACAAAAAAATATTAATGTGAATTCACCCCTTACTTAAATTAGGGAGCATCTAACATTGCCTGCACTCTGTTGTTGGATTTCTACTGCTATTGGGGCTGTTTCTATTGCCCATGTCTTATATGGCCTACTATCATTTCGATGTGCTCAATGCAATGTAGAGTAATTTTAAGTAGGCCTTGTGTATTTTGATAATTCAAGTGTCTGGGTTAGTTTGCTCGCACCTCAATTTTCGGAGGACCAAATCTACCGCCCACTTACAGGAGTCCTAAATAAAATTAAAGCAAAACTGTGTATGGACTGATCCTAAAAAAAACCTTGTTTATTAGCACGCTTTGGTACACCAATTAATGGTCCAGTGCACAATAAAATGGTCATTGCACCTACGTCAAACATTACCATGACACATACACGCCAAGGGACACACCCAAATTCATGATCGCGACAATGTTAATTTTTTCCCCCAATGGTAGAATATTATCACATCAACGACCAAGCAATATATCAATGGTTAGCGTTATCTCTATCCGAGAAAGACGCTAACAACTCCGGAGGCCCAACCTCCCAAGTTTTAATTCCAGTCCCTCCTATGGACCTACCCCATATTAAGCAAATTTCTTCGCCATTGTATGTGTAGTCCGTCGAACAAAGCTGAAAATCTTGACCAACAATTGTGAATCTCCTTCCTAATGTTCACCTCCCTAGAAGTGAATAGAATTTACCATAGCATCTAACTGTAAGGGAACACTGATTATTTTATAATCCTCTAATTCCTTTCAAATTTAAAAGCATTGTAAACCAATTGAATGGACTAACAAAATATGTGAATAAATTTCCGCCCACTTACAGCATCGCTAAGTGAGGTAGCGAAACCAAAACTAATCTATATTTGAATAGTCATGTCAGCAAAGTTCTCCTAAAGAGAAGTTGCAAACTTGCCACACCATTTTGGTGCATCTCTCTCTCTCTCCAATTTTAAAGAGTGATAAATCGCTCTTCAAACTTATTATTTTTTTATTGGTGAACTAATTAATTTTTTTTTGCAAAGTGGGTCCCATCAAGTACAAAAAATAATAAAATTTTAAAGCTTGAAGACTCCTTGGAGTGCACTTGTTACAAGTGCTTTTCTTTCTTTTTTTTGTCAAGCGAAAAATCGTTACAAGTGCGTTTCAACTTGCAACATGCAACACCAAAATTATATTTGATATAATTATTTTGGTATTAATTATAGTATCTCCCTGAAGAGCATCCCCAAATGAGGTAACGAAACTAAACTCAAATTACGTTTGAAGAGTCATGTGAGTAAAAAGCACTCCAAGAAATGTAGCAAACTTGCTACATTATTTTGGTGTGGCTCTCTCTCTCTCTCTCTCTCTCTCTCTCTCTCTCTCTCTCTCTCTCTCTCTAAGTTTGAAAAGTGAAAACATTCATTCAAATTGTCATCTCATCAAGTTTATTACTACTTATGATTGGTGAATTTTATATATATATTATTTTTGATAAAATGAGTTATTTAAAGTCATAGAAGTGTCAAAAATGTAGTGTTTGAAGAGTACATTCAAGTGTATTTGTCACAAATAGCTCTTCAACTTGTCACGTATATCATCAAATCTCAATTTGGTGTAAATTATATATCTCTTGAAGATGCTCTTACGAGTAATTGCATTTCGAATAGATATCCATAGGGGAGGTCAGGGGTCAATCATTGCAAAAGGCAAAGATCGATTATTTTTATTTGTTTAGTTATCTTGATGAATTTTCAATTGGCTTAGTATGATGTGGGCTTAATCCCATTTTATATAATTCATATATTTGTAATCTTCTATATATCAGTTCTATCAGGGAAAAAAGTATCCAGCATGTTACGTGGGGAGTCAATATTATCTTGGTCATATTAATTAGTCTTCATTTGGGGGGAGAAATTCCCAAAACACGTTTATTGAAATGAGTGGCCGGTGGGACACATATTGATATTGACTACTGCAGTATGCGTGACAAATGAGCCGCATGAGCTAAGTAGTTAATTGTTCAAGTTTAATTTGAATTTTTTTTACGCAACAAGTTAATTTTGAACGAGTTTTAACTAATCTGAACACGAGTTGATCTCAAATAGTTTGAATTTTGTATATTTCGTAAGCCAAATGAGGCGAGTAGTAAGTAGTGGAGTACCTTGTTTGAGCTTGGTTTGAAAGCTTAACGAGCTTCAAAAATGTCCAAACTTGAGTTGTTTATATAACAAAATTGATGTTGAATGAGCTTTTAACAAACGAATGCGAGCTCATACTTTGGTTCATTTATCCGCCCCAACTACAAGGTTAAAAATAAAAATTGTAATTTTTTCTTTTTTGGGATAAATCTATGTTTTTTTTTGCAAGAAATTGGCATCTGAATTGTAGTCAAATAAATCTATGGCCCAAAACACCAATGCTGTGTTTGGATTGAGATTTGAAATTTTTTTTGAAAAATAGTAGGGGTAATAAGTGGAGAGAGATAGAGAGAGAAATGTTGAAAATAGGGAGAATCCAGGGGGAATCTAGGGAGTATTTTTTGAAAAATGCTTTTTGAAAACCAAAAGGAACAAGGCACAAATCGTTTTTTCTTCAATTAATTGGGAAATACTTTTTAGTAGTACTATACTATATTGTACTTTGTTCTACCGTCTCTTGAGATTGACATCCGCACTTTAAATCATTCTACCAGATATTTACATCGTTGGAAGCTGATTTCAGAATGATCAATTGATTTATACTTTCTGTCTAGAACCGACCATATATTCTCCCCAAAGGAATGTAATGAAGTAAACTCTGCAAATCTAATGTCATGTTCACTGTGGACATTTAGTGTTTCATATACTTTGAGTACGATATAAAATTATTTTGAACTTATAAAAAAATGCACTTATATCATAATTTTAGATCCTCATGTGCTAATTGTGATATTTTTATGATACAATAATTTTCAAACACAAGAAAAGGTACTACTACTAGTTTGCGTGATATTTTTTCTTACACGGTATGTGAAATCAGTAGCTGCCACAACTTGAAATAGCCAGAGGCAGGATTTTCTGTGTCGAAAACTCTTGCGCCTCTGTGTCGAGGGGTTTTTCGGCCGTTCAATTTAAAACATAAGAAAAATCACACAATCTAACAACTGAGATCAGCAGAGAGGCACAAGAGTTTTCGGGACGAGATCGAACCCCAAATAGCCAAATAGGGAGCACCTCATACGGCATTAAATTCATTGCATGCAGTCTGTTGTTAGATTTACCACTGCTATTAATTGCTGTAGCTTTATTTGACCTACTATCATTTCGACGTGCTCAATGCAATCCATAGTAATTTTCAGTAGGCCCGGCCCTTATGTAACATCTTCTCCTTGGAGTCCAAAAATGCCCTTGCAAACAATTTTTATTTACTTACAAACGTTCTACAGTTTATAACTGCCGGGGGCAAAAAACATAATGCGCAGTAATTTGTTCGGTTGCCTTCCAAAGTCCTATTGCTAATTTTTACTCAGATTGTGTTTATTTTTTTGGTTACAGGTTTAGAGAGAGAGAGAGGATTTGTGCTCCTTTCGTATTGTCCTACGTACCATTTTCTATGTTGATTTTTTTTTATTAAGGATTTTATTCATGTTTTTATTAAGGTGATCTGAAGAGCGTTTCGATTTTGATTTTGTTTCAATCTCAATCTTATAGAGTTATAGTGCAACGTGATACAACTTTGCCAATATTGTATTTGAAATAGTTAGTTGTATATATATTATTTTCCTCAATCAGCATGCAATCTATAAGTGAAAATTTAGTGCTAGTACCATGGAAAGTTGGAAACATACATGCCAAGGGACACCCAAATTCATCAGCGCGATTAGGCCAACTTTGGGCATTTCATTTCTATATATATTTTTATCTCTTGTTGAAACCGAACGTGCGACATAAAAATTGTATTCAGTAAAAATTAAGAGAAAGCAACAAATAGACGATGGCATGATTATAGATTAATTGATTATTTGCTTAAAAGATTAAAATACGTGGTGAACATGTTTGGCGTAACTTTTTATAAGCTTAAATATAAGTTGTAACTGTTTAGTTGCATAGAATAACTTATTATTGAATGAATCTCTAAATTGTCCTCAAAGAGTTTTTTTTTTCTTCTCTTCCGTCCACAACTGTGACAACTTAAAATGTGTAAAACAGCTACATTTATATAGCTTAAAAATAAGCTGAAGAAGCAAAATGAGGAATAATCTATAATTGCTACTCTCCATTAGCTTTTATAAACAAATCTCTATTATAAAATAGAAGGGTGTGGGGACAAGTTGTTGAAATAGCTTAGATTCATTTGATCCAAAGGCTGTAGTGCACCATCCCACTTCCTGGTTAAGTGCCCATGATTTTCACCTAAATCACACAATTGCCATCCCCTTCCAACTGGAATGCGTAGTGCCATAGGCACGGGTTAACACTAGTAAGCTAGATAAGTCAGCTGATAAATGCCGAGAAACCGGTCTTGTGACCAAAAGACTCCCAAAGGGTTAGCCCAAAGGAAATCTATTCTTTGTTTGGTTGAGAGTTGAGTTGAGTTTTGATAGTGGATGGAGAGAGAAATATGGTAATGATTAAAGAGATGGGTAATGATTGGAGAGAGATAGAGAGAGATGAAAAAGTAATAATTGAAGAAATACGGTAATGATTGGAGGAAGAAGTAGGGTAATGATTGAAAAACAAAACAAAAACAAAACAAAACAAAGAACCGAACACAACCTCTAGATAGGTAATAAATACAGAGAGATAAAGAAATGAGAGTGATAACTGAAGTGAAAACTAATTGAGGATCGTGTGCTGAGAGAAGAGTTGGTTCAAGAGACCTGAAGCAAACATGACTCCTTCCAAAAAGTGGATAAAATTTTCAAATCATCCAAAGGGAACCTTGAGAGTCCGTTTCAGAAACCTTTTTAGAAAATAAGCAGCTTATTTCATATAAACGACTAAAAAATAATGAATATGAAAAATTAATTTTCAATTTTTTTTGCTTCGTATAAAAGATCTCGATGAGATATTTAGATCCATATCACATATTTTTATATTTTAATAAGTTCATAATTTTTTAGTTTAAAATTACCTTATCAAAAAATAAGGACTTTTTTTGCGCTGCGGAAGGGACGGTCTACCACTCTAGTTTCTTTTCACCTTCTGCTGAAAACAGAAAAGTAGTAATTGCATTCTACAATCCCGGCAGGGGTTAAAAATAAAATCCGTATGCTTTCTAGGGGTAAATCTAAGCTAAATATGAAGTCGTGGGGTAAAATTCGTAATAGCCAAGAATACAAGACCCCAATACCAGTGAGCCCTAAATTACTCGATCAGAATCTCAGGAACCATTCCATAATCTTCGTTCGTTAATCTCAAAATCCAACAAAGTCCAGCTTCGGCAGGATAACGACTACTCTCTCTCTCTCTCTCTCTCTGCCCTAAATTACTCACCGATCAGAATCATTACCACTCCATAATCTTCATCTTGTATCGATCAGAGCTCAGCAGCTCCGGCAACGATCGTCGGCTACGTCAACGATAACAGCAGGTAAATCTCTCTGTCTCTCCCTGGTTGTCTTTTTGTTTGTTGTTGTCCGTGGGTAATTTTAGATGCTTCAACATATATTTGAGGTCTGATATAGAGACAGAATGAAAAAATTAGGGCCCTTCTTTTTAGCAATTTGAGGCGGCAGGCGGCTTTCTAGGTTTCTGCCAATGGTGGGCTATGTTAGTAGAACTATAGAAGAGCTAATTAGTTGGCTGGAAACTCCACACAACATCACAATGCTTGTACTAATTGTTTTGACCTCAATATGTAGTGTATACGCATTCATGGAAGTATGGATTTGCTTGCAAAATCACAAGGGTTCACCCGCCTGAGTTATAGGGGACCCCACCTCAATATCCACAGGGGACCCCACCTCAATATCCACGGGCTTATTAGCTAAATGGCAATTGGCACATACAATAGGCCCAGTAAAAGCCGGGCATCCGGTATCTCGTCATCACTTCTCTCAGAGGAATAAAACCCGGCATGGGGTGAAGGGCGTTTTAATTTCAGGCGGGACACTAATTTTCAACTAAATTCATGTACAGATTGTGGGATATTTTGATTCAATAATTTCCAAATCAAGAAAGGGATAGTCAAAAGCTACTATGTTTTAGGTATAATGTTTTGATTGGTAAGTATTCTTACATTGTATGTAAAGTTAGTAGTTGACGCAACGTAAAATAGGGAGCATTAGCTATTCAATGCCCTGTTTCTGTTGCTGTAACTTGATATGGCCTACTGTTATTTTGACGTGCTTAACTAAATACATAGTAATTTTAGCACACAAGCTGCGGAACACCATTTTTTGAGCATTCGCTATTCAATGCCCTGTTTCTGTTGCTGTAGCTTTATATAGCCTACAGTTATTTTGACTTGCAAATACATAGTGATTTTGGCACACATAGGCCGTAGAACACCAATACACACTAAAATGGTCAATGCACTTATGTCGAACATACCATGGACACAAACTCGCCAAGGGACACTCCCAAATTCGTGAGTGCATTTATGTTGGCCTCCCCAAAGCAGATCAAATTTACCATATTTTCTAAGCAACATTGATTGTGGTATTCCCTTAATACAAAATAAAGAATAAACAAACTAAAATGTTCAAAGAAAGTAAAGACAAAGAACAGACAAAAGTGTCATATTTTGAAGCCCTGTCATATTTTATTTCCATTCAAAGAATTTAACTGTTGGGGCACAATAGATAAACTAACACCCAAAAAACTACCCAACCCATGTCAGTTTCAGTTTTCCCTCCCACTATAACATTTACCATGTCACGAATTCTGCCCCTTTCTTCTTTGTTTTCCACTGAATTGTACCTCTACCTTAGATCCTTCCCACAATTGGACACTTTCCATGTAAATGCTTTGTGATTTCTCGAGAATATCAGAAGTTCAGAGCAGAGTTGACTCCCTGCTGCATCAACCGTCTTGTGTTCTGTGTCATCTTCGTGCGAAACTGCATTGACTAATAAACAAGATGAGTAATTTTCACCAACTCAAAAGTACTCCATTTTATTCCAAATAGGTATCCAACTTGCCTAGTAGACTAGTAGAGAGTCCATTTTATTTTAGTCTTAGACTTCTTTTTGGGCTAGAAATTCCTAAAATACGTCTATGATGCTGGTGGGGCATATCTAGTACCCCACAGGGTTAAAAATAAATTATAGAAATGTTTTTTTTGGAGTAAATCCAGAATATTTACAAGTTATGGGATGAAATATGGATATGATTTTGTTTTGTGGCTGTGCTATTTGAGCCTGTATTCTTCTTTTATTGTTCATGCCATTGTAGCGAAATTCCAAAAACACTGTAATTAGTTTTGACAACAGGAGGTGGGTGTTAGGTGCTTCTAGACATAAAGACAACAAAAATGAAATTACTTCTTAAGTAACGATTAGGCGACTCCATTCATTGAACTCATTTATCTGTTGTATATTTATTCATGTTCTAGGGCTTTCTGCAATGCACCGCGTGGGCAGTGCAGGGAACACATCCAATTCAGTTCGGCCTCGCAAGGAGAAGAGGTTGACGTATGTGTTGAATGACGCTGATAATGCAAAGGTGAGGCTTCTTGGTATATGTTAGTTTAAATTTTGGTACATTTTGTTTTTTTTTTTTGTGTAACAAAAGGACGATGATAATTGGAGCATATTGTTGTTCCTGCCATTAAAGATATTTATACTGCTTTAAGTTGGTTAAGTGTGGAACTTGCCTGTTATGTATCCCAAGATGACTGCCACTGGTCGTCATTTTTGCTTGACAAGTAAACTATATGTAATTGAGTTTGTTAACTATGCTTTGTCATCCTCTTTCTCTCAGAGTGTGCATGTCTCTTTTTTTGATTTCCTTCCTAATTTGAGCAATTTGCTTGTTCATCACCGGTGAGTGGCAATACATTATGTACGCCAATACCTGTGCATGGTCATATTGGTTTTCCAGTCCTGTTGAAGCTTAACCTAATGTGCAATGTTTTGGGTTACAGTCTGTGTCAATTCAAATATATACTTTGTTGTCTTATGGGTAATATACGTTAGATATCATTTTTGTTTTTGAACAATCAATTGCCATATTTTTTCTGTGAAGCATTTTGATGCCTCACTCAAATTACTCTCAATAACTGAAGTCACACAAGCCAAGAGGCCTTTGGCCTAATGGCATCAGGGGGTGCACTTAGGTGCTAGGAGAAAGGAGGTGAGGAGTTCAAGGTCTATTACTGTTACGGTATTTGCATGTTGCTCATGTTTAAATGTTTTTCTTTGCAGCATTGTGCAGGCATAAATTGTTTGGCTGTGTTGAAGTCATCAGTAGCAGATGGGTGCGACTATCTTTTCACCGGGAGCCGTGATAGCACATTAAAGAGATGGTCGTTGGCTGAAGATGGAGCTACTTGCTCTAGCACATTTGAGTCGCATGTCGATTGGGTACTTCCCCTTCTGGCACTTGGTTTATTATATGATTGTGGCATAAGCCTCATGAACCATCAAACTATTATATTTCAAATCCCACGGATTGTTTCTATATCAAAAGCTGAGATGTCATATGGGATAGCTAACTCAGTTTGAACTTCTAGTGGATGGCTGAACTGCTGGCTCCCCTCTGATACACTTTAGTCTGAAATTTGAGTTTGATACAAGACTATATTACATGATATATTCTTGGAAATGTAATGCGTTAAATTGTGCAGGTCAATGATGTTGTCATTGCAGGTGGTAATACTCTGGTTTCCTGTTCCTCAGATACCACACTCAAGGTTTGTCAACATAAGTAATTCTTATTCAGTTTATTGGTTATTCAACATGCCCCTTCATTAATCTGATTATTTTTTTGGTCGGGATCCCACAGGCATGGAATTGCTTTTCTGATGGAACTTGTACCAGGACTCTCCGCCAACACTCAGACTATGTTACTTCTCTTGCTGCTGCCCCGAAAAATGTAATTTCTCTATCAATATCTCCGCGGGCCTTGTTTACTGCACGGATGAAAACTTTCCTTTCAGCACAATCCTGTATTTCAGTTTTCATGGTTAATTTGAGAGGCATAATGCCATCAATTTCTGATCCTTCTATGGCGTCATTACTTATAGAGCAATGTTGTTGCCTCTGGTGGGCTTGGTGGCGAGGTCTTCATATGGGATCTAGAAGCTGCACTTGCTCCAACGTCTAAAACAAGTGATGCAACAGAGGATGAATGTTCAAATGGTATCAGTGGTCTGGGGAATTCGCTTCCCATTACTAGCGTTCGTACCATTGGCTCAAGCAACAACATATCTTTGCATGCGACTCAGTCTCATGGGTATGTTCCGGTTGCTGCTAAAGGCCATAAGGAGTCAGTCTATGCTTTGGGAATGAATGATAGTGGGACCCTTCTTGTTTCTGGTGGAACCGAGAAGGTATATTGTAATAGTAGGTTACTTTATATCCTTTAACGGCAATGAAATAGGATTATAAAATGTCTCTTCTGCAATCTTCTCTTATTATAGATTCCGGGAATTCTTGTGGTTTGTTTATATAATAGAACACAATTCCCCTTGAATGTTTGCTCTCATGCAGGTTGTGCGTGTCTGGGACCCAAGAACTGGTTCTAAGACCATGAAGCTTAGAGGGCATACGGATAATGTAAGGGCTCTCCTTTTGGACTCTACTGGCAGGTGGGTTGGACTCAGCAGCATTTGTTTGGACTAATGTCATAATCTTGTTCGCTCAACTGTAAGGTGACTTTGATCTTTGTCATTCTTGCGAACACAACCTGACCTGTAGCAGAGGTTCTTTTTGGATTAAGCTGATAGTTTTTTCTAGACTGGGGTGACTAGGTTTCCTTGACTTGATTTGACGAGCTAAAGGCATGGTCATCATCTTTAGCGTAGTACTATGCCGAGTTATATGAAAGAGACCATAAGTAACCAAATCTACGTCATGTTGTATCTTTGCATGTGCTCGAAAGATGTTGTCCTGGTCCTCCTGGAGTCATGTTTACGTTCAATGCTCCTCCTTTGTCTGTTCCTCTGCAGTTTCTTTAGCTTGATTGGTTATTCCAGTTTATCTTCCAATCCTTCTTTGTCCCCCTCCCCCATCTTATGTCCATATTTTGCCTGTCAACTGATGTTTGCTCGCCCAAATATCGAAAATTCTAGATGGTGTGACTCATGAGACTATGAGAATGAACTGATGACGCTAACCTACTCGACTTGTTGGATTGAGTTGTCTCAACCTGACAACCACCCATAGTTGCAAAGGAGAAAAAGTAAAATGAGAGCAAAAAGTGCTTTACCTCCTTGTACTCGCCCTGAAACACACAGCTCCCTTCAACTTCATAAACCTACAGTTACATAAAACCTCTTACCCTACTCATAAATACTTTATCCTTTGCAGTACAACCCTTAGGTCTCTTTTGCATTTTCTCTTTGAAGCAGCAGTTTAGCCAACTCTGTATGCTAAAATTAAGCTCATAAGTATGTTGAAGCAGCTTCTCTCACCATTACGGCTTCTGCTGATCTTCCTAAGATACCCCGCAACTTTTTCTGCCAAATCTCCCATAACTCAGGCTCCACCACTATATACTTGCACTTTATCAGGTTGAAATCCAATGGAGTTTTAAAACGATAGTGCAGGCCTTCATTTATAGATTGCATGCTGATTGATGTCTTGACCCAATTCTATTGTATGTGTTGCGTAGTGCGGGCATGTATCTATTTCCATCTGAGGGTATTAAAGTCATTCTAGTTGTTGGAAAACATGGTACTTTTGACAGTCCAATTCGATGTTAGTTTGTATCGGACAACGTATGAAGCACGGGTACGGTTACAGAGATCTAGCACGGGTATTGGTAAAATATGTTATACCTGAGCAAGGTACGGGTATAGGTGCGGATACGCAGGTATAACATATTTTACCAATAGAAGCAAGGTAGGGGGCTCCAGAGTAATCGGTTAAAAGATGGGGTCTGCAAATTGTAATTTAGCTGACTATAAGAATAAGAACGCAGCAGCAGATCTAGGTAGATCTAGGTCTGATCGAGCTATTCTCTGCCCAACAATGACCATGAAGCACTACAACCAGCCTCTCCTACATTGACTGAGAACGCCGACTGATCTCCCTTCGACCATGCAAATTTGGTTCTCTCCTCTCGGTCTCTGACTCATACCCCTTGTTAAGGGGTAGCTCTCTCTCTCTCTCTCTCTCTCTCGGTGCCAAAAGCAAACTTACCCAATAAAGTACCATTCGCGTACCCAGGCATCCCTGCTGTACCTAAAACATACGAATGTACCTGGTTTGTTTTCAGGTTACCCGGTACGTATTTTGCCGTACCTGTACTGGGTACGCCTTTGTTTCTGGATACCCTTGCTTCATACTTCGTTGGCAACAACAAATATTTTCACTTTAGTCGGACTACGGGGAGTGTAGATGTAGGTTTTTAAAGTTCAAGGTGTGTATGTGTATCCAGTTCAAAGTTCAATGTGGTAAAGAGAATTTTCCCAATAATGAAATAAAATATTGGGTTGGCTTTGACAGAATCTGCATTTGGTGTGATGTGGTTGAAACAGTTTTGTAGGATTTGATTTGTAGAAGCAATAAAGTGATGTATGATTCAGGCATACAGTAATCTTACAAGTTGATAGTTGAAGGTATAAATAATAAAGTTGCCCCTCTCTCTAACAGCTTAAGCTTTTAGTTTTAGATGAGTTGGTGGTTAGCAATCTAATATGGTATCAGAGCAGGCAATATGTCCTATGTTCGAAACTCATTGCCTACCTAATGTTAAAAATTTACACATGTTCAGCCCGCTTATGAGTTATGGAGGAGAGCCTGGCTACACGAGGGGGCGTGTTGAAGGTATAAATAATAAAGTTGCCCCTCTCTCTAACAACTTAAGCTTTTAGATGAGTTGGTGGTTAACAATCTAATAATGTTTATGTTTGTACGCATTCATGTGGGGGGGTTGTCATATCATTTTCTTGTTTTGGTTTTTCAATATACTGGTGTTTCGATTTGGTGTAGGCGTAGCTATTCTTCTATTTAAGCAAGCTTGAAGAGACAATTCCATAGGTTTGATGGGCTAGAATTTCAAGCAGATTTTTGCGATCTTTTAGATGTAAGATGTAAATGATGAACTCCAGTTGAGACCCTAGAAGGCCATAGTGAAATTCAAAGATCTCTGTAATGAGACTCCTAGAAGGCTGTAGAGAGATTCAAAGATCTCTGTCTTGTTGGTCATTGGGTCAGAGACGATTTTTACATAATCTGACATGAATTGCAACTCTGATGGGAAACGATGAATTATCTGGAGATTTAGTTTCCTTTCCAAAAGCACAGGTATTTGATACCAAAATTATTTTTAAGTTGACATGTTACAAGGTTTGTCAACAATCGGTTTGTATTTACTGAATTAGTTTGCTTGAAATATTGTGTGCTCCTGCTGGATTATTGGATTATTTCCAAATTTGTAAGGTTCCATCTCCAATACTGATTCTGCTGTCTCTTTTGACTTATGGCTAATCTGATGTGTAATATTCTTTGATAAGCCATCTGATGTGTATTTTTACCAAAATATATGAAATCTACCGTTCCACAAGTTAGTAATGGTTTCATCTTCTGTAATTGCAGGCTATGCTTATCTGGATCATCAGATTCTATGATCAGGTGATTTCAGATTCCTTTAGGTCACCATAAAATACATTGTGATATGGCTACATCCAAATTTGTGCTGTATAAAGTTTCTAGCTCATAGCGTGCCCTTAGTGTTGCTAGGATTTAGTAATGGGTTCAATTTTCAATTTTAGAGAAGAATCAAGGCATTCTTGGAATTGGATCCTTTGGGATCATGTTCCAAGCATTATCTGTGCATGGGCTTTTCTCACTCTCCCTCTCCCTCTCTCTCCGTCCCCCTTTTTACTATGAAACGTACCTTGACCTCTGTTGTTGTCAAGGTTTTCTTGTTAGATAAATTGGAAAACTTTATTGAGTTTAATGTCTTATGGAAGAGACGGATAAAGAATGAGGACATGCAAATCTAATGAATACTTAAGACTTTTTTCGTTTTTAGTATCCTTCATCTAAGTGAACCTTTTTCTTTTCTTTTCTTCTCCTTATATATAGACTTTGGGATCTCGGTCAACAGCGTTGCGTGCATTCTTATGCGGTGCATACAGATTCTGTTTGGGCACTTGCCAGCAACCCATCATTTAGTCATGTCTATAGCGGTGGGAGGGACCTATCTGTGAGTCCAGTTCTACTGCCAACCACTTCAATTCATCCCCTAGTTTGTGGCGTTTGAACACCCCTTGCTACTTACTTTCATGCTGATCTTTTGATGCCTTATTTTGTTTATACTCCCAGTTATACTTAACAGACTTGGCTACGAGAGAGAGTATATTGCTTTGCACAAAGGAACATCCTATTTTGCGGTTGGCATCGCATGATGATGGTATATGGGTCGCAACAACAGACTCTTCTGTGCATAAATGGCCGGTTGAAGGTCATAATCCTCAGAAAGTCTTTCAAAGAGGTGGCTCATTCGTGGCTGGTAACTTATCATTTACAAGGGCAAGAGCTTCCTTAGAGGGATCCACCCCGGTAAGTTGGTGTCTTTTCTTGTCTGTACCTAGTTTTTACTTTCACTTTTATACCTTGTTTTTTTGGATCGGCCACTTTTGTACCTTGATATCTCTACTGGAAAATATCCCTTGACAGCAAAGATGATTCGTGTAATGACCCCAGTTGAATTGGAAATATGTCTTAGTATGGCTTGGTGTATGGAATCCTATCAAGTGTATTTGGGATCCTAAAATACTTGTGTGCACAATTGTTTCCATTTGGGTTTACAAATATCTTTTCTGTTTGTGTTTGTAATATAAGATTTAACTGTCCTGTTCCCTCTTTACTCTCCCTATTTCCTTTAGCAGCAAACCGGTAGGAATGGTAGGAATGGTAGGAAAATTGTTTTCGAAGGGTAGATTGGTAGAGATCAGTTTATGTTCTATTTCTGTTTTTTTCTTTTATCCTCTTGTTTTATTGTGCATGCCCTTTTCTCCTGTTACAGTATTCGAATCCCTCTTTAGGCATTCTTTTTGTTCTTCTCCTATTGTCACCATTTGCACATTTGGAGATTGATTTGATGCATTTATGAAGGTTGATTATAAGTCTATCACCAACAATGTACTTTTTCCAGGAGGAATTCAATACAGTGCCGTCCAATTTTAATGTGTCCACATTATCATATTAAAATTTTAAAATCGAGAGTTTTTCGCCATCTAAAAGGAACATTGAGACATTCTGACTTTTGCCATTAAGAGGCTGAGGTTATAGATTAGATACTGCAAGATGGTACATAGCTGGCCATTTTTAATGTGTCCACATTATCATTTTAAAATTGATAGCTTTTCGCCATCTAAAAAGAACATTGAGACTTTCTGACGTTTGCCATTAATAGGCTGAGGTTATAGATTTGGAAGTTTATTAGATACTGCAAGATGGTACAACATGGATTTGTCCGGTACAATGTGGATTCGTCAAAAAGCTGACATAAATTAAGGAATCTGACTGACATTTCTGTTTGAGAAAGTGTACATTGCAGGCATGGGTGTGTGCCTTTCATTGACATGTTTGAACACTCTACTTGATCTCTCTTATTGTTCTTCCTTTTAGGATATTTCTGTTGCTGCTGATAAAAAATTGCGTTCCTAGTTTCTACTTGATATCTCAAGTTTATGATGTATTACTTGTGGGAATTCAGTGTGGCAAAATAGAATCAGCTTGAACCATCTAAACTTTTTCATTGTTGTGCTGGTTCCAATATCTGAGAAAAGTATTGGCTTTTGAACGAAGTCTCAATAGTGTTACGTAAAAATCTTTGTAACTTCTTTCTTTTCATTCCGTATCTACATTTCCCTTTTGTTAACTTAGTATAGTAATGATAGTTTTCCAATGTTGTAGGTTCCTGTTTATAAAGAACCATCCTTTTCCATTCCTGGCACTCCAGCTATAGTTCAGCATGAAATTTTGAACAATAGAAGGCATGTTCTAACTAAGGTAATTCGGGTGCTTTTCCATATTTATTGTTCAACACTCGCTCTTCATTACCAATTGCTTTTTTAAACACCAAAGTTTTTGTCTCTGTGGACAAGATCTGTAAACCACCTCGTGAAACTTGAATTTAATAGGATACTGCTGGATCAGTAAAGCTGTGGGAGATTACGAGGGGCGTTGTGGTCAAAGACTTTGGAGAGGTTTGAGTGTTTTTAATTTTCTAACATGTTCCATATCTTACTTCGCCTTGTGTTACTTTTACCTGCTTATGTTTCCTTTTTCTCTTACTCTATTGTAACTCATTGAGTAACTAGTTAATTTGCTGTCTTCTTTTAGGTGTCATTTAAGGAGAAAAAGGAAGAGCTGTTTGAGATGGTATGGATTGCAATGCACCTTAATACCCAAGAATGTGGTTGATTTTTCTTTTGACTTTCGCCTTCACTTCCTCAGGTGAGCATTCCTGCATGGTTCACTGTGGATACAAGGCTTGGAAGCTTGTCTGTCCATCTGGATACGCCACAATGCTTTTCTGCAGAAATGTACTCGGCTGATCTTAACATCGTTGGGAAACCTGAGGATGACAAGGTACGGACTTATTCTTTCCTTTGTTCGCTTGTTACCTGTACAATAAATCAAATATGAATACTGAAATAAAAGACGTAAATGGGGGTGAACTGATAACCTATGGTTAACAGATAAGTGTTTAGATTACAGTGGACATGGATGGCCATTTGATTTGCCATTGGTGTAAATTCTTTCTACTAAGATATAGGTTGCACCAACTGTTTGATTACGATAGGTTTTAACACTTATCAAATCTAACAATATCACATGTACCCAGCCTGTTAAGAATAAAATTGAAATAACACACTTGAACACGTGTGCCTACTGCTTATCCATTGCTGACGTAGGAAATTTCTCAATGGGTAGAAATAGATTATAACACTTAATACAAATTGGTGAGCTTGAAAAATATGGATACCATATTTTTTATCTTGATCTTTAGCTAAAGATTGCTTGCACTATGTTTCTGTCATTTTATTGTTTATTGCAAATGGCTTTAAGTGTACCCAGGTTCCGACTCTGTCAGTTTTATTTATTTATTTCCTATTTTCATCCTCTTATGTTATTCTGCAGGTTAATTTGGCTCGTGAAACTCTTAAGGGGCTGTTTGCTTATTGGTTAACCAAAAGAAGGCAGAGATCTGGATCCCAAGCTTCTGCTAATGGAGAAGTTCCATCTGGCAAGGATATTTCTGCTAGGAGTATTACCCTTTCAAGAGGAGAGGTAGATGGTAATGTTGAAAATGATACCGTCGTTTATCCTCCATTTGAATTTTCAGCAGCTTCTCCTCCTTCAATTATTACTGAGGGCTCTCAAGGTGGTCCATGGAGAAAGAAGATTACTGACTTAGATGGAACAGAAGATGAGAAATATTTTCCTTGGTGGTGCCTGGATTGTGTGTTGAATAATCGCTTGCCTCCCCGGGAAAATACCAAGTAATTATTTGGTGGTGTTGCTTTTTATTTACATAACTTGCCTTTAAACCTGCAAAAAGTGTAAAAATATATTGCAATTGAGTAACTCGCAGTATCTCTTGCGATTTTTGCTTCATGTCAAGATTCTCCTGAAAATCGCCCCTCTCAATGCTCCTTCCCATACGTCTTTGTGAAAGCCTCTCATTTTTCAAGAATTGTTAGACCCTATGATATAGGGATCCGTGATTTTGGGCAGAGTACCTGCATCGACATGACACGACACGGCTGAGTTTTTTCTTTTCTTAGGCTGGGTTGATCTGTCTTAAAGAGTTAAAGCTTTTAGGGAAAAACCTAAAATCTGATGATGGAAGTTACTTCTAGTTGAAGTCTCAAATCAACTTGGAAGCCATTCTTGTTGTAGTGCTTTGAATGGAGAGGAGCGTCGACAAGAACCTGGCTGACAACTTAAACACCTTGAAGTATTCAAATCTGGACAGTTTGTTATACTCTGTTTTTTTATTTGGCAAATGTAAATCAAGTGTTTCTTTTACATATATAAATACATTAGAAATTATTTTGAAAATAAGGTGGCGTATCCCCATATCCATGTCTGATTTTGAATACAAATCCATGAATCCTCTATTTTCAGCCTTGAGGTGCCCAACTCTTATATATACACCCATATCTGATTCATTACTGCGTCCATGTAATGGTGAGACCTTTTTTTTTGAACAGCAACGGTTAGACCTTTAGGAACGGCAGTCTCATATCTTTCAACTCCAAGGGACTGAAAAAGAAAGATATAGTTCAACTCCAAGGAACTATTTGAGTTGAACTATTTCACCTGAAAGTTGAGTCTGTAAATAATAGAGATGTTGAAAGAAACTTATTGTTTCTTTCTGTCTTTTTTGCTGTTGGCCTGTTGATCCTTATTTCCTTGTTTTTCCTCATGTGGGTCTTTTTCATGGTTCAGTTGACAAATTTAGCTTTCCTTGAATGAAGTGAGGCTTAACTTCTCAATAAAGTAGTTCCAGCACACTGCTAAAGTCATTTAGCTACTGTCTACTTTTTTGCTCTGGCCTGTTTTAGGACGTATCTATTTTTAAATGGTTTTAAGTATGTTTGACCGAGTTTATCCTAATTTTGCAGATGCAGCTTTTACTTGCACCCATGTGAGGGTTCATCTGTCCAGATTCTCACGCAAGGGAAACTGAGTGCACCTCGCATATTAAGGATTCATAAAGTAAGTTAAAAAGAGATACCTCAGTTAGTTATTTTTTGGTTAACATCGACTCCATCCTATGTTGCATTATTACCCTATATAGGAGGTCCTAGTCGCAGATCACTTTGATTTTTCCTCAATTTAGGCATAATTGAGTTATGTGCTGGTAGACCCACCCACTGCCTATATGGCGTCAAATCTCCATGTTCCTTTGGCTTCCATTTGTCCTGTAATTTTAACTGTGAATTTTCCCTTTTTTTTACTAGATATGTAGAGAGAGTATTAATGTGTATTGAGCTCTTCTGATTTTTATGTTCAGGTTGTTAACTATGTCGTAGAAAAGATGGTTCTCGACAAACCATTGGATAGTATGGACTCTGATGGAACTTTTGCTCCTGGACTTACTGGAGGACCGTTGCAGCATCCAGCTGTTGGAGGCGACGGTTCTTTCAGGTCTGGGTTGAAGTCTTGGCAGAAGCTTAAGCCGTCAATAGAGATCTTGTGCAATAATCAGGCAAGTTATTATATCTTATATGGGTGAGGAGTACGAGTGACATGTGTCCCACATGTCGTGTGATGTTTAGTCACAAATTAGAGTAGTCTGGTGATTCAGGTTATGGTATAAGGCCTAGTACATTTGCTCACAATGTATATGTGCTGGATTCTTTTACTATTCCGAAATCCTCCTGCACAGTCTGCACATGTGGAATTATTGACATAAGTTGCACTGAAAAAGTTTTTTATCTTTTACTTTTGTTATCTATTCTATTTTAATTTGGTACATCTGCATTTTGCCTTCATCAACTTGAGTTCCCGTGTTCATAATATCATCGTTTTTCCACCTGAAAAATTTCTGTTCTCTTAGTTGAACAATTACAATCAAATGTATTTATACGTTTTCGTACACTGCTTTGGTAAAGTTCTCTTACATTTTCGCTACTCTTAGTTGACATGGTTTAACAGCCATCAGTCCCAGGGTTGAACCTCCTTTTTTCCTGTTATTTGCTTTACTTCTTTCAGTTGCTGGATTTCATGAAATTTTGTCCGTTTCTTGGTTTCTTCACAAGTTTAAAATTCGCTAATTCCATGAATTTAGCAACTTCGGTTCTTTTTCAGGTCTTATCCCCTGACATGAGCCTAGCTACAGTCCGCACTTATATATGGAAGAAACAAGAGGACCTCGTCCTCAATTACCGAGTGGTGCAGGGCAGCAGGTGACACCATGGATCCGGGTGGTGAGTACTGGCTTACTTCACGTACATAGTATTATTCTTGGCCGCTCTACTTTTGTCTTATAAACAATTTTGTGGCATGAAGTTTGTTTCAGTAGACCACACATGTTGCATTTCCAAGCTTTCAGCAAGTCTTGAATTTCTCCTCATTGTTTTTATAGGATCACTACTTACGTGGCAGGATGTAATTGTTATTCATTTCCTCTGTTTGATGGAATGGACCAATCCCAAGCATCATCCTGGAAGTGAGACAATACTGATCACACAACAAGAGAAAAATATATTCTGTCTAGCTGGTGCCGTGTTTTATTTGCGTCCTGCCAACGACAACCCATAGGACCGTTGTTAAGGTGGATAGTGCTGAACCAATGCGTATGTCACATGTCTTCGAATACTTCTACATACTATCGAACACTTATACACGCGCTTCTACATTTTTTACGAATTTTTTAAATGGATTGACTCGTACCTCGAGACTATTGACAACCATTATGTTGTGCTGAAAACGAAATTGAGAATATAAACAAAACAACAAGCGAAAATCAAGAACACAAGATTTACGTGGTTCCCCAAATTGGGTACGTCCACGGGAGAAGAGCAAGAGGATCCACTATAAACGGGGAGATAACACACAGAGCCGGCTATACCCGTAACTCTCGTTGAAGCATCCAATTACAGATATCTAGGGACAAATCTCTGGCAGAACCCAATAAGGATACTAAAACCCTAGGTGGAACCCAATAGAGCATAAACCAAAACCCTAATATCTAATCTTCAACATGAGAGGCCTCCAAAGGGATTCACTCAAGAAGTCCAAAATCTAATGAAGAGAATAAGGCTATAATTAGCCACAGAGTCCTTGCTAAAACCAATAATTGCCCAAACAAAATTCCTTGCACCCAAAGTCTAAACCAACAAGGAAACAAATTTTTTAGAAAGTCAAAATCTTTTCGACCATCCCAAATTCAAGCCATCTCTAACAAATCTCCACCTTGACTTTAATTCCCTCGAACTCAACACTATAGGCAATCCTCTCCTTCAATCGCACTTCTCCACCCGCCCCCCACGGGGCAATAACCAATGCCCAAACAAACCCCCCACGGGGTTAATCACCAACGGCACACACGAGCAAGGCTCAAGCATGACTGCTTGACCTTGTAAATGCGACTCAGAAAATCCAGCCGCACGTGCCTCCAAAGTAAGCTTCCATCTTCAAACAGGCACCACCCACCCAACGCATCCCTTTTCGATGCACATGAAGATCTGCTCAAACTCCCCATGGAGTTAATTACCAAACGAGTATACCGGTAAACGTAATCTCCTCAACTCTCAACAAAACTTTATACTTCTCTTTCAACAAAAAATCATGAATAATCCTTGTTGAACAAACTTCTCAACTTCGTAACGAGTTGCCATTGAAACGATCACCAATTGCACAATACACAGCGAAAATAAAGCCTCGGAATGAAACTCGGAGCTCTGATACCAATTTGTTGTGCCGAAAACGAAATTGAGAATATAAACAAAACAACAAGCGAAAATCAAGAACACAAGATTTACATGGTTCCCCAAATTGGGTACGTCCACGGGAGAAGAGCAAGAGGATCCACTATAAATGGGGAGATAACACATAGAGCCGGCTATACTTGTAACTCTCGTTGAAGCATCCAATTACAAATATCTAGGGACAAATCTCTGGCGGAACCCGTTAAAGATACTAAAACCCTAGGTGAAACCCAATAGAGCATAAAACAAAACCCTAATATCTAATCTTCAACATGAGAGGCCTCCAAAGGAATTCACTCAAGAAGTCCAAAACCTAATGAAGAGAATAAGACTATAATTATAGCCACAGAGTCCTTCCTTAAATCAATACTTGCCCAAACAAAATTCCTTGCACCCAAAGTGTAAACCAACAAGGAAACAAATCTTTTAGAAAGTCAAATATCTTTTCGACCATCCCAAATTCAAGCCATATCTCTAACAAATCATTAGCATTTCTACTTAACTATATCATACTTTTTTAGTGAAGCAGATATGAGTCTCTACTGTACTCTTGGCTTACAGTTTCTATGTTACCAGCTCTGGTGCTCTCATTTTTTGTTACTCTAACTGTTTGATAGACGGGATATACTCGAAGTATGTTGTGAAGTTTATATTGCTGAGTATGCGTAAAAGTTTCCTGAAACAAAAAATTCCAATCTTGGCAGTTGGCACTGGCGGTTACTGGAAGCGGTAAACTCGTGATAGGATTTTCAATAGTATTCTCTCTGTCCATCGTTTTTTTTTCTTTCCCCCTTAAGGTTTCTATGGTTGAAACCTAAACAATGATAACAGAGTTTTGGTGCTTGTGTAGAGAACTTGGGAGAGTGCTCGTGCTGATCAGAATTGTTCACCGCTTCCATGTAAACCTGGGGAGCAAATCAGTTGGCAGCATTTCCAAACTTGCTGAGACCGGGTAGTATTTTCCTAGTTGAACAATTGGTATAGGAATTTTTGAGATGTTTAGCCAACATGCAAGCTTTGAGACACTTTGCTAAGTTGTTACAGGCTCGGGTTTGCCCGTTGCATATATAAGGGTTTTTTGTTCTGAAGGTGAAGGAGAAATAACGGGAAGTATGGTGTTTCCAAATGGGAGCTGTAGTATAGGTATGATGTCGAAAGCTTTGCCAAACATTGAAAACAAAGTATTGTATTATGGCATACAGAACCTAGCAAAAACTAGTGCTATGGACGTTCACTCTCTCTTTGGAAATAATATACTATTTACCATTTCATTGCTTTCTCATGCTCTCTTATATACATGTTATCTTCTTAGATCTTGAACCAATTTTAAACGTAATTGATGCAAGCCATTGACTATGTTGTTTTTGTAGTGTGCGATGTTTATGGCCTTTGGTTTTGTGTTGGGTAGGTGTTGAAACAGTGGTAGTTTTATGATACGAAATAGGTTTGTAAACTAGAAAGAAGGCCCTGAACAGAATCCGAGGTGGTTTAAGCCTGCTTGAACGGAAAATTAATTGGCATAGTGATTGTGTTCAAGTTTGGGTTGACTATCTTGCAAGACAATCTCAGATTGAGCTTTATTGAGCCGAGTGTATGTTTGATGTTTCAGAATCAGTTATCTTTTTCTTTTAACAGACAAAACTCCCATAGTTACAGATTTCGAAACTTATTTCTGTTAGTAGGAACCGTTTATTAAGATATGAGCATCAGTTTTCAAAAGCAGCTTCCTGAAACTGACACTGAAATGGACAAGCAGCAAGGAAGTTTATGGCGGTCTCAAAGTGTGGATCATCGCAAGTGAATTGGAGTGGAATGCAGTTGACACTTCCCCTATACACACATGCATGAGGGTGGCCCGGCAAGGTTTGAGCCCCCTAACACCACTAACCCCGCTAACCATGAGCCGAGTTCA
Source organism: Rhododendron simsii (assembly GCA_014282245.1). Classification (NCBI taxonomy): domain Eukaryota; kingdom Viridiplantae; phylum Streptophyta; class Magnoliopsida; order Ericales; family Ericaceae; genus Rhododendron; species Rhododendron simsii. The sequence continues at coordinate 24,573,203 of CM024957.1, read as the reverse complement.
AAAACAATGGTGCGGATCACTTTGAACCGGGCTTAAATTTTGGTAATTTTTTATTTGTTCATGCATCTATAATGGGGTTTAACGAGTTGAATATGAATACTTTTATTTGTTTGCGGACTGAGTTGATGTTGAACGAGCTTTTAGCGAGTTGAGTACTAGTGGCCTGGTTTGTATCCAGCCGTATCAGCGTTGTACAGGGCTTTAGTTTGATCAAAGTGATGTCAAGAAAGTTTTGTTGGGAGATTTTGAAAATGAAGCTGGATCCTCTCCAATCCACTTGATGGATTGGACGATTCAATTCCGGCTTGTTGCGGGCCCTCCCGAACTTATTTTGTGATTCGTCGAGAATTTCAATCAGGTCAAAAATCATATCAACAAAATATTGTCTAATATGATTTCAAACACATTTATCTTGAGAAAAAAGGAGTTTCAATTAAGTGTTGCAACCTTATTATTTTAAGCTAAATTTCGAAACCATGATCAACTCCAACTATCCACGTTTGAGGACAATGAGGTTATCGACAAGCTCTAAAATGTGCATGATTCCGATCATCAAGCGCGTGCCCCTATAACATCACTCGTAGTTGTTTTCAAATTACGTCATGCATGACGTTGACCTGTCAAAAATATTCCATCGGGTCATACACAATCCGGCCCGGCCCAGCCCATCGACTATCCACCTTCAATTTTGCAGACTGGGCTTTTGCTACTCGGGCCTCTCCCATCGATTCCAAGCCAGAGTGATGGATCCAACCCAGCTTGTGTGGTCCACATGTCATCCGGTTAGGCCCACTATTTTTTCGCCATTCAAAAAGAAAGAAAAATCCAGTTAGGCCCACTAAACACCTAGTCGTAGACTCGTAAGATATAACCCCCAAGACTCTCAACCAACACCCCAGAAAGAACAACAACGGCAATGAGACACAACGCTGCGCAAACACTTGCATGCACTCACAATAGGTAGGAAGAGGGCATCTGGCTTATTGTGAGCGTGTGTGCAAGAATTTTGCGCATTTGTGTGTATCATTGACGTTTTTGTACCCCAGATATTTGTGTAACATTAATTAACAACAATTGTTGAGTGACAGATGTCCTTTTTTTTAAAATTTTTTATTTATTAAGCCAGTTATTTAAGAAGGCTACACCCTATTGTTGTTCTTTTTCATTTCTGGGTTCTTGTTACATGTGGCTTCAAATACTGGAAAAGTGATACTGTATGTTCTATAAGGGCTGAAATTAGAAGTCTCTCATATTTCCAACACTGAAACAAATAGCAATGGACCATTATATCAAAACAAGAAAGTGAGAAAATCATCAAACCACATCCAATGGAATTACTTTACGAACTTGAGACCCTAGGAAGAAGCAAACTCGAGGTCGCAGGCCGTGACCGCTCTAGGGTTGTTCTTAACCCCTTTTCTTGTGCAACATTAGTTTTAGCTTGAATCACATATATTTCCGATGTTTACTTTTTACTTTCGTTCTTAATACTTGGTCAATGTTTCCGTTCTTACTCCTCATTTTCCTGAGTTTTAACAATTTGAGATGTGTTGAAGGACACTTTTACATTCTCGCTCCTGCCTACCCCTTAGGGATGGCAATTACTGAATTACTTGCGCCCCGTCCCCGCCCGATCTGATAAGCAAATGGGGCGGGGATGGTATTTGCTTCCCCTGCCCCGTTTTAACCCAATCTGACTTTGATTATATATATATTTTTGAATGTATATGTCTAAATAAATTTCATTTTTTTGATAAAATTAATAAGCCAATATACCAAGTAATAAAACACTAGTTTGTCTTTGGTTTTTGATTTTTTTTTTTTTGGGAGTGATTTTGCCACTTCCTTTTTTGTTAATGCTACTCTCTTTTGAGTCTTGATTAGATTATTTGTTTTATGAGAGAAGGGGAGTGACATTAATAAAAAGAGGAGCGATAAAATCAATTCCCTTCTTTTGAACTCTCATCAATATCTTGTTTCTTGTCAAAATACTCTAAAAAGAACAAAATTAGTCAAATTATTATGGTGGATGAGGGCCCGATTATTTTTCGACTCCGGCACCTCCCTGATTTCCCCCGCTCCGACACCAATCCAATATAGAATGGGGTGCGTTTGGAGAGACACTAAATCCTACTCATCGACCGCCCCATTGCCATCCCTACTATCTCTTGCGTGCGGTCATGTTACGAGTCATGTGCACACATTAGATCGGTTCGGTTTTAACTAGCAATTCGATTGGGATGTTTTTGTTTTTCTGATGCTCTTATACGCAAGGGTAGAACGGTGGAGAGGAGTTCTTGGAAGAAAATGACGACTTCGTCGAAAGCCCAACACACACACACAATCCCGTGGGGTTGGTTTCGTGGTCTTCCCGGGGTTTGTTTCAAAGTCTTATATTCGATTTTGCTAGTTAGCAACTCTTGGGTCGTCTCATCCACGCATAAGCATATAAAAATAGTTGTGGGAGAAACTTTAGAAATTAGATTAAAATGCTCGCAAATTGGTTCGGAAAACATTATGCAGTACCAAAACAAAAACAAAATCTGCTGGCCATCCAGAAAAGGGGAAAGATTCGGAGGGATATGTGGCTCAGCAGAGACCACCGAAACGCAAATGGGATAGGGGAAGAGTATGGACTCCTCTGTCTGTCTGTGTCTCTCTTAGTGGACAAATGCCAAACTTAAAAGCGAAACCCTCTTCTAATAGCCACCAGTTTTCACAGGTAATATAATACTCATCGTGGCTATCAAACAAAATACTCGTACCTTTCTCCACAGTTCCCATTTTTTTAATTTCCAATTTGTCCTTTTCCCCTGAATGTTCACATCCATGAACCCAATTTGCATTCTTTGGACTAACTATTCTTTGGACTAACTAAATTCTGTAATTTAGGACTTTACCTTTTAGTACAGATACTTCAATAATCTAGCAATTATGTCATGGCTTGCACTTGCGGATTTACTCTCTCTCCTAATGCTTGAAGTACAGATACTTGAGTAATCCAGCAATTAGGTCATGGCTTGGACTTACGGATTTGCTCCCTCCTAATGTATTATGTTTGAAACTTTGCAAGTGCTATCAATCCTTTTGGCCCCGTCCACAAGGGTAAGCTCACTCAGATATCTTCAGTTATTGGAAAAAATACAGATACCTAAATGCTATACTAATTTATCTTCAGGAGCATATTCTTCTTTGGCTATCTGGCGATAGTTTTCCCACTTAAATATTACTCCTAGAAAGTATAAAAAAATGAATCAAACTTGAAAACGGTTGAGAAAAGATAACACATGAGACTAAATTATCCTTTTCAATTAAATTTGTCTTCGTAAACTTGTCAACTTTCAAGCGTAATTTTTTCCTTTTAAATGCATGGACAAATGCATGATTATTAATAAAAATTCTGAAGTACCGAAATTAGGTTGGTGCAATTATGGGCGAGGGGCCCTTAGTATAACCCCATGGTTTTCCCACCTCCAATCGTGCACGAAACTGAGCTTAGTCATGTTCCATTTGACCCTTATCATATTTTGGCATGTGGGTTTGTTCCAGCTATCCTTCTTCTTTTTTTCCCTCTCTCAGTGAAAATTAATTTTTTTTAAAATAGTTAGATTAGCACCGTGAACGGGGTTGGACTCTTGCTTATTCCTAGCAGCCAAGTGCACCCTTGATGCGTTGGGCCGAAGGCCTATTGGCGTTCCAGCTTTCATTTTCACACCCAATACTTTTGAACAAGTTCCCTTCAGCTTTCATTTGGAGACCAACTATTGTCCTTTTCAGATATTTTATTCATCCTACATATAAGATTTGATTGGTTGGAGGTGAAGTGTTCTGCATTATGGCTACTTCTCCATGTTCTTAATGTATGACGGTTTAGTAGCAGAGAGTTCATTCACAACTGAGTCTTCTGAGACTTGCAAGGGGATCTAAGTCTCAGGAAATTGGTTTGTAGAAGCCATGGTATCAGTTATAAAAGCTTTCTGTGTATCACCTTGCATAGTTTTGAACTCAGAGTATAAGTCACGGTTTCGAGTTCGAGCTGAGAGTTTAGGCAGTAGGGATTCAGTGGTGTTGTCCACGGATTCTGTCAGAGTCAATGGAGTTTCTTCTGTTGGGGGAAAACAGAGAATTGGGTCTTCGGTTGATGTGGGGAATGGCAAGCTGAGTTCAAGTGCTGGTGCGAAAGAGCAGGGGGGGGATGTTGTTTTGGAAAAACTGGAAGTGTTGTGGGATGATGGGTATGGGAGTAAGACAGTGAAGGATTATCTTGATAATGCCAAAGACATAATTAAGCCAGATGGCGGGCCGCCTCGGTGGTTCTGCCCGGTTGAGTGCGGGCGTCCCTTAAAAGATTCGCCTGTCCTTTTGTTTTTGCCTGGTAATCCCTCTTTGGACACTGGCTGTAAATTTGCTTCTTTTCATTAACATATGCTAATAATATGTTTGTATATAAGCTTCTTGGGTTTTAAGAGCAGTTGTCATGCGGTTCTTGGTTTTCTTTTCTGTTTGTTTGTTTGTTGAGAAACAGTGCAAATTGGAGATGTTTGACTTTGTGAGATTTTGATAATGAACTGGTGATGAGTTATGTGGTGTATGCAGGAATGGATGGTCTTGGATTGGGTCTTACTTTGCACCACAAAGCTCTGGGGAAGTAAGTATCACTATCGTCTTAATGCAATGCAAGAAATTCTTTCTTCTATGGGTGTGGTTTAGTTTTGTGTGTGCTTGTTTGTGTCAGTGTTTTTGCATCATTGTATGTAAGACTTGTTAACTTGCAACTGTATTTGGACTGGAAGTCCTTCAATTTTTTATGAGAGACATTCTGCATTCTGTTGGTCTGTTGGTATGATAATTTGAATAAGTATATTAAACACACTGAACTTGAATGTTATTTCTTTATGATGATACCAAAATGCTCGTTTGAATCCCTCCCAAACTTGTTAGATGGTTTTGTAGATCATTTCCTGGATTAACCCCGTCAGGCTGTTGGGGAGTTTGTTGATTTGATAGGTGGGCGTGTTTTGGCGTATACCTTTGCATCTCTATGTGTGGATCCTGCATGCGTATCCCAGCTTGTCCACCTTTGCAAGATTTTCTGTTATTCATGGGAAAGAAACATGTATCTATGTTTTCATCGTCCCTTTCATGTGCAAATGTTGGTGGCTGGTGCTAGTTTGCTGAAATGCTGGGTTTATCAGTTACTTCTGCCATTCTTGTAGCTACTACGTCACTATGGTAGTAAACGATACACTGTCTAGAATGAGAATGACTCTAGATATAAACCTGTCACATGAAACAGATGGAGCCTAAATGGATTGTCAGTTAAAGTTGTACCATGAAAGTGAATTGTTCAATTTGACCGTTGAATCCCATTTCTATTCTCTATTCCCCATGTCGTTGTTACATACTTCTTTTACAATTCAATTTGTTCCATTGTACTAGGTTACTTTGCTTATGTAACCTGTATTTTTCAAATAGAACTTATGAAAAGCTCCAAATATCACAGTACTATGACCTGGTTATTAATTCCGTTAGTACTTCTAATTCACAAGAGTTGATATTTTTGGTTCAGATTTAACATAATGTTAGGCTATGGAGCTTCTTTCATTTCATTCTCCCGCAAGGTCAATTTCAAATTATTAATGAGGTCTCTTCATTGATTTAATATTGTGATATTTTATTGCACAAATGCTACTTAAATCTGCACGAGTGTTGTGTATTTATGTACATGTGTGTGCATATTGGGGAGCTGCTATGCAAGTTTGTATATATGCATATATACATACATGCATCTCGAATGTAAGGAAGGATTGGCTAAGGTTTGATGAAAGCTCATATAGCAAGGTCTGTTCTTGTTATTTTCTTTTGTATCTATTCGGTTCATTCTGTGAGAATCTGCACATGTGCTGGTCAAACTAAGTTCCCGTCTTGTGGATTTCGTTGTCCTGCTTAGAGTTTCAATATAAGCCATGTATTTATTCTGTTATTTACTTATTTGTAGTTAGAATTCCTAACTTATGATTGCTTTGAATGCAGAGCTTTTGAAGTTCGATGCCTGCATATTCCTGTTTATGACCGAACGCCATTTGAAGGTCTTAGGCTTCCATAGTTTCTAGTTTATTGCTCAGTGTTTACGTGTGCTTTTTATAAAAGTTTCTCTGTTGCTAGTATATCAACATATTTCCATCTGTGAAATTATTTATTTTGTTAGAAAATTGATTTCCTATATATGTGGCTTGAATAGTTACTTTTTCTAAATGGAGAAATGATTTCTGAAATTATCACCCTCAGCTTGTAAAATATGGCTGCATATAAAAGCATATATTTGTCTCTCTATTGATTTCCTCCTTCCATGAAGTCCGTTCATCACTTCATCTCGTTTTTTGGGTTTTCTTTCACTGAACCGATCTGTTAAAAATCTGGTTTTGTACGTGTAAAGTACTAAACGGGTTTGGCCAATGTGGTGCAGTGGGTTATACATAACGTACTTTCTGAATAAAGCAAGGATACTTGCTCTAGCTGCATAAAGCTCCTGCTGCAGTTTTAGTTGCTTAGTAGAAACATTAATGAATTCCAGCAAGAACAATGGACTAGATATTAGTCATTAGAGAGCAAGATTTTTGCTGAAGTGATAATATTCTGCATCCAGCTTTTGATTGTGGGTAAAAGTAGACAAAACAGATAGGCAGGGAACTCATCTGGGTTGAACAAATGGAGTCATCTTTTGAGCGTCGCATGGTTGTTTTATGCTTGTCTATTTGAAGCACAAGTTTTATTGGACTGTAAGGCCAGTCATGCTTTATCGTGTTTGTGTGTTGGCGTTCATACAAGTGCACAAGTCTCCTGCTTATAGAAGGGTGTCAGTGTTTGGAAGGGGTAGTTGGTAGGCGACCTTCTGACTCCCATGACTCGAACCCGCGCCACACCACTGGCAGCACACAATGCTTGTTCAAATTGATAAGATCTAGGATGTGTTTGTTGGTGAACAGAAGATGTAGATCGCAAAGGTCTATTGGTCCTTAAATCTGGTTTTCTCTTCTCTTGGAAATCTTTGTCGAAACTTCCTGTTATGTCGTCTATGTCAGTTTTATCAATTGTGCTACTAGGGAGAGCTAAATTGTGCAATTGAGAACCCTCTAGCTGGTCTTGATAGGTTATAGAAGAGATTTGTTGATTTAGCATGTAGAAGCCCATATAAACTTTTTGTTGAATAAGCACATAGAAGCACTTAGAAACTTACTTCAGTTGTGCAGATGTTAAGTTATAGAATTTCATCCCATTAACTTGATAGTATGAAACTAGCAACTAACCTACGGGGTTCGATTCTATTGGAGAATAGAACCAACGGATTTTTTTTTTTGATAAGTAAATAATTATATTAAAGAAGGCATTAAGGGAATACCACCCGTATACAAAAAAGGCCACCAAGACAAAAAAGCCCTATACACCACCTAGTGAAAAGAACAACTCAACCCACTCTAGGAAATGATCAAGGGAGGGATTACATTCTCCCTTGTCCCAACTATACAAACTACTAACTACAAAACTTTTAATTTTAGACAAAGGCTTTTTGACCTCTTCGAAACATCTCGAATTCCTCTCATGCCAAATAGTCCACATCAAACAAAGAGGAATCATAGCCCATACGCCTCGTGGTAAACTTCCACAAATTATTCGTCCTAAATTTGAGTTCTTAAAGCCCATAGAATATGTGTGAGAGGTAATGCAATATCAAGAACCTATTCTAGCAAGAGAAATAACAAGTAGTTTTATCCATCGATTGTGAAATCTGACGTGAACAAATTGTGCCAGAAGGCCCAGAACTGGTAGCCGCCAAGATCTGTTCAGTATTGTTTGTTCTCTGGAGTTGCAATCTTACTTGAGCTACTTGATGATTTCCCGCAAAATTCTAAGAGAGAAAGATTAAATTAGAGAAATAAGAACGAGTGATACATGTAAGGGCCTTTTGTGTACTTCCAAGCAAAAAATTATCTGATATTGAGTCATGGAAATAGAAAGGTTTGAGGGCTATGGAATGGAATTTGAGAAACTATGAGAGAATATGAGATGATTGGTTATTAATCCATGATTGGAACAAAATTCTTCCTTCTCCTACGAGCTTGCTAGTGTCAAATAAAGATGGTTCTGGTATTTTCCTCTATAGGTTTTGAAACTTGCTTTGTTATTCTTTCACCATTTTGCCATCTGAAGTTTGATACTAGTTTTGCAAGTGATCATTAACCAATATGAGACAAGCTCTAATAATCCCCTTCGCATGCAACCCCAAACTCGTATGTGGAGGGGTAAACAAAGGATCCATGGCATAGAGGGATCACCACACAACTATTAAGCTACCGATAGTCCTAAAGCTTAAACGGTTAGGAAGTGGGCTCAACAAAGTATATGAAGCTATTCAACATCTTCCCTCATGTGCAACCCTATCTTGCATGCGGAGATGCAAATTTTCATAGAGAGAGCGAAACAGGATACGAAGGGGAGAAGCATAATGCAAATGGGGAACAAATGCACACATAGAGACGTGAACCCAGACCTCTAACAACTTGAGTTCTGATACCATGTTAAGCTACCAGTAGTCCCAAAAGCATAAGCTCTTAGGAAATGGGCTCAACGATGTATATCAAGCTATTCAACAAAAACAAACTGATTGAAGGGACAAACAATGGGGCAATCAATCAAGAGTCATTTCCACAAGCGAAAGCATAACTGTCATGTTTAAGCATCTAATTCGTTACCAATTGTGTGGAGAGGCCGCTCAGGCTAATAGATTGGTGTTGGTGGTGATAATTGAACAATGTGGCTTGTATTGTCATGTTTGATATTTTCAGGCTTGGTTTTTGAACGTCCTTTGCCCCTATTCAATATTACTTACTTACGTGGAGTGCATTTTATATGCTTTTGTGAACATTCCATTCCATCTTTCAAAGGAATAGACACAACGTTATCGATCAACGTTGGGCCATATCTGGATGTTGTTGTTTGATCTTGGTTTTGTATGTAGATTTGGTGAAATTTGTTGGAGAAACAGTGAGGCTTGAGCATGTTTCCTCTCCAAATAAGCCAATATATCTGGTGGGCGATTCCTTTGGGGGATGCCTAGCACTTGCTGTCGCTGCTCATAATCCTACCATTGATCTGGTAGTAGTATTAGCCAATCCAGGTTAGCTATTGATTAGAGATTTTAGACAACTAATCGTTTGCCAATAGCTTATGGTTGAATTGCTGGTAGCCCATTGTTTGTGCTGGTTACTGATATTTTCAACCATCATTTTCAGCAACTTCTTTTGGCAGGTCGCAGCTGCAACCTTTGTTCCCCCTGTTGGAGGCTTTGCCCGCTGGACTTCATATGACAGTTCCTTACCTCCTTAGCTTTGTTATGGGTATATGATCTGTTGCTTCGAAATCTTCGGAAAACTAACGCTGTAGTGAATGACTATAAAAATGCACCAATTTTTTTATTTGTCTGGCTTGCAAGTCGTGGCACATGAGTTGATTAGTTTGTGTGGATATGATAAAAATCTTCTACGTAGCGAGCCTTTGTGCAAATATGTGAACTTCAGAAATTAGTTATAGTCTTGAGTTTTTTCTTTTCGTGCTTCTTTTGTGGTTAATTCATTAGATTTTAAATTTTAATCTTGACTCGGCTTTTAGCAAATGAATTCAGTTATATGTTTTGTTTACTTTCCATTTATTAATATGAAAATCCGCACAACTTTCCTGGTTATGCAAGAAGTAGCGGTTGGCCTTCAGAAGATGAAATTGGTATGAAAAGTGAGGTTTAGAGGGTTGAGCGTGGTTCAATGATGCCCAAACCAAACCCATGCTGTTGGAAACATGGGTTGCATCGAACACTAACAAACCTATATTGTTGCATCTGACTTCCCAATTCCATTCGATTTAAAATTACAGTTATCTTGTTAGTGAGCCTACTTTTCTATTGCTACTTTGTAAACTACATATTACCTTCATAATAACACTGATATTTCTTTATTTTACTTGAATATTCACCTGCTCGAACAACGCGGGATTTATAAATCAGTAGCATTAGGAGATACTCAAATTTTGTGCCTGTTGTTCCTAACAATTTTGTTTTTTTAACAACTAAACACTATTGTTGTGCCCACCTAATGACAAAAAGAAAGAAAGAAGGAAATGTGTAGGTAGTGTCCTAAACAGTGCTTCTATCTTCAATAAATTTATTTGAAAGGCAACTATGCCTCTCTCTTTTTGAAGAGAAAAGGGAATTTTGTCTACAATGAATTGTTTGGACGCACAGAAGCTTCGTAGCACGATGTGCAACTATGAATTGACCTACAAACCACGGAGACTCCCAAGAGTACACTGTATGAATCAGACGACAACCACATGCAATTGAATAGGCTGCATGTTGGAAAAAGGGAATGAGAACCAAACATTCTTTGTCCACACTTTTCTCCACAGGCTCGTTACCCAAGTTGTAGTTTAGTGCCAGTTAATAGGACACGATATCCATTTTAAGACTCCGGGACCATGGGCTTTTGGTTCCTTGTAAGCTATTTGTTTCACAGGGATGGACCTAGTGATTGCCTAACATTTTGTGATAAAGATTGATCGGTTGATGTAGAAGAATGCAGCAATGTTGTGTACCAAATTCATCTACGATTTTATATCAAGTGTTTTCTCAAGAAGTTTAGTTTGGTTGATTGCAAGACGGGTTTTTTTTTTTTTTTTTGAACAGCGCAAGATGAAATATTTTAATAACGATTGGACTTTCTTGTTTGAAACATTTGAGTATTATAGTCAGATTATTCTCATTGGTTGTGGCTAATATGTGATTTTTGAGATGGTAAATAATGATTCTTTTAGTACATGCTATATTTTACTCCAAAAGTTATGTCCCCTGCCTATTTTTGAGATGAGATTTGATTACTGAACACCTTATGGGTTTTAGAAATGCCCCCCTTTTCATTTTTTCTTGTCATATTACAGTGTACGTGGCCCAATACTAATTGAACTTATTCCTGTGGATGCATACAATGATCCAGAATCCACGTGCATTGGGTAACGCCAAGGAGTTTTGAACCTAGGATGTGTTGTCCTAAGCCATGGCCTAGGCGAAACCTACCCGCTGCCTGCTGGTATGAGTTGGGCGTGCTAGGTACTCATTTCTTCACTACCAAATGCTCCAAAAGCTTAAGCTAAGAGAGCGGTTATTCTTAACACTTACTACCATTTTACAAGCTGACTTTGTAGCGGACAATGTAGTTGCTTCTGCAAGATGTGTTTGATAGAGAATGGTGCAGTCACTTATTTTTGACACAATATAAATGTACGACTTCCAAGGCAAAAATTGATGACTTTGAGATAAAACTATCGAAGACATTGAGATTTAAATAGATTGAGTACTGATTCCTAGAGACATTCGAGCTTCTCCACGCATTAGCAACTTTATAACTCCCTGCTGATATTCTTAATGCCAAGTTGATTTAAAGAAGCTGATTTCATTAATGAATATAGTAGCCTCTAACTATGTTTTACCCCCAATTGCATTCAGAACATACTGTGTTAGTAACACAGGTTTTTGGGATAGTATTAATATGAGACTCCAAAGGGCCAATTAATATGAGACCCCGAAGGGCCAATCAAAAAAAATAAAAAATGAGACCCTGAGGGGAGATAGCTCCACTGCTTCCGCAAGAACAGACATACTCAGCGTGGACTTTCTAGTTAACAAACTTGGTGGTACTCTTTTTGCCATTCAGATTCTATTTCACTCCTTAGAAGCAGAACCATTTGGGAATCAAGCACAAAAAGGAAGCCCTTGGTCAAACCGCATTCATTGTTGCCTAAATGGATCCTATTTCATTTTCTGTAGATGCATCTCATGTTATGCTTTTTCATGAACAGTGTAAACATTTTGGAAACAGCTGCCATTAGTTTTTCATTGTTTGATGATTAATCATATGCTTTATTTGCAAATGCAACCTTTTGTGATTTCTGTTTCCTTATGCTCACGAGTAGTTTATTGGCTGCAATATTTAGTGTCTCTATTGAAATTTGGTGCTACCTTTTGCTATTTCTAGTTGTTCTTACTGCTCTAACTGAGGAATAACTTATTGCACCAGGTGATCCAGTGAAGATGGCAACAGTCAACATTGAAAGTACTCTTCCTCCTGCTGTAGCCCTTGAACAATTGTCTGGCAACCTCACTGCTTTGCTTCCTCGTCTTTCTGTAAGACTTATTTCCACAGGATTAGATTTTTTCTTGAATACTGGTACTAACTGCATGAAGGTTTTCATCAAACATAACTTGTTTTCTTTTCTTTTTACTTTTATCTCATCAGTTTGATATGTGCTGGCCGTAATTTGCATTGTTGAAATACTTGAATATGTTCAACTTGAGTATGGCAACAAAAAAAAATTGTAATTCTGGTGCTAGAATGTCTTCTGGTTAAATCCTTGGATACTTCTACAAAAAAGGGACTCTGAGGTTGACGTTGACTCGTCGAGCATCACTTCTGTCATCAACTGTGAAATCTTCAGGTATAGGCAATTGAAATGCAACAATTTGAAGCACGAACCGCCATAAACCTTTTGACACAGTGTGAGCATGTCCCAATAGGGCTATTCACTGAGCAGGCGAGAGAATACCTTCCCGCTTAGAATTCAGTGTGATATAGACCTTTAGGCCGTGCCAAAAGAAGAGGAGAGGACTTTGCTCCCTTTTTTCCCTCTCGTTCTGCGGGAAAGAGAATTTGGGCTTGGGATTAATGGAAAAATGCGATATTGTCAGTGCAATCAGAGTACATAAAGTGCTCTCAGGTCATCCGTTTGCAGGCGTCACATTGCTTCTCAATCGATGTGCTCTCTCTATACATGGTTCCAAAGAGTTGGTTTGTTGCAATAATTCGTAACTTAGGGACCATCACTATACACCTTGATTTTTCTTGATCCGCTCACTGTACACCTTGATAGCTACAGTTCTAGTTAACCTTGAGCGAGCACCATTGGTGTTTGCAGTTAGACTTTAGCCTAATGAGCCACTTGCTGCTAGCGACTGGATGACCATATGACGTTGATGTAGAGCTATACCAACAGAGGGAGAAAGATTTGATTCTCGGGGCTTGTAATCGGTAGTTTCAGATTTCACAGTATGATTCATAGGCAAAATGAGGGTACGTTCCTCAATGTTTTCAACGGCTAAATTGAGGCTCTCATCACAGCTAGCTTCTATAAAACGCATTAAGTTTCAAATTTGCATTTTACACATTTCATGTGAGGCTTACGCTACTTTGAAACAAAATGACATAAATTATCACTCTCTCCTTCTCCCAGCCTGTCGATTAAATGTTGATATTTACTAGAAGTGATGCAGTACTTATTCAGTTATTTGACAGCTTATGAAAATTTTTCACACAAGAGAGGAACATAGAGAGAAGTGACCAAAGTCATCCATGTAGGATGGCTAGAAAGAGCACTGGGATAAAGTATGGTTTCTTTTTTTAAGAGGTGACATATAGACATAGCTTTAGCTTGTTAGACTGAATGATCTTTAATTGCGAGTTTATGTTAACATATAGAATTCTAGGCTTAGGAGAGCTTTTATAAGTTTTATTTAACAATGCTATTACTATCTTATTTTATATAGATCTTATTGCTTTGTGTTTATTAACCTTACTATTGAATATCTAAATGCTTATGCCACAACGCCTCAAGGCCATGCATTGCGCATTCTCCTTGGGAAACATTAATGTTCATTACTACTACTTTAGAACTTGACTCTAGATCCTCTAAAATTAGTACCCCTCCCAAACTTAAAAAAATAATAATAAATAAATTTGTAATTTAACACGTATCTTTCTTCTAAGAGATGGGGCACAAGTCGTGTCATGCCATGAATAGAAATCATTCAATGTTACTGATGCAAATCAATGTGGAAAAGAGTCGAAATAAACAGATAATCTCCATAGCCATCGCTAGTAATGGCTTGAAATGAATTGGGTGGTGTGAGAGCCTGAACCTTGTTATAGACAAATTTGTTGCCATATACTTCATCATCTCTAAACCGACAGGCAAGTTGTTGCATCAGGGAATTTGAGTAACTGGGAGGTGTCATGTGCCACTGCTTACAGATAGAGTATTTTGCCACCCTAGTATTTTGCCACCCTTTTCTGTATGGTTATTTTAGACTTTATATTTTATTTTATTTTTTTCTTTTTCTGCGCGGCCTATTGGGCTGAAGGCTTAAAGTTGGGTTTTTTTTTTTAGAATCTTTTTTCCTTTAGTTTTATATTCATCTTTTGGCCAATTCCCTGCCCCCCTACATTTTTGGTTCGTCTTGACTTGAGGAAATTGAACAAGTAAAAACGTGAACATATTCCCGGAAAGTTCACCAAAGACATCATTAAGAAAAGGAACAAAACTCAGTCTTTAGCTGACCTTTTGATATAACTTCAGTATCTTTGTTTACTTTTCTGATACATTTGTTCAGTGAAACAGAAATAAATAGAAAAAAATGAAATTGACCAAGAGCTGAAAAAGGTCCACTAAATCCAAACATTCAGATAACATTCTAAGATTAGCCTGCTTTAAGCGTCAGCCAAACGGGTAACATGCAGTTCCTTGTGTTCTCAAACTTTTTAGAGGAAATGTTTCAAAGCCAAAGACCATAATTGGGGATTGTTCTCCATTCTAATTTTTTTCCATTCATCTTGTCAGAGCATGGCTGATATTCTCCCAAAGGACTCTCTTCTTTGGAAGCTGAAGTTGCTTAAATCAGCTGCTTCTTATGCTAATTCTCGTCTTCATGCCGTTACAGCTGAAGTACTTGTGCTTGCTAGGTTACACCTTTCACTATCTTCCGTTTATTCATTTTTATTCCCCCTTGCTCATTTGGTATCTTTTTTTTTGCTTCATCATTACCTTGAAAAGTTTGTGAGAGTTGCAAGGACTTGTGGCCATTTTAGGAGTTTTTTTTTGGAAAATTACAAATTTTCTGCTATTGCTTGTCATGGTGGAGAACATTGTGGGACATCCAAAGTTGGAAAAGGACTAATTAACAATCCATAAACGACCAACTTAAGGATTATAGTGGACGGTAGTAGATTGAGTTGCTAACCTTTGTTTACCTTCTTGGCATACATGATAGTCGTTGTCCTCTTGTATAACATGATTCTGGTGGACTTGACAATTTCTGTAGGACGTTCTCACATAACATGTACGGTTTCGTTTCCTTTGGTACCTTCTTGGAGACTACAACTAGGTCTTTGGTAATTAGCTTGGTGTAGTTTGAAGGGATCTTTACTCCTTGGTGTATTTTGTCCTTTCCTCCCATTATTTTTGTCTTTTGTGTATTTTTTATAGGTGACTTTTACATGTGTGGGCTACCTGTAGCCTGGGATGGTGCCTTTTCGGGGGCCATCCCCTGTCGTGCGCTCGTTTTTGAAAAAAAAGTTGAAGAGTCGCCACCCGGGTTTTTGTAAAATGGTTTGTTACCCGAGAAAACCTGGAACTTGAAAATGATATTCGAATTGAAAAATAAACCAGAGATTGGATTCGGAAGCCAGGTTACAAGAGGGGAAGGTTTTATTTAGAAAAGCACCCCCCTCGCCCGATAAATCGGTCTTTACTAATATTTGTGGGATTTTGAAAAATCATTTCATTGCTTAAACTTTTAATGTCACAAAAGCAGTTTATAGCATATAAGCAGTTCAAATGACATTAGTACAGTAAATATAAATAGGCAGGCAGAACACATCAAGATAGTTGCAAAAAAAATGGCATGCTGTCCTACGAAAATATCAACCGTACGGTAGACACTGTGTACCGTGCGGTAGAACTTTGTACCGTACGGTACACATTCCATAGTAAGTTTTTGCACAGAAAGCAGCTATAGCTATAACATGTGAAAATTTTCGTTTTAACAAATATAAATACCAATTATCATGCTTTAGTTTATCTTACAACAGGAAATAAGGGATTTTTATTCCACAAAATATATTACCGTACGGTAGAGGTATGAACCGTACGGTACATGGTCTTTGTGGTCAGAAAATTACAGTGGATTAACATGATATTCAGAGACCTAATTTTTTACATGCAAACTTACATATTTATTATGTAAAGCATTCATATAAGAAAACACAATTGATATGATCAAAGCATGTCACGTACTGTTAAATACAGAACAGGAATTCAGGCATGGTATCTTATATCAGATTATGAAGAGAAAAATAAAGTAGTAAATGAGAAGATGTTCCCAGAGAAACGTCTACCGTACGGTGGAAACATGTACCGTACGGTAGAGTTGTGTGGGATTTCGAACTTTAATTTTTTTGTTGGTAAGCATTAAACGATCCAGGCCCAGGAGTGGTATTAAGAACCATCCTGAACCTGTTGGTTCCCCTCAGAATTTAAAGACAGAAAAATTATACCTTTTTTTTGGAATGAATCTTTCGTTTTGAAAATGACAGTGATTGTAAGAACCTTCTGGTACTGATTGGAAGTGGCGAGAGGGGAAGGAAATGAGTAGGAAAACTTTAGAACATTTTCAGTGCAAAATCATTCTTTTTTCAGTGCAATTTTCAGAGAGATTTTTTTCGTATCTTTTCAATTGAAACCCTAGGGTATTTATAGAAGAGTTTTTCAGGGGGTTCAGCTTTGTCTTCAAGCATCAACCGGTCTGCTACAGTCCTACGCCGGTCAGGGAGAGCTATGGACCAGGCTATGATGGCCTGAGATGCCTTGACCGAAGTTCTGGAAAAGGGGTGCAAGTTACGATGTACCGTACGGTACACATGTCTACCGTATGGTAGAGTTATATGTACCGTGCGGTGGAGGTTGCAACCGCCCTAACTGTTGAGCGGTTGGGATGACGTAATTGTACCGTACGGTGGATCTTGTACCGTACGGTGGAGTTGACTTTGTGTTGACTTTTGAAAGATTCATTCCAAAATGGTATTTGTTTGATTTAAAACCCTTTTATCATCATCGGGGATTTAAAAGATATCGAAGCGTCCAAATTGGGGTGTCTACAACATGCTTATGTATGTCTAGCTTATGGGTTTTGGCCTGCTGAGTCTACAGGATCGTAATGGGTTTTTGTCCAACGTAGATTTTCTCATAGATATCGGTTTTCAAATGTCTTTCTGTTTGCTTGTGTTAGTATGAGAGTTGTGGGAAACATGTTTAAATTACGCCGCTATGTTTAACATAGTCTTTTTATTGATGGACATTTCAGTGGCAAGGATAACATGCTTCCTAGTGGAGATGAAGCAAAAAGACTGTTGAGGTCATTGCGAAATTGCAAGATTCATATTTTTAAAGACAATGGGCATACTATTCTGTTGGTACGTGGCAAATTTTTCTTTTCAGTGCTGTGACTCTGACTCTTGTTTGTCTGTTTTGAAATATAAATAGTATATACACCAAACAACATAGCCGGTGTTTAATTTGTAACAAACTTTTATAATTTCCACAGTGGTTCAAATTAAGAAAGCTTTGTAACCATCTCATCAGGATTCTGTTATTAAACTACATACTGAGAGCAAGGAAAGCAACACATCAGAGAAAAGAAAAAATATATTGATTGCTTGTGGTTAGGAAAAAAAATTGTAGGACGTAAGCACAGAAATTGAATGAGGTCTCTAGGCATGCCCTCTCTGCCGCCTTCCTGCTTTGATTTGGGGCATGGTTCCATTGCATAATGTCCTTGAGTTCCTCGATTTTTGGAGGTATTGGGGGGCCGCTATTTCAGTGCTAAAACTTTATGAGAGCAGCAACCTTATGCATATATTGCCAAAAGGTAGGTGTGTCTCTAATCCTCCCCACCCATACCCACATCGATTGGTCATTCAAGGGTACTGTTATCGTTGTTATTGAGAGGTTGTCCTCCCATTTAAACAGAACTCCATTGACTGAGCAAAAAAAAAACTGCAAGTCCATTAAACTCGTGTATATACTGATCCACTAAATCTGTTGGATCAAAACTAATAGCACTCCATAGATTGTATATATACTTGATCCATTCTGAACTGCACCACATATATTGAGCTCGTCTTAATTGTTTTAGCCCAAGATGATTGAGTGGTACCAACAATTTAAGTGATTCCGGAGATTTAAATTCGAGACAAATTGAATCAAAATTTCAGATTCTTTATTAATACCTGCATTTTCACTATTACCAATTGTACATTTCCTATAATGTTTTCTGTATGCTTATAAAGGACTCCTTGAACTTCTCGTGACTTGTTTTCTGTTTTTTGATTGGCAACAAAAAAAATTGTTAGAAGGGGTAGAATGGGAGAGAAGGTTTCCACCAATAATAGTAAGGGAACATCAAAACCGAAATCGTATGACGTACTGCTCTCAAACTATTACAATTCACTAGGGAAGAAGAAAAGAATTGCCTTGACGGGACCGTGGCAAGGAAACCCAAACTATCTTTGTCTTTATCCTGCAAACAACTTTCTGCATCAGTTTCAAAAAGAAAAAGGAAAAACACTTGCAAGAGCATGTTTAAATGCTGTTTTGTTCATATTTGTATGGATGACTTCAGTGTGGAAGCAAAGCAGTTCAACTGATTCAATGTGTGTCGGTGCAGGAAGATGGTGTTAATCTATTGACTGTCATTAAAGGTACTTGCAAATACCGGCATTCACGTAGGCATGATTTCGTCAAGGATTTTTTGCCTCCTAGTAGGTCAGAATTCAAACAGACACTTGCAGATAATAGGTAATTCAGCATGCTCATAGACAATTTTGTGTTGTTTTTTAAAGGCACGCTCTATGATACAACTTGATCAAGTATATCAAATCTGTGATTGAACTTTTAAAACCTTTTTTTTTTTGTGTGTGCTCTTTCCATGAGGCTTCTCTAACGGCCTTATGTAACCTGAAATATGCAAAAATCAAGCTTGCTAGCTCTAAACTTGTCAAGCTAGTGGAGTTTTTTCCCATGCTATTAGATTTTTCATTATAATAGCTGGATAGACAAATGAAATTGGTGCTGATCTCGTAAAGTTAGTTGGAAGTTGTACGCGCAGCAAAAGATGAGTACAGAAGAAATAGAGAAAATTTCTTTTATATCCCTTCGATTTTGACCAAAAATTCATTTTGGTCCTTCACCTTTCAATTTCGGCATAAAAATACTTCGGCTTTCCAATTTTTTTCAATGTCATCATTTAGGGATATATACATATATACGCGAAAAATAGGGTATTTGGATCAAGCACCCTACACACATCGGATGTCGCTGATTCCCGCTTTGGCTCCCTCATTTTTTTTTATAGAATTTTTGGACGGCTCGGACCGGCCATCTGGTGGCCGGAGACAGCCTAGCGCGGCCGTCGGTACCTATACCAGGACTCAAAGAAAACGGAATGGATGACAGTGAAAAAAATTGGAAAATCGAAGTATTTTTATGCCGAAATTGAAAGGTGAAGGACCAAAATAAATTTTTGGTCAAAGTTGAAGGGATATAAAAGAAATTTTCCCGAAGAAATAACATTAGAACAATATAAATATGAAGAAAACCCCAAGGGGTTGGCCAAGTAGTCTTGGCCTGGGACTTAGGGGTTTGCTCCCTCCTAAGGTCTTAAGTTTGATTCTCCTTGCCAGGAACTCTTGGGGCCACCTCACCAATGGCAGTGGGAGGGACACACACACACACACACATATATATATGTATATATATGAATGTATGTTTGTATGAATATGTATGAACATGATGGTCTGTATTTGTACCATTTGTTTCTGTAGTTCACTCCTCTATATCTTAACACTCTCCAGTATCCACCATTCTTAAACATCAAACAAACATATACACACCACCATTTCAGGTGCTCTTCTTCCTCTTTCTTACAGAACATTTTGCAAAATTACTTCCACCTCTCTTGCTTTTTGATATTTTGGTGTATTGGTTTGTGCGCAAGATCTTTCCATAGTGCATCAACAGTGATTTTTTGACTTGCACTTTGGGCTGTTCTCTTTCTCTCGCACTCTTTAAATGTTGAATGTCAGTCAGTGTAATTGCATACATTTTCACTTGACTTAATAGAAGTATTCCTTCATGGTTCATAAATTTTTTGCATCGCTAGCTGTATATCGTGTGGTATTTCTCTTTAGATTAGCTCTAATAAACACCCATATATTACAACAATTATAGACAATTATTTTAATGCATTCAAGTACTAGTACTTCAAATTATCCAACAATAAATGGTGTATAAAAGTTTCCTTGGGCATTTTTCAAATGCTTCCTACAGTATGAGAAAATTAAGTTTGAGTAATTTTCTCTCATAATAGAATTTTTTTTGATCATTCTCAAAATAGAAATTGTTAAGATGTACTTTTGACTGTCAAAGTTTTATAGCCAATGACACAAACAGAACCCAAAGGGAGAGCATTGGAAGGTTAACCGTGCTGCAGAAATTCAAATGATGGATGTGTCATGTTTTATATCCAGAAGGTAAAAAGTAAAAGATGTAAAATTTCTTTGTCTTGTTTTCTGGAACTTCAAACTGTTATCCAACCAATAATGCTTGCTTATAATTGCAGTTATCCATCACTGCTTTAAATAATTATCTTTACACAGACATAGTTTAGAAAGAAAAAAAAAAAAACAGATCTTACGGGTATGTTCCCTGCGTTCAGAGAGAGTTTGTTTACATCCTGGTTGAGTCTGCTTGAATTGTCACTGTCAAGTTACATATTGTCCCAAAAACTTAAGCTGTTGGGAAATGGCCCAAAAAAGCATATCAAGCTATGTAACAGCCAACACATGCATATTTGAGGGTATTAGTTGGCTGAAACTGATCTTATTAAATGATGAAATGCAGATTGTATCGCTTTGTTACCAGTCCAGTTATGTTCTCCACTTTGGAAGACGGAAAAATAGTGAGAGGTCTTGCGGGGGTTCCAGGTGAAGGTCCTGTCTTATTAGTTGGTTATCACATGTTGCTAGGACTCGAGCTTGTTCCACTTGTTGAAGAGTTCCTGAGGGAGAAGAATGTTTTGGTTCGTGGAATGGCACACCCACTTTTGTTTACACCGAAGTCTGACAGTCAGTCGATGGAATTTTCCTTCTTTGATATGTTAAAAGTATATGGTGCAACACCTGTTGGAGCAAGCAACCTTTTCAAATTACTCTCTGTAAAATCACATATACTGCTTTATCCTGGCGGTGCCCGTGAAGCTCTCCACCGTAAGGTGCGTTAAACCCCTTCCATTCCACTTAACTTGTTCTCTTCTTCAATAACTGAATAATCATATTAGTTAACATTTCTTTCCTCACCTTTCACAGTCTGCATAATTCATTTTTTATTCTTGAGAAGCACTAATACCCCTTTGCTTTTCGCAAATACAGTGCTAGCAGTGGTTTTTTTTTTTCCTGTCATTTTACAAAACATGTGTTGCACATAGTTTCATCAAGATCACACAAAAAAAAAACCCGACACCCACTCACATACATATAGGTACATATGTGTGTGTGTGTGTGTGTGTGTGTGTATATATATATGGAGAGAGAGAGAGAGATGGGAAGTTGTATCATTGTAGGATTTTGCGTCTGCTTTTCGTGTGATATACTTGTTTGTTGCTAAACCTCTTAGAAGTTGCGATCAGAAACACCCCATAATCATTTATGTGTAGCTAGGGTTAATGTTGTTGACTAATTTGGTCTTAGGCTGATGCTTGGAGAAGCTTGGTTGTCGTTTTTTTATCGAGGGAAGCTGGGTTGTTAGGAGTACGTAAGGCCTTGTAGAAGGTATACTAGAGTTCCAACATGGGAAACTCAGTAAGATGCACCCTTAATAGTAGCCGATGTTTCAAAAACAAACTTAGAAGCTAGATTGTCTCACATTGATCAGGTGCCAGGTCGAGATGGTGCGGCAGTTCCACTTAGTGAATTGGTGGATCACACTCTTGGAGTCATACGAAAAGATTCGTCTCTTGTGCTATTCTCCCATAACAAGCCGGAGTAGGGATCTTAGTGACTCAGTGACACTTAGGATTGAGAAGGTTTTCTAAGTACTTGTAGGCTTCAGGGAATCTAAAATGAAAAAAAACATTTTAGATCAGATAACAGCTAAGTTGTCTTTTTATTGCCGTTTATTGACAGGTCAACGATGGTTGATCAATATAATTTTCCAAATGATATTGTGTTGTTCTACTTGTGGATAATTATTTCTAGAGTTCTTGCGGATATTGGATAATCACCTATGGAACTGTTGATGATACATGAAAGATTATAAATTGCAGGTTAAATGAACATAGGCTTCTACCTTATGGGACCAAGTTTACATGGTTATCTTAAATATGTCAAATGATCATGCCAACACAAACACGGATTTGTCCATGGTCTGAAACTGCCACAGTTACTGTTACACTGTTGTTGCAATCCTTTATGAATGAGACCTTTTCATTTTGGAAATGGAAATGTGTTCTATTGAAAAATGCTCGGCTTACGTTGCTAGTTTGGTATAAACTCTGGTACTTAACGATAGTGGAGTTTTTATGGATCTCAGGGGGAAGCATATAAGTTGTTTTGGCCTGATCAACCCGAATTTGTGAGGATGGCAGCAAGGTTTGGGGCAACAATTGTACCATTTGGTGCTATTGGTGAAGATGACTTAGCAGAAGTAAGCGTGTGCTTCTCTTCTCACCAGACTTCTTTTTTTACTTCAATTTTTTTTACCAATGTTTTCACTATTACTTGTTTGGTTTGGTTTGGTTTATGCACCCACCAAAACCAGGTTTAGCCTTTATTCATATAGTTGATATGCTGATAAAAAAATTGCTGGAAAACAATTTGAAATGTATGAATAAGAAAATGATAAGTAGAACAAAAGAACGTAGATGCATGCAGCATTGTGTAGAGACAGTACTGAAGATGGTGGGGAGCAAATGAGAGGTTGGTTGCAGCATCGTGTGATCTTCCAATTTGTATGATGTGGTGAAGGTAGCATTAATAATTTGATTGCGCCAGAAGGCTTGATTGTAGTACAAGAAGTCTGAGGATTTGTCGTTATGGTGATAGTAGTGCAAGAAATTATGCAACACACCCTCCTTTCCCAAGGTGGCTGCACTGGGGACTAGTTAGGATACGGCAACATGACTTTAACCAACCAGGTTTTATGCATTGTTTTTACTTTATCTGTGGAACAAGTTACCGTTATTAGTGACTGAACTTGCTATGGTACCCTATTTGCAAATAGTGAAAAGAAAATCATAACCAGTCTACCAGTGCTAACATTTCTATCAAGTCTAGGGTATTCATGTGACCACCCTTTGGATCATGTAGAATAGCCTCTGAATGTAGACACCATAGCTCTAAATCTTTTCTGTATATTACAATTTAATTACCATTCAAGATGTTAAATACTAGTCAGAACCAACTATTACAAACTTTACAGTCATAAGTAGGTTTTATAAAAATCAACATGAACTTGCTCTTCCGTGACCTTATACTGTGGTGCTACAAAAATGTATGACGCGTTGTTTCGAGAGCCACCTCTTGGGGGAGGGCAAGGGAGTGGCCGCTTCGGACCCCCAATTCCAAGCCCATAAAAGGCCCCCCAGTTTTGGTATTCCATATAGTATGCAATTATTTTATTTGATCGAAACTAGCAAATGACCTAACTTTTGTTAGCTAATATTCGGTTAGAAACAAAAACACAGAGGCGGAATAAAATGATTTTTTCCTGTAAATTCTGTGTGGATAGGCGCACATTTGGTTCTTTGTTGAAGATTTTTTAAAGCAATATAAGCCTCTTTAATTGCTTTGCTATGTGGGATTGCTTTCATCAAATGGAATATAATTAAAGGTGATATAGAGGGTTTTATCTATGAAAATTTTCACTTAAATACCCTAAATTTCCACAAATAATACAAGAAGGAATAGAGTAAAAAACTATACAATCTACTAAGGGTTGAGGCTTGTGAGGGGAAAAAAAAAACAGGTTATCAACCAAGAGAGAAAGGAATCAAAATCTATTTCACTTGTTACAAGGAATACATTTTGAAGTTTTGTATTTGTACCTTTGTAGGGGGTGGGTTACGCGTGAGACTGCTTACGTGTACTTATCCGTGAGCTGGAGAGGTGCGATTGGTTGATGACTAGTCAAAGGAGAAGGAGGGGAAGTCTTGCGGGGTGAAGGAGTGGGAGCAGGAGGTACGGAAAGAACAGAGGCAGCGTGTCCCTTTTGTTTTTCCGCATAGTATTCAACCTTCCCTGGGCTTGAGTGAGTGAAACCACCCCTTCTCTCTGAGGAAGAATATTCTCCTTCCTCAAATTCAGTGTTCACTCACTTTCTTCCAGAAAACGGTCATCATCAATCATTGAGAATGTCAGGGGTATTTATAGGGCACCTGGGCCTAGGTCAAGCCCAAGACGGTGCTCCTATCAATTCCTGACACGTGTTCCTCCTGTACCTCCTGCCCTTGAGAAAACAAGCCCTTCCACAGACTCTTTTCCGCGGGAAGGCTCGTTTTCCTGCGGCGACACCTCCGACTCCACGCCACCAAACCACAAGAAATTCCCCAATTCCCGCTGGAGCGAGGTCGCGACCTGCAATGATCATTCTTTTTCCGCGGGGTTCTTGCCGGGCCCTGCCTCTAGGCCTAGGACGGAAACCCCCGGGCCTTCTGGGGAAAACCTTGTAGAATAGTAGTATGAATCCCACCGCTAGCATCGACGCGTGGGGTCCGCGGGGGTGACCCGCGATGGTCCACTCCTTCCGCGGACGGCTTTCCACGGAGACAGCTGTTGGCTCCGCATGCATACGCATCATTGTTTCATCGAGTGGTCAACCGTTCTCCGTACGCGGGTCCCACTGCCACGCGTCTGTTCGTTATCGGAGGGTCAAATAGTCGTCTCAAATGGTAGGCTAACAACTTTGACCGCGCCTACAACCTTCTTCTACGTTGATTTAGCTTTTGATATTGTGTTCGAACAAAATATACAAAGGGACCCAAATTTACATTTCGCTTCGGCCCCCCAGTAAGTTAGAGCCGGCCCTGGTTGTTTCTACCAAAGATATTCCACAGTGAACCCTGCAATATGGATTATTTATGTTGCCTTAACATGGGAGTAATATGGTACATACATTGCAAATTATCAGATCATCAGGCATCTTTTCTGTACATTGTGCAAGTTGTTAGACTGTGTGGGGCCTGACAGTGGGACTCTCTCTCTCTCTCTCCATGATTCTGCAAGTAGCATGTTACTTATGCTTGATTGTTTTAAACCTTTTCCTGATGCTGTAAATTTTTTCATGCTGCAGTTAGTTGTTGATTACGATGATTTGATGAGAATCCCTGTGGTAAATGACTATGTTAGGAAATCTAATCAAGACGGAGTTAAGTTGAGGTAATTACCATTCGGCTTTTACGACTCACATTTATGGACATAATGTGTTGTAGCCTGAGTGTGTTACGACATGAGGTACTTGTACTTATATGAGCATGCCCCGGTTACAGGACCGAAATGGATGGGGAGATTGCTAACCAAGATTTCTACCCTCCGGGTCTTTTGCCCAAGGTTCCCGGTCGTTTTTACTATCTGTTTGGGAAACCAATACAGACAAAGGGCAGGGAATTGATGCTCAAAGACAAAGACAATGCGAAAGAATTGTACTTGCAGATAAAATCCGAGGTTGAGCAGAATATCGCCTTCTTGATCAAGAAGCGAGAAGAGGACCCTTACCGGAGCATTGTTGACAGAACTGTGTATCAAGCGACTTCCGCGGCTATGCATAACGTTCCGACGTTTGAACCCTGAAAGAACGACGCTTGTAAACAAATTACTACATTTTTTGCCTTAATAAATGCGATAAGTTTTTCAAGTTAATTGGTAGCATACATTTATGAATTAGTTGTACCTATTGCCCACGTCCCGGTAGTTTCACAATTCATAAAGAACAGGTTGTAAGTTGGTGTCTCACTTAGGATACGTAGTAGTGTTGCAAGATCGAGCCGAAAATGAAAGAAAATGTAATGTAGCATGTTGATAACATAGGGGCAACAAATGCGACAAGCTTTTGGACAAGGGTTCATTTGCTTATTAGTCTAGGGGTGTAAAACGAGCTTAAAACTCGAGCTCATGCCCGACTCGAGCCTTAACAGGTCGAGCCCTTATCGAACCGAACTTAATCATTTACTAAACGAACCTCTTTAATCAAGCCGAGCTTTCCTTAACGAGCCGAGCTTCACTCAGCTCATTTAATAAACGAGCCGAAAACTCTAGCTCAAGCTCGTTTACTAAACAAGTCGAGCCGAGCCGAGCTCGCGAGCTGCTCTGTTCATTTACAGCCCTTCGTTATTACTACTATTTGTTTATTGATCTCTACTTCGAATGAGTTAACTTTTACTTTCCGGTTCGTCCATCAAGATGGTAAGGAAAAAAAAAATTAAAAAAAATTACCAAGATGTGCAAAAAGCTTACAGAAGTCCAAAAAAAAAATCATCAAATAAGCAAAACCTGATGAACTTGCTAATGTTGTTTTCGTACAAATTTTCTTTGGTTAAAAGTGCAGCCTAATAATTGTCCCCGTTGACATTAATTCTTGACTCCGCCGCTACCTGTTGCAGTCCCACCTTGGGGCACGTGCCCCCACCCAAATCCCATCCTTTTTTTCTTAATTTACAATTTGTTTTTTTAGTAAAAAATGAGTATTTCTCAAGCAAAAATGAGGGGAGGCCGAAAATCCACATAGAAAACTCGATCATGAGAACTCGCCCGACACTCAGTCTACTTCGTCGTTGTTGGAGGCTAGTCTTTGTGGTTATCGCCGGTCACCTCACCAATCATCAATTAAATTTGGGGCTGCAAAAAAAAAAAAAATTTGATCGGCAAAAGTAACATTTTAGTGAAAGGACTTTTTATTATTTGGAGCTACATAAATAAGAACTTTTTATTCTTTCCTTTTTAAGGTTCGTAATAGGGGTGAGAAAAAAACCGTCGATCCGTGAATCCGATCCAAACCACATAGTTTGGTTTGGTTTGGTTTTTTAGTAGTGTGGTTTGGCTCTAGTTTTAAAAAATTATAAACCGTGTTCAATGGTTTGGTCTGTGGATTTATGTCAACAGTTCCGGTTCCAATCCGATCCAAGCCATAGGTATGTGTGCATATGTGTGTATATATGTATATGTATTGATATATACACGATTTAGATACACCAAATAAAATTAGCCTAAGCCATAGTCAATTAATTTCCTAATCTAATACTCTAAATTTGTATGATGAAAATATATTCATATTCTATCTAAACCTAACGTAATAAACCTAGATTGGCAAATTGCATTCATCTCTTTCTTTCCCGGTCAATAATAGACACTCTTTGTTAGCCACTATTTTCTTTCTTAATAGTTCTTTCTTTATTATATTCCTGACATAAGAAAAGAATTAGTTTTAATACTAATAATGATTGATTTAATGTCTCTCACTACTCAATTTAAAAGTTTATGAAGATAGATATCTCAATTTCATGTAATCCATGGTCAAAACAGGAACTGAACGATATTTTTATGGTTTGGTTCTAAGCATTCTATGGATTGGTTTGATTCTCTAAATTCACAATCCGTAGATATTGATTTGGTATTTGGTTTTACTATAAAACCGAACCAATTCGGACCATGCTCACCCCTAATTCGTAATATATATTTTGATTGTTTGAAAATTTAGGCCTTCATTTATTTACTTGATTTTTACTCAATAATTGAAATTTACATTTCAATATCCCATAGTTTGAGGCCTGATTTTACGACATTTCATTCTCCTTTTTTTTTTACAAAGTTGTTTTGGTTCATATACTTATGGATGTTCAATCAAAGTAGTAGTAATTTTTTACGTGCCTGACACACTTGACGAATTCTACAAAATAAACTCTTCTGATTATTATTGTAAGTAAAGAAAAGTCCCATAAAAGTCTCAAATCAGGCTAGACGTACCAAAAAAACTGGACATGAGCTTTGTCTAAGGGGAGCTTCGAGCATCTATGGGTACACCATTTTGCACATTTCGTTGTGTGGAACTCCTCATCTAGGAGTTCCACACAAATGATCAGAGTTGCTCAATATATTTAAAATATTTATTTATAAATTCTTGTAAAAATCAACTTAGTCGAATATTGATAAATGCTTGATCAATTTTGTGTTCAATTTTCTGCCAGAAAATTAAAACAAAGAACTGGTTAAGACTTTACCAATATCTTACTGGATTGATTTTCACAAGATTCCTTAAAAATACATTTTTTAAGTAAATTGAGCGACTCCATTTGTTTGCGTGAGACTCCGAGACAGGTCCCACCGTGTGCACCGTACCCACGGGTTGCACCATGGGCTTGTTTTTTTCTTGTTATGAACCTGCAGCA
Source organism: Rhododendron simsii (assembly GCA_014282245.1). Lineage (NCBI taxonomy): Eukaryota > Viridiplantae > Streptophyta > Magnoliopsida > Ericales > Ericaceae > Rhododendron > Rhododendron simsii. Next base: position 24,544,843 of record CM024957.1, on the reverse strand, counting down.
TTGCGAGTTGAGTACGTCAATTTTGTAGCACAGGGCTTCCTTCTATCGTTTACAACAGTAAGAAGTCGTCAAACCCACTCACGACCAGCTTATCAAAAGCAGAGAGAGAGAGAGAGAGAGAGATGCGTAAAGAGAAAGAGAAAGTGGAGAGAAGTAATCATAGAATGGCGTGAAAAGAGTAAAATCCCTCCTCAGTCATGTGTACTATAGTCAGTGTTTGTTAGTGAACTGTTACTTTGTGTTTTTTAGGGCATTTTTTTCCGGTCAGTTGAAGTGTTTTCCTCGGGCTTTTCAATATCCTTTTGCGCAATTGGAGCGTGAATTGATCATTGGTAACTCAGATCGAGGTGGGTTTTTTAGGGGATTTTATTCTTTTGAAGTTCTTAACGTAAAATAGATTGTTGATTAAATAGTAAATACTGTCTCCTCTTTGGTTTCTGATGAATGTAGGTCCTGCGTTTTTCCAGTTTGGGGCTTGAGAAAACAAGAGGCTGTTGATGGCAGTGAAAGATGATAAGAAGATAAGAGAACCATTTTCCTTATTCTAGGTGAGTTTTTTTAGTAGGGTTGGAAGTTACTGTTTCATTTATTTTCTTGTGTTTTCTCGGCAAACAAACGGGAATGACGGGAGGTAGTGCCCTATTAGGGGATTTTTTGAGGAATTGGAAGTATTGAATGGTACTATTTGTTTTTGGGGGAGATTATTTTTTTTAAAACTCAGGTGTTCGGGCTAACTTACACTCACTTTAACTAATCTTGGGGACCAATACCATTACCCCTTGCAGGGTCCTAATTAAAGTCAAAGCAAAGCTGGACTGGTCCAAAGGAGTTGATAGCACCTAAGAGGTTTCGAACTTGAGGCCTTAGGAGGGAGCAAACCCCTGAGTCCCGGTCTCAACCACTAAGCCAACTCCTTGGGGTTTTGGTAGATGTCGTAAGGTTGATTGATTCTATTGACCCTTCGAAAACACGTGAAATTTTGGGAGAAGGAAATTTGGCTGGAGAAACCCTCATTACTTAGTTGAACTGGGTTTTCCAATTTCATGAGAACCGATACGCTGAACAATCTTAGGCGTTTCTTTATGTTTCCTCTTCCTCCATTTTACCAGCCCAGTGGAGGGACGTCGAACTCCTTAGGGAATCAGGGGACATGCAAAGGGGAAATTCAGTTGTTTCCCACGGACTTACAGAGACCGAATTAAGGGTACGTTTGGTATGGGCATAATAGTGTGAATAATCTTGTAAGATGATAAGTGAGGCATTTAAGTTTGTAGTCTAGTTTTCGCATGAAGTTTTGCTTTTGTATCAATTATGTGTGGATATCGGGAAGAATGGAAATTAGGGCGGTGAACTGCTAAAATGGGGAGTAGGATTATTTGGTAGTGGGGATGTTGATTTTCTTTGAATGGTGATATGGCAAGTTGGCGACCTAAGGCCCTTTACAAGGCAACCTTTTTTGCTTGGCCGGCAACCAAGGACACTATACTAACCATAGACCAATTTGAGGAGGATGGGTTAATTGTTATTGGGATTTTTACTGCATGTATTCTGGTGAGGGTCGTTCTCTTTTTTGAGTAGCTTGGGTGATTCCTGGTCTGTTGGCATGCCAGGCTACCAGTTGCCCTAGAGAAGGTTTATGAAGGCTTCATGGGTGGTTCCTCTTTGAGTGGTGCTTGTTCAACGGGAGGAATATGAGGTCTTTTGATAGCAACGAGTTCTTTTATCTGTCTTCCTCCTGTTGCTCAGAATCCAAATGGAGCGACATTTAGCACTATTGACAGCTGATCAGAAAATTCTTGCTTTATACTATGTACTTGGTGTTGTCTTTCTTCTTTGTTTTGTGTATGAGTTCAGTTAAGATGGTTTTTCTGCATAACGTATTTGTGGGAGCTGCAGGGGGTTTCATTGCATTCATATACCAGCTAAGTTAGTGACCTTGATATAGATCAGCGAAGGGTGGACAAGACTCAAGTATGTATTTAGGACCATATGCATGAATCAGTAAAAAATTGGAAAGAAGTAGTAATCTTTGTTTAAATTTGAGACCAACCATGAGTTGGTTGGACGATAGCAAGTTGGTTGGACGATATGCTAGCCAAACAAGATTGAGTATATATTTCTTCGGCACCTTGAATTCTCCCAAACAAATTGTAGAACTGCTTTCCCTATTCAACGATTAAGTTTTTTGTGCTTGTTAATGTAACTGAGAGTCAACCGTAGCAGTATGCTTGTTAACGCAGCTGAGATTCTGAAAGATTCTTTAGGTGATCATTATCATATCATATCCTATAGCATTTTGTGTTTTTCTTTTATAGAAACCACTCGAATGATAAATTTGATAATATGTAGTAATACATTATTTCTGTTACGGATAATGACATTGTTATTCTGTCCACATTTCACCATCTTTGTCTGAAAAACTTCCTGTTGAACTTCATGAGTTTTGCTACTTTTGTTAAAGTTCCAGCTAAGGTGTAAATGAATCTGCTCGGATGGTCTAGTTGGGGCCATGATTGTTGTTACGTAATGAAGGAGGAGATTCCCTTTAATCTTTATTGCTTTGTCTCTCTTTTTAGAGTAAAAGAGTTTGTTTCACCCATGGTTTTTATTTTTTTTTGCTTATCAGGAGAAAGAAAAGAAAGCAAGTTGACAGATTAATTTTTAGTAGCACGTCAGATACAGGCATGTATAAAAACCAACTGCAAGAATTGGCTCAGAGAAGCTGCTTCAACCTGCCATCTTATTCATGTGTCCGAGAAGGTCCGGATCATGCCCCCCGATTTAAAGCTACCGTCAACTTCAATGGAGAGACTTTTGAGAGCCCTACATTCTGCTCTACGTTGAGGCTGGCAGAACATGCTGCCGCAGAGATAGCTCTGAACACACTTGCAAACAGAGGCCCTTCTAAGGTGCTGGCTTCAAAAGTTTTGGTAAGCGATTAACCGAGGTGGTTTACCTTCACCACTAAGTTTGGTTGGTCATTTGGTCATAAAATAGAGTGCTTATTGTCTTCTAGCATCACTTCAGGGAAATTCCATTAGTTATCGGCTTGAACTAGCAATATAGGTGGTAAACATACTAGCACAGAAGTGAGGGAAACATTGGTAAAAGAGATTCAAGGTCTGGTATATTGTGGGAAGACCTAGAACTCTTTGTAACCTTACCTGCAAACGTCTTCACCAATGCCTGTGCATATCCACCCATGCAGTACTGTAGCTAATGCGTTAAGTATCCCACCTGGGGAGTACGTCCGCAAGAATGAAACTCAAAGTAATTGATGGGGGCCCGCACAAGCGGTGGGGCATGCATCAGTTTGATTGGTTCTCAAAAAGTTATTTAATGGACGTGATTTAGTATGATATAGTGAGATTTAATGCTACTGGGATGGTCCTTTAGTTACCACCATGTAAGCTGCCAAACAGAGTATACAACTGTGCATAGTATAGGTGTACTTAATCGTATGAAATAGTATAGTGCTTCAACAAAGATGGACACTCTTGAGCAACCAAATTACGTTTTGAGTCTTACTTTCTCCTTGGTTGATTTATCAGGGTACTAAATTACTGTGAAGAACTTTAGAGTTGCGTCTTTCCATAATCATCTAGATGTTTTTGTACCTTGGTGATCTCTTTTGACTCTTCTGGTATAATATGATGATTGTGTACAATGTGGAGTCATTTCCTTTTGGATTGCGGAAAAAATGATGCAAGTGAATACAATTTATTAGGAATCAAGTCTTTCTCTTCTTTATCCTGCATCGCAACCATTTGATGTGTCTTCAGCATTACTTTGCCAATGAATGTATCTATTGTTTCTCTCTTCTCAAGATTTGTGGCGTTGATGCTGCCACCAGATGCTAAGTCGAAAAGAAATAACTTTATTCATCTCATAAGCTGTCATTGCCAGCATAAATTCTCTTTCTTTATTAAAATTTACGGATAATGTGCCTCTTGAAACTTTTTTTTTTTGTACAGGATGAAACTGGAGTTTACAAGAATTTGCTTCAAGAGACAGCTCACAGAGCTGGGATAAACCTCCCAGTTTATACAACGGTTAGATCTGGACCTGGCCATGTACCTGTTTTTTCATGCACCGTTGAGCTTGCAGGAATGACCTTCTCAGGGGAACTTGCTAAGACCAAGAAACAGGCTCAGAAGAACGCTGCTATAGCTGCCTGGAGTGCCCTGAAACAGTGTACGCATCAATCACCTTTTAGCATAAATTTCTCCAATGTGTTAATAGTATCAGTAGAGTTACTAGTCAATATCCTTTCTTAGCCTGCTCTGAAACAAGGTGCGCTTATCCTTTTTCTCTTAGTTTTGTTCATTATACTTTTTGCATGGGAGTGTTCACTTTATAGGTAGACGTGATATTTGTTTTGACTAGTGACAACTTCGTTACCAGCTTGTGACTCAGTATGGCACGTGTTTGAACTACTAGTGGGCAATGATTGTGGGAACCAATTTGTGATGTGGTGTCTATGTTAACAGCAAACTAATATCACACTTTGAGTTTTGCTGCCATCCTTTGCTGGAGCAGCAAACTGAAAAATATGTAGCATTGGATAGTTATCAGTCTGCTGGCTTAGGGGGTACAACTGGCAGTGAATCCTACGTGCTATTACTGTACTTTCTTGCACTTTGCACACCTTCCCTGCATCATGCCTTTCCTTTGGGGCTCCTTCAAATCTTCTCTTGTTAGTTTTGTTTTGTTTACCGGAAAGTTGTTTACAAGGAGACTACTTCATGGCGAAATAGTTCATTATCCCTCTCTAGAATATCTTTCAAACTTCGTAATTGAAATCTGTGAACCAGAAGCATTGTATCCTCCAATTGTCTGTTTTATTCATAATTATTAATTTGATGTTTAAACCTAAGCAGCATAGATATGGACGCGGTATCACTAGATTTTGAGAGAGCAGGACATACATGATGGTTATACGACAAGAATTTTTTATTGGTCAAGTGCATGAATATTATATCCGCAACTTACCAAAACTAGCGAAAACCTAAGAAATAGGGGCACGGCTATTTTCGAGTAGTTAATATATTAACTTTTCAGGACTCAGGGATACGTTAAGCATTATAAAAAATTTGTACATAGCTTATGTGCCAGATATAGCAATGTTGCATTCTATGATAAAAAATTCAAAATTACAACTTAACAACAACAACAACAGAACCCATGTAGTCCCCAATCATTGGGGGTATGGGCAGGGGAGGATTGGAGACAGACCTAACCTTTGGCAACATGCACCAAGTGGCTGTCTTTCCACAATTCAGGCATGCAGCATACACATTCCTGTCCCATTCCCATTCCTTGTATCGGAATGATCTGCGTTCCAGGTAGCAGATTACAGACAGGCCTCAAACATATGGACTACACATCAAGCACGCGATGTTACTTACTTCGTCTTTCATTATAATGTTATTGGTTGGACACATAAGGGACATGACTTGCACACGTGTCTAGTAGATAGACTTCTTGGGGTGGATTTTTGTTTGTGTATATGCATCTTCATGATTGACGTAGCTGTTATTAATCACTACCTCTCTCTTCCCTTGGATTATCTCGATTTCTGCACCCATTGTAGTGAGTGGTCCCTCATACAAATAATCACTCTCGTACTTATCTTAATCCTCCGAGCCATTTTGAAAAGTTGCAATATACCAACATATTTTTTCACTACCAGTTCATATCAGGGATTATTTGCTACATGTTTTGGGGTGAATAAATTCGCCCACAACTTTTCAGAGTTCTTCTGTGGCTAATATTTTTTTTGGATTGTGGGTTACTTGACTCGTTCTCAAAAGGATGATAGAAATTGTTTCTGTAAATTTTAAATTTTCCTTATGTTTGTTGATGTAGTGGCTCAACGGAGGTTATCTTCTTCTACTCCTTCCTCCTCTCTCTCATTAGAGACTGAGGGCAGTGAAGAGCAGGAACAAGTGGTAATTGCTCGTGTTCTTTCTACTTTACAGCCAGCAGAATCACAAAAATCCCGGCAAGATGAAAACCAGAGATCCACTGCCGCCTACAGGGATCCAAATCAACCATCACCAAGCTTATACCCTATGCAGTATCAAAGTTGGGCTTACCCTAGTTTCCCCACAGAAATGGCTATGTATCAAATGTGGCAGCAAGTACAGTTATTACAGCTGCAAAATCGACTGTTGGTACAGTCAGTTTCACCAGCTCCACCCAGTCAGGTTCTTCAACCGATGCAGTCTGATCACCATCCATATTTCTCAACAAGGACGCAAGATCCCCTTCCTGTGGGCCCATCATTGAGGGGGCAAGAACCTATTCTGGCAGTACCCACTTCGTTTTACATGCCAAACAAGTTGACCACTAGTCCAGTTAGGGAGAAGTCCACGGTGACTATTCAAGAGATAAAGGAGGACAAAACTGAAGAATCTTCCAATTTATGCAAAGCCGAAGTTCTTAATCCACTTCCTCTTCATGACCACAGTAAGACTGATATGACAGCCCACGAACCAGTTCATGACGTAGAGAAACAGAAGAGTGGTGTGCCTCAGGCTCGGAACATGAATTCTCAATTTCGGCCTGTTCATTTTCATGAACAAACTCAGCAAAGTTTTGACTCTCACAAATCCAATCTTAGACTACAACACGTAACACAAGCAAGTTCTCACAGGATCTCTAGACCAGCTGCAGTGTCGGCGGCACCAGTGATGTCAAAAACTGTGGGCCAGGCGTCTTCAGCGGGACCCAGATTTCAGCGTACGGGGAATCGGATGCCTGCTCCATTGCATATGAGAACTGGAGCTGCTCCAAATTCTATTAAGTTGGAATTTGGAAGAGTGCCTTCTCACTTCATGGCGCCTTCTGTTCAAATCAGGTCAGTCACACCAGTCTGTTCTGCTCCTCCAGTGAGACATATGACAAATTCTAGCCAAGTTGGAGAATCATCCAAACAAGAGGTGAAAAGTGGAAAACTAGAAGATCAATCAGCAGCAGGTTCTGAAGTTGGGAAGCTTCAAATGTGAGTTGCACGGCTATATTTTCCATGTGTTTTTCCTTTTTGCTATATGACCATATTGAGAACTATGACTGGTGCCGAGGAGCTACCAATGCTTAGAAATAATTAGAATCAAATAAAATACAGTTGGTTAGTATCTCTTGGAAATGTGGAAACGTAAAACACTGGAGTATTTGTTTATAATGTGCATACAAGAGGGTTAGATCTGAGATTTTCTGTGGCTGATGAATGCATGATTCTGTAAGCTATACGCTTTTTCATGTTTCTGTAGTGTTTGCAGCCCTAAGTATACTACTAGTGTTTATCAAGTGGACAAGAGTTGTTTCCTCCACTGTCATGTGGACATCTTTAGAAGTATGCTGTCAAAGATTAGCTTGGATTTTGAACTATGCATCCGACGAGTTATCATCAGGCGTTAGCCTGGCGATGGGTCAAAGCATATGGGCGGTTGAAAGACGGTGTCCACATTTTGTTGATTCAACAAAGCTTAAGCATGCCATTTTCTTAATGAGGCCTAGGCATCTGCTCAAATGACATTGACTTAGTGGACTTATGATCAATATTTTTAGCGATATTTCCTTGTGTTTGTTATAGTTAGCGTAGCTACTCTCCCCTTGTTTGCAACTTATTTCTCCTCTTTAGATTAATCAAAGATCATCTAATCAAAGATAAACACTGCTCCTCCTTTCTTCTTGCTCAATCTGTTTTGTTTTTTTTCATGATTCAAAACAGCTGAAAGTCCTTATCTGTTCCAGAGGATTTATTTCATTGATAAACTCAGAATAATTAAGGATATACTTTTAGTATTAAATGGTCCATATGAACTATCAGGATAGCCTTTAAAGTTTTTTTTTTTTTGTTTTGAGAAACGCCTTCCTTTGTTTTTTTTTTTTTTTTGGGTAAATCAGCTTGAAGAGAAACGCCTTCCAAGTTTCATGATACTGTTTTTCTCATTCCGGGTAATTCTTATTGCATGGACATGATATATATGTTTCCTTTACCAAGCGACATTATCTTATTAAATGAATTCGGTTTATTGAATTATGAAATAATCCATAAGTGTACAATCTATATATCTATATACTCTTTACACATTATGTTGCAATCGGAAAAATTGTGACAGTAATCGGAACTTGGCTTAAAGTGGAAGGCCACTGACCACGGCTTTGATCAATTATTTTCTGGTCAAGCATAGCACAGATTTTATGCTAGTTCAACTAAATCAAAAGATAGGGAGAGAGAGAGAGATGGGGGGAATTTCCCTTAAAAGTGAATACACAGAGTTCTCAAGTTGCCGGAAAATTTTTTTTTTTTTTTTGAAAAGTCATCGGATTTTCCTCTCAACAATAAATTTCACCCTATTTAAAAAAGGGTGAACGTTACCCTCCCTTTTATTGATTTAAATTGTATAGGTCTCACCTCTGCAATACACTTTTTGATTAGCATGATATCACTTTGTGGTGAGATCAACACTATTTCTACCAATGAAAAGGAGGGGTTCACCATTCTTAAATTTTGAAGGAGAGTGAACAAAATAAAATTCTTATTCTTTAACCAATTGGGGACTCTTACATTTCAGTAGGAGGTCAACAGTTTGAATCTCTACGCATGCGGTGGGTATCCTTTCCTTAAAAAGGACTTTACCTTTCTTTTCTTTTTTGTTTATTTTTCATGGTGGACTTATTTCTTGTATTGGTTAAGTCATTTCATTTGGTTATCTCGTGGACTTTTGTAATTGACGTAAGATTCCGAATTTGTACTTTCGTACACGATGTAAATAATCTCTTCTTTCGATTGAATACCCACCATGAAATAATGCACCTACACACCTTCCTCCAAAAACTACCAGTAAAATACTCCACAACTGTTTATAGACCACAAGGACCCAACTCACACTAGTGATGCTAAAATGACACAGAGAGAATGGATGGCAATAGGATGTCCCCATCCCTGAACTAATATCTGATCCCTATCCCTGTCCTCGACCTGCTTTCCAATTTTTTCGGCAGACTTTCGGGGGCTGTTAACTTTTTCGGCCAATTTTCTGGTGATAAATGTGGTGGGATGAGTTTTTGTGAAGATATTTTTGTACTATTACAAATAAGGACTAAGGAGTCAACCTCACACTTTAGAAATTACAAAAATAATGGACACTAACCCTTGCTAAAAATGTTTTTTTTTTTTTTTTAACGACCAAAGATGAAATTTATTAATCTTTGAAATGAACTATGCTATCTACACAGACAAAAGTTTCGCAGATCCTACACAGATTTTATTGTGGAGCTCACTATGGATCTCATACAAACAATCCGAACCGTTTATTAAATTTAAAGCATGTTTTCTGGTGATCTCATGAAAAATCAGCTCAAAAAGATACTTGTAATTACTCGATAATGAAAAGGTATATGATTGAATCGAGTAATTACACGTATCTTTTCGAGATGATTTTTCACAGGGTCACTCAAAAAACTATTTTAAATTTAATGAATGACTTTGATTATTTATGTGGGACTCATAGTGGACCCCACAATAAGATTTGTATAGGATCTGTACATCTTTTGTATGTGTGGACTTTTCCCTTTGAAATTGTTAGAGGACCAGGCCCAAGTTCAACCATTTATAATGAACCTTAGACTAATTTTGTAAACATGGATTACTCTCCAACCATCACATACGTTTTTCTTAGAGAAAATGATTTTCATCCTCCCCTTTTAGTCACTCACACTCTTTTTCTGTATTTATCCACTTGAATTTACTATTTTTCTCTTTATTTAATACATTTTTTCACACATCCAAGGACAATATTGTAAATTAATGTAGATAAAGAAAAAAAAAAAAGAGTATGAGTGGCAAAAAGGAAGGTGTGAAAATCAATTTTCTTCATTGTGGATGCAAATTCACTCCAAAATGTTCCAATAAAAAATGAAGTTTGAACAGAACTCAACTCCTGAAGTTGAAGAGTTGAAGGAAGGATTACTCACTGGTCACTACCATGAGAGTTTGACGTAAATGGCAAAAAGTTAAAGTTCAAAATTAGGGTTTACATAAAAGTTGCAAAAGGAATTGAAAATTTTGCGCTGAGAAATCGGACGATTTTCCAGAGAGCGTGCTAATAGAATAGATTGTGAACCCAACTACTGTTGGGTTCATCTGGGTTTAAAACGTAATCGATTCCTTTTTTTTGGATCTAATCGATAGGGACATTACACGAAGTCAGACAGAATATTGGGCATGGCATGGTGCCGTTGTGGGAAAGCCCCGATTGGATGGTGGATGAGGGGTTGATGTGACACTTTTGACTTGATTTGGCAACAAAATTGACACCTGGACTAAATTATCCCAAATCACTGTTGGGACTAAATAACACCTCTCAAGGCCTGATTAGATAGGGTATAAGGGAGGGGAACGAGTTAATGTGGGGGATGAGGAGGTAGACTCACTCTTATCCATGGTTTGAGAAGCCTTTGGATGAGGGGGATGAGTTATGCAGGGATGAGTTATCCGGGCGAAGGAGAGCGAAGGGGTATTATTTTTGGATGGCCTTCGACCTACTCATAATAAATTCTAGAAATTTAGGATTAAGGAGATTTTTAAAGGCTTAAAGGTTTTGGAGGCCTAGCACAATTGTTGCTAGCTAAAAACCCATTAAGAAACCTGATTAGCTAGGGGTAAGATTGGGCTTTAATATGAGGCTTGGACATTTGTGGGCCTGAGATATAACAGCCCACCAAAAGGGCCCAATTTGCAGTCTCCTGCATCCCCCTCCTTATAATCAGCCAACACTTAAACCCTAGAACATCCCCAAACCCTACTCTCTCTCTCTCTCTCTCTCTCTCTCTCCAACGTAGCAGAGTAGCGGTGAGCATTCTAGGGTTTTTTCCGTTAGTCTTCTTCTCATCCACACTGTGTGTGTGTGTGTGTGTGTGTTCAGAGAAATTTTGAAGCTTGTCTGCGTTTATTCCGATCGTTTAGTTTAACGAAGTCTATGTAAAGATTGGAACTTTTGAAAAAAAGACTTCAACCATTTTGATTTTCGGTATCAATGAATTTGCTACTTAACCGAGTGACCTAGAAGATAACCGTGCGATGTTTTGTTTCAGGGGTGTTTTTGGTGGGCTTTAAAACGATGCTTCTGTTGTTCGAAACCCCGGCGGGCTTTGCCATTTTCAAGGTTTTGGACGAAGGGAAACTCTCCAAAGTTGAGGTAAACTTTGCTGCTTATGTTGAAACACACAACATTCATATATGTGCACATCATCATGTATGAATGTTATGCATTAATAACGGGGTATGTGTCGTGAGCTAATTGTTATTGCTTGTGTTGCAGGACTTGGCAAAGGAGTTTTCTTCGGCTGATTCTGCTAGACAGGTCATTTCTTAGCCCCTTAAGTATTCATGCTTATCCATGTCATATATGTTGTGTAATAAGTATAGAGGATCTGATGTAGTATTGGGTGATGTTAATATTGTGCTATGCATGTATCGAAAAAACAAAGAAACCAAAACGAAAAACCACTGATTGGAAAGGAAAGGAAGACAGGAAAAAAGTCGATTAGTTCAGTTAACTTGAGCAGTTAAGTTTGTATTGAACATTGAAAAGCTGGTACTTTGTGAATGAAAAGGACTCTGGTTCAGGTCTAGGAGTCCGAAAGAGTATGCATTGCATTGGGGTTTGAAGTTGTTAGTTGTTACTTTGAAGGGAAAGCTAAAAGTAATATTTTTGGTAAGTAATAATAGGTTCGTTGAAATACGGAACTTGGTTCGCCTGGGATCGGATGAGTCAAAGCGGCTTTTAGTTTTTGTACGTTTAGTCCTTTTAGTGATGTGTATGCTATTTATATTGTACTAGTATGTACATCATTTTTGTGTGATAAGTTGGCAGGCATGCATTTGTTTGTCACTTCAATTCAAAAAATAGTCATATTTTGAAATTGCATTTCTTTTGTGTGTTTGCACCTTTGCGGGTGTAGAAATGGACAATGTTCCATGAACTTTGGACTCTGGGTACATATAACAAATTATCTCAGGATTCCCCTGGTTCCTTCTATGGCTTGCCTTCTTGTTGATGCAAGTTCCTTAATTTGTCTTGAAATCATGTGTCTGACTTGCTTTGATTGGATATCAACTTTCAGGTTGTGAAGCTAAAAGCTTTCTCCAAGTTTGAGAACACATCTGAAGCCTTGTCGGCAGCCACCTTGTTGATTGATAGCAAGCCTAGCAAAGGTCTGCGCAAGTTTTTACGTGCTCATTGTGATGGTGAAACATTAGCTGTTGCTGATTCTAAACTTGGAAATGCCATTAAGGAGAAGCTGGTGACCTACTACTCATTTAAAAGATTATTAGATGCAATTCCACTAGTTATTCTCATTCTTCAATTCCATCTAAGTTGGAACAATTTATGTCTTGCAGCAAATTGAATGTGTTCACAACAATACTGTCATGGAACTGATGAGAGGGGTAAGAAGCCAACTGACGGAACTCATAGCTGGCCTCGCTTCTCAGGATTTGGCTCCAATGAGCTTGGGTTTATCTCACAGCCTATCTCGATATAAGTTAAAATTTAGTCCTGATAAGGTGAGTTCGTTGGTATTTCTCTTCTGGTTGGTAAATTGGCATACTGTCGTTTATAGTTGCTAGAGGTGAATGGTGATCTCTTTGTTATGAAACTTGGATTGTTACTAATTTTGTGTCTTCCCTGCATAATTTCGTTGGATCATATTCATGGTCAGGTGTTACAGCCTTTCAAAATGCAACAGCGTAGTGCTGTTTTTATATGTTTTTTTCGTAGTGAAGTGGGAACTGCATCATTTGGTTTGAGTGAGAAGATGGCTCCTATTATTTGTGTGTGATTCTTTCAGTTGGGGGAGGGGTCCCAAATATCTCTATCCTCTATTTGATCATTTCGCTTAATTGTATTGGGAGTAGCAGACATGACATGCCTTATGGTCCTGTTCCTAGTCCTAGGCCAACTCTGGCTGCCATTATTCACAATGGAAGAAACTTTGGCTAATGAGGAGCCCTGGGATCTTATCACGGCTTCACAAAAGTTTTATAGAGACGGCCAAGTGGAGCCTGATTGCCAGTTATTGAGCCAAAGGAGAGTACCATTATTACCATTTCCTACCACATACTTTGATAAGAGGATTCCCCAATTCCCTTTATCCGAACACCTTCCATATGGTCGTGAGGAAATTTGAGGTTTATTCTTGTGCCACAGGTTTTTATTTTTTACTTCTAACTTAAACTGATTTCCATTGTTTGCGATACCTACCCAGTTCCATTTAACTTTTCCACCAATACTTATGGACCACAACAGTCCATAAGAAAGCTCTTAGCAACATTTCAATATCTTTCAGAATTTTCTAATGTAAATGAAGATGGAGCACCAATAAACTGCACACAATCTAATAATAAAGACCAAATGCGCTGACCAAAAGAAAAGTGTTGAGTTTTCCCATTCTTGATCCTTGGAGTAGTTCTATCATTCAACTGCACACAATCTAATAAGACAACTTTGAGGACATGAGAGGCACACCTAGATATCTCACTGGAAGCACACCAATTGGGTAGAAAAAACTGACTCAAAACTGTTTATGTAAGTCGGCACTGAGTCACTGACCGTGAATAGAACATAGAACTCTCTTTTAGCTTTGGCTGCCGCCCAAAGGCTGACTGAAAATCCTGTAAAGCCTCCTTTACAATAAAAAGATCATCAAAATTAAGATGACTGGTTTGTGATGTTTGGCACTACGGGTGATAAGTGGAATCCCCATATACAAATTTTTTTGTCTGAGAATTGAAAAAACACCCTCCACAACCATTTGGAACAGATATGGATGTATAGGGTCTCCCTGCCTAAGGCCTTTTTCTCCTTTGATAAAGCCTTTAAGCTCTCCATTCACCACGCCTGAGAATCTGGCAGAAGAGACAAAGGTCCTTATCCAGCCTAAGAACAGAGGGCGAAAAGCCATAGCTGCCATAACCTCAAATAAGAATGACCAATCCATCTTAATCGCACATCTTGGAGGGGAATCATATCCCCATGCAATTGAATGGCACGCAATCTCTTTCCTTCATTAGCCTTTGCTTCTTGAGGCAATTAACCATTACAAATTGGGAAGTTACTGTTTTTATTTATCACTGTGGTCTGTTTTCTTATTCTGGTTATTAATTCAGAAGTGAGGGCAAATGTCGGGCAGACAATTCTGCCCCTCTTAACTTTTTTTTTTTTTTAATTTTATGTTTTGCTATTTCTGTGTTTCTGTTGAGTTCAGTATGACGGTGCTTTTACTTGACTTTTCATTGTCCTATCTAGGTGGATACAATGATCATTCAAGCCATCGGCTTGTTAGATGATCTTGATAAAGAACTTAACACCTATGCAATGAGGGTTCGAGAATGGTATGGGTGGCATTTCCCAGAGCTTGCAAAGATCGTACAAGATAACATAGTTTATGCCAAGGCAGTAAAGTTGATGGGATACCGTTCAACTGCTGCAAAGCTTGATTTCTCTGAGGTAATGCTGCAAATCATTTAGCAGCAGACATTTGCATCCCAAAATCCATAATATAGTATCTAGTAGCTGTATATGCGCCTAACCGGTTGATTATTAGCCTGGCTTGCTTTAGTGAACAAACATTATTTGAGAATGGTGCGGTAATGTCTTCCAATTTTGGGTGCTTGGACATCTTGGTCTTTGTGTTTAATGGCTTTGACATGATCCAAGTGAGTTTTGGATGTAGGGTAAAGAAACTGTAAGTGCCTTTTCAGAGATAATTTAGCAGAACAATTTTTGGAAACTTGTTTTCTTGACTGGTTTTTAATACTTGGTTTTCAAGTTTTTTCCCCTAGAAAGAACCCATTTCTTAAGGAAAAATTGAAAGATGATTGTGAACTCTCAAAAATCTTACCTTGAAGGAGACAACAAGAACAATAAGTGCTGTATCCTTTTTTCTGCTTACACGTTACATGGAAGAGTATCAATGTTATATGCTTTTTTTTTTCCTGATCCAATATCAATGTAATATGCTATTCAAGGTGAAAGGAGATGATATTGAATCCTAGACTAGATTAGTGTGGAACAAGCACCCAACTACTTCGGCTATTTTTATTTATTTAAAGAGGTTGATTCTTAACAATGTTCTAAGAAACTGATTCAAAATCCCAGTTCACATGAAAATCTGTTTTATTCTGCCACAAGACATCGCTCAAAGTGCTGGTCTTGAGGACGAAGCCATCAATAGCTGATGATGGTTATGTCGTCTATTTGCAGATATTGACGGAAGAGGTTGAAATAGAACTGAAAGAGGCAGCCGTGATTTCCATGGGAACCGAAGTCAGTGATCTTGATTTGATGAATATCAAAGACTTGTGTGACCAAGTTCTGTCTCTTGCAGAGTATAGAGCTCAACTGTATGACTATTTGAAGAACAGGATGAACACCATTGCCCCAAATCTCACGGCTCTTGTTGGAGAACTTGTCGGGGCCCGCCTCATTGCCCATGGGGGCAGCTTGTTAAATCTTGCAAAGCAGCCTGGAAGTACAGTTCAGATTCTAGGGGCAGAAAAGGCCCTTTTCAGAGCCCTGAAGACAAAACACGCAACTCCTAAATATGGGCTTATATACCATGCATCTTTAATTGGTCAGGCGGCACCAAAGCATAAGGGGAAAATTTCACGATCACTTGCTGCCAAATCGGCATTGGCTATTCGATATGATGCCCTAGGAGATAGCCAAGATAACTCTATGGGATTGGAGAACCGAGTGAAGGTACTATGGACCGTAATTTTGATGCTGGTGGTCTTTTCTTGCTTGTTCCTCCTACAATTCTGTTCTTATTTTGCTTTTCTTTTTTGTTAGCTTGAAGCACGATTAAGAAACCTGGAAGGCAGAGATCTGAGTCGTTCTGCGGGGTCAGCTAAAGGCAAACCTAAGATAGAATTCTATGACAAGGACCGCAAAAAGGGGGCAGGTGCTATGATAACCACTGCCAAGGTATGAAAATTATTTCACTTTTCACTTTTTTTGGATTGGGTACTGAATTTCAGATTTTTTTGTATCAGAGCCCCTTTTTTTGGTGCACTTCCATGTCATGAATTTACAACATTGCCTTTTCATTTGTTTCTTGTTCACACATGGAAGGACAATATTTTAAATTCTAACAATTGAAAAGTTAATATCGTAAATTATGCTAAAAATATTGAAAAATGGGTGCAACAACAAAGGGATTGTGTTACAATTCCCTTTCTATTTTGTCCATTCGGTCTGTATGGTGTTGACTATTCTGTTTCTTGCAGGTCTATAATCCTTCAGCTGATTCTACGCTTGGGAGGGCAGAATCAGCTGCTGAGAAAGAGGAAGAAATGGAGGAAGCAGGCAAGGCGGCTCCTGTGAATGGAGAGAAGAAAGAAAAGAAGAAAAAGAAGAAGACGACCACTGCTGCTGCTGCTGCAGAGGAGGAGGAGGAGGAGGAGGAGGTTGTTCCAGAGCCAGAAAGCGAGGAGGTAGGGAAAAAGGAGAAGAAGAAAAAGAAGAAACATGCAGCCAAAGATGATGGCGAAAACGCTGCAGAAGAAAAGAAGAAAAAGAAGAGGAAACACGCCGAGGCCGAGGAAGAAGAAACAGAAACTCCGAGCAAGAAGGAGAAGAAGAAGAAGAAAAAGAAAAGTGAAGATTGATAAGTTGAGGTTGCGTGTTTATGTACGAATGGCAAACGTAGGAATTTTGAACATTTATGCAGCGGGTAAGTGTTTTGTTTTGTAAAATTAGCGGCTTCTGTTTTTATCTCCTTGTTTCCCTGGATATTTAAGATACTACTAATGTATTTTATTTTTCAATTTGTTGGAGATGTTGTGCCAGAGGATGGGTACTTCAAATAGAATTATGTTTTCTTTATGCGAAATAGATGTTCCATTTAGATTTTTGACCGGAGACGTATACGGTTAAGCTCCCCTCCATACCCTAATCCTTCGTACCTTTCCAAACACTAATATTTTAGCCTCATCCCACACCCACAGCAGTAAAGCCAAACTGCTGAGCTCGTTGGTCCTTGCAGAAAGCAATAATCGTGCAGTCATGCTTGAAATAATATCTATGATGTATTATTGTGTCTTAATTTCAGTTGTTAGGTTAAACGGTAAAGTGTAATCAGTCAATCCTTACATGATTGAACAAGCCACGTATGTGTAATCAACTTGTGATGCTCGTTCTTTGACTCGGTTACAAATGTCGAGGACGCGGACCGAAGTGCACAGATTCAAATACAATACACGTGTCCAAAATTGTTCGATATTCATGAGCTCTGCGTTTATCCTGCGGGACCCACGTCGGACACATCGGAGTTTTTCGATCAATGTAAATCAAGTGCGAAGACTGACCAGTCAAACTTGTAATAAATGCTATTACCCTAATTTTGCCAGCGAAACACCGAATAAGTACAGAAACATCACAGGTGATCAATCCAACCCTCTACTAGGTTTTCCACCTCTTCGAACTACCCACCACCCCTTCCCCACGGTAAAACTAAGACAAGCTTAAGTTTTCCGGGGCCAATATTTGCTAATTAATACCCTCCAATAACAAGCTAAGAATAATTAATACCCTCCAATGACAAGCTAAGAATATTTGCTAATGCTGAAAATGTCATTGACGGGAATTAATTATCAAAACACATCCATAGCCATTCCTCATGGATTGGAGAGGAGCCAAACTCACACAGATTTTCATCTACGGGTAAAAAATGTTACTCCAAGATATTATTAATATTCGAATTCTGGAAAAATTATATGGTGATTATAAAGGTATCAGATTCCTATAGATGATTTGTGTGGGACCCGTGGTAGGCCCCATGCATCAAGAATCCATGATTCTTTGTGCTCTTCCTGACTGCTTCACGACTTGGAATATTCATCCCTGGGTGAAGCTCAAAGTAGCAATTTCTTGGTCACGTATCAACCTATTATTGCTTTCTTCAAGACATCAGCAATTCTATTCAAATTTTGTACATAAAAAATGATTTATTTTTGTTCGATCGCATAAAAATCTGACACTCTGACATTTGGTGAAAAAACAAATCACAGACATCTCCTCACATTTCTGAAGCATCAAGTGAATTTTCTTTTCCCTCTTCTCCGGCCCATCTGTGATTAACCGAGTGTAAAACCCCCGACACCTCTTGACACAAGGCCTTGATATCCTACTTGTATAAATGTGTGTAGGTTATATGGACCATGACATTTTTGTTCTTAAAAGGTGCCGTGTGTAGGTTATAAGGAGCATGCATGACATTTGTGTTTATGTGCTGCTAGCTTCTTCAACCCTATATGGTAAATGAAACGGTTTCATAAATAACACCTACACGTATAATTAACGCTGACGACAACGGAAGTGGTTGGGAAGATGGATTGTGGTGTGAGGGTAAAACTCCCCCAGCACACAGTCGCGAGTTCGAATTTTGCTTGCGGATAGTACTTCTCGTGAATCATCTGCTGTGTATTGGGTGCCATTTGCATGTCCAGCTTGCACCTTAGTGAGGCTGTGGTGATGGACTACTCTCCCATGTGTATGGGTTTCAGAAAAAATATGGCCCAGTAAGCTTGACTCCTTCAATGAGTAGTATTGGCTCATTGGTTAAACATGCTATGACTCTCCTTAAGGGAGTTGCAACTCCTTTAACTTACCAAAAACAACGAACAACTGTTTTACTTTAAATTCCTTAATTGCGTCCTCTTAGATTAAAATTTTTCAATTTGCTTCGATTGGTAATTGCTACCTAGTTAATAATGTGTGTGTGTGTGTGTGTGTGTGTGTGATTGTGAGCCATTTGGGGTAGTGGCTCATGGTTTTAGAATGCTTGAATTCAATGGTTAACTTCAATGTCAATATAGGTTCGGATCGGTGTTGGGGGGAAAAAATATCTGAACACATGGCGCACTTCGTGGACAAACGATCAACCACGGACCCACCCAACCTTGGGCCCAAAACCAACCACGAGGCGTCATTGTGGGCCGTTAGCCAACCGCGGGACCACAACCGCGGGCCCAACCACGGGTCTTGTTGTGGCCAAGTAAGGCTTTGGCTGAGTGAGGCCTTAGCCGATTGAAGCCTTGGTCACGTATAGATTTGGCCAAATGGAGCCTTGTTTGCGTGGGTACTGGGTAGCCATTGCGGTCACTTGGCCAGGCAATGCTTTGTCCGCATGAGTACTTGGCCGAGCAAGCCGCTAACCAAGAATCTTGGGACCCGAGCATGGCCCAAGCCAAGCCAACCACGTGGCCAAGGCCACGGTTGGCTGAACACACTGAGCCGTGTGGCACGCCCAATCTCGTGGCCAAGCCAAGGCTAGCCGAGCACGCCCAAAAGAGTGAGCAAGGCCGCGAGCTAGAATAGCGAGGCAAACGCAGCAAGAGCTGGGCCGAACATGGCCTGAGTCACGGCAGCTCAACTGCGGGAGCTAGGCCTGAGCCCCAAACCGTGGGACATACCTCCAACATAGCCGAAGACACGAGAATTGCATGACGTAGCCGCGGGCCTCCAACCGCGAGCCATGGCCTGGCCGCAGGTCCTCTAACCACGGGACATGGCCTAGCCTCGGGTCCTCCAACTGCAAGACTCACATAGTTGGTCCAAACCGCGACCCACCCATGCCACGTGCTTCAAGCTGCATGCCCCAGGCCGCGTGCCTCAGCTTCCGGTTCCAATAGGCCACAACTTCTAGCTGAAGACTATATTATTTAAATTTTCTTTGCTTTAATTTATTTAATAAAAATAAGGAAGTACCTCCATTTGAATCCAATGGCATTGCCAAAAAAATCAAGGTTCCAATTATATCAAAATCTTGACCCCCCACTTTTAGTGTAAAACACAAAGCTGCACTTTTTTCTCTAGAATAAATGGTTCGAAACACTACTTTACCCTTCACGTAGAGATCATGCAAAGGTATATTTGCTCTTAGAAAAATCCAAGGATCAATTGCTGCCACTTTTTATTTCACAAATCAATACTTTTCGGTTCCTTGGGCTCTCGGGCCCTGGCTTTGATCTTTTGGTCCAAGAATGTGAAACCCGGCTTCATCCCGAAGTACTTGGGAAGAACCAATTATCGAGAAGACCAATAACCAAAATGGTCGCGATGACGTTGCGACCGACATCACCCGAGTTTGGGTAAGAGACACCAATAGAGGATGATTGCAATTCCCCAAAGATACGGGCGTGATAAAGAGAGATGTCGCCTAAACTTGATTTGGCCCAGACGATGAGTTTCGCTCTTGTCGGCTTGGCGGGACCCAAGGAGAAGCCATTAGAAGCTTGGTCGCAGTATTGGCACGACCAAGAAACGAGTCATGGCCATGCCGCTCGCATGGTAATGGCAAGGCAGATTCAAGTCTTAACCTTGCCCGATAGTGGCAATGGCAAGACTGAGGTAGACCTTGACCATACCACTTATTTAGGATTACTGGAGATCTAGTGGCTTGGTGGCTGAAGAACAAGGGACTGCCGCAGAGAGGTACTTGCGGAGTAGAACTCGCGGGTGTCATGAGGGCCGCAACCTAACAGTACGGAAGAAATATTTGCGCTTGACTTATGCGACACGTGTCTATAATTTGTTGGTCCACTCGGCCCTAAAATGAGAGATGCTACATACACTACCTTATTCCACTACACCATCCATTACATTTTTTGTGGGGCCCATTTCGGGTCCCATAAAAATACGAAAAAATACCCATAAATTTTAGAATATTATTTTATGGGGTCCTGTAAAAAATCAGCTCTAACGGACATCAGTAAGTATTTTTTCTAGATTCGTAAGGGCAAAACTGTTTAACTGCGCAGTTTTGCCGCTACAAATTAAAAAATAATACTTACCGATATCCGTTAGAGCTGATTTTTTACAGGGCCCCATAAAATAATATTCTAAAATTTATCGGTATTTTTTCGTATTTTTGTGGGATTCAGAATAGACTCCACAAAAAATGTAATGGATGGTGTAGTGGAATAAGACAGTGTATATAGAATTAGTGCCTATAAATAGGACATTCTCCCACAATTGGGGGGATGATTCAAGAGAGATTCCAAAGGGCAATTCTAGAGAGAGAAACACTCTAGAGAGAGGTTGCACTTGAAACAAAGAAAGAATGATTTTTGACTCTAGGGGGGTGAAGATTTCCTGCCAATAATAATTTCCTACTGTTAAGTCTTGATTCTTTCCCCTGGATTTCCACCTTTCATACAATCTGTACGGTGATTAAAAAGATTAACCATTGGATTCGAAAAAATTTCGAACTGAACCTGTCCCCTACGTTTCAATTTCCGGTTCGGTTTTGGTTTTATCAAAATCTGGCCGAACCAAAACATTGTCATCCCTATTTATTTACAACATGCAAAGTAATCATAGAAAATGGTAATAACAATAACACATGGGAAAAAATTGGTGTCTCCCGAAATATTTTTTATTTTCTTGTCTCGTTTTTTGTGCTTATATTGTATACAAGTTGTTGCAACACTTGAAAATTGAGCTTTACAATGGCGAATTTGGAATGATAGTCACGTGAAAAATTTAATGGAGCAAATGTAATTTATTCTAACCAATTAAAAAATCTCAAGGACTATTTAGTACAATTAAAATGAAGATTAAACAAAATTAAGTTCCCTTTTGATTTTTTTTTTCCCTATGTTTTTTTGGTGCACACAGATTAAAATTTCAAAAACATTTCGAAAATTTCAAATGGTAGTGGTTTTGAAAAAGGGAAAAGAAAAAGTCCGATGGACTTGAGCTTCGAAATATAGTAATTAAGGATTTACCGCATCGGATAATTTCAAACACACCCTTCTAAATTCGTACCACGAAAGTAACATTGGTAAAAATAGAAAATTTAATAATGCAAAAAAAAAAAGAAAAGAAAAGAAAAGAAAAGAAAAGGATAATAAACAGTTGGAGGAGTTGGACAACAAATCTCAATCCAATTCCTAAACCCCAAAAAAGAAAAGAAAAGCAAACATCTCTTTAATTTAATACTCCAATTATTATTAACCAAATGAGAAAAAATGCTTGAGCTCGCTCGCTCCCTCCCTCCCTCCCTCCCACAGTAGAGGTTTGACTTGCCGCGATCGCCCACTGCGCATCTGCTCCTATACGTACACACATCTGTATCTGTATATATACATACACACACTCGAGATCTCTTCCTCTACACAGTTCTTGTCCCAACGCTAAAGACAGCGCAGACAAAGCAGAGAGAGAGAGAGAGAGAGAGAGAGAGAGAGAGATTAGAGAATATATTACTAGCATATATACGTATATATATGTAGAGAGAGAGAGAGACGCAGGGATTCAAGCTTTTCTCTCTGACTCCACCGTTGTCCTCCACCAGATTCAATCGAGTACGTAACTCTCTCTCTCTCTCACTCTTAATCTCTCGATTCTGTTCGCTTGAATCTTGGATTCCTCATTTAGGGTTTATAGTTCGCTTTACACGCGTATCAAAATGAAGCTGGACCGTTAAGTGTGGTTGCATCAGCTTGATGATAAATTGATCACTTAAAAAAGAAAGGGTCAACTGGTGGTGAGGTAGCTTTTAGCAATCTAGTGTTCTCTTGCAACTTCTTGTAGTTGTAAGAGGGTTAGATGTCAGTGGCCGAGGCGGCTGACTAATCGGCGCCTTGCCTAGTTTCAAATCGGCCTTGGTGGCCCACTAGTTGTCTGCGAGGTGCTAGGCACGCCTCGTTCCCCGGACTAACGCCTAGCATCTTTTAGAACACTGGTTGATGTACATCACTATAGGGTGGTGATGAGTATGTTGATGGAGTTTGTATTTATGTGTTCTTCTTTTTCAGGCTTCTTATATTTGCGAGTGGGTTGACTTGTATTGACTAATTGATGAGTGTAGAGTATTGAATTGTAATGTTGAGAGATGAAGTGAGGATTTGACAAATGGGGTGTGTTTTTGGTCGAGAGGTATCGTCGGGCAGAGTGAACGAGGTTAAGGAGGAGGAGAAGAGGGAGGGTGAGAGTAGAAAGAGCTCCAAGAATTTGAAGGTTGAATCTAGCGGGACTGTACGGGTTGGGGATAGCGGGGGGGTTGGCAAGGAGAATGGCGAGGGGGTTAGTAATGGCGTGACACGGAAGGAAGAGAAGGTCGATGGGGATCGGCGGTCGCACGGTGAGAGGAGGAGATCGAAGCCGAACCCTAGGCTGAGTAATCCCCCGAAGCATAAACACGGGGAGCAAGTTGCGGCAGGATGGCCGTCTTGGCTTTCTGCGCATGTTGGCGAAGCAATCGACGGTTGGCTTCCTCGACGTGCAGACACTTTTGAGAAGATTGACAAGGTGGGTAAATTGCCTTTACCATTCATCTTTCATTCAGTCCCATAGTATGGTTTTATTTATTTGTTTCCTGTGTATTTGTATTAGATTGGGTCAGGAACATATAGCAATGTCTACAAAGCAAGAGATACTGTGACCGGGAAAATTGTTGCCTTAAAGAAGGTACGCTTTGATAATTTGGAACCAGAAAGTGTGAGATTTATGTCCAGGGAGATTATTATTTTGCGGCGACTTGATCATCCCAATGTTATAAAATTGGAGGGTTTGGTCACTTCGAGAATGTCGTGTAGTTTGTATCTCGTATTTGAGTACATGGAGCATGATTTGGCTGGACTCGCAGCAAGCCCAGAAATCAAGTTTACCGTAGCACAGGTTAGACTTTTTTCTCCATTTTCTGATCTGATATGATAGTCTGTGTTATTTTGTGGGAAGCACATACCACAGTAAGAAAGTATGGTAGTTTTTATTCACCATCTTTATGACTGCAGGTTAAGTGTTACATGCATCAGCTATTATCTGGGCTTGAGCACTGTCATAACCGTGGTGTACTCCATCGTGACATTAAAGGGTCAAATCTTCTTATCGACAATGGAGGAGTACTAAAGATAGCTGATTTTGGGTTGGCCACCATTGTCGATCCTAGCCACAAGCACGCTCTAACTAGCAGGGTGGTTACACTCTGGTATCGAGCTCCAGAGCTTCTTCTTGGGTCTAATGACTACGGTGCAGGCATAGACCTGTGGAGTGCCGGTTGTATTTTAGCTGAATTATTGTTTGGGAAGCCTATTATGCCTGGTCGTACGGAGGTATTAACCCACTTCTGTATTTGATTATGGAACTTATACTTTTAATCATTTGGAACTTTATCCCTCTATTTTTCGCTTTATTTTCAGTATCTTTCTCATAGTTGTTGAAGTATTGTCTCTAGCCTATTTAAACTTATTCAAGACTTAAAAGCGGAAAACATGTTTCCAACTCCTTTCTCTTGGAATATAAATGAAAACAAAAAGGTGTATTAGCCGTATGTATGCTTTCATGTTAGGATTGACGACTTCTGGGGATTAAAAGACACTTGCCATGTGTTTTGGGCTCTGGAGGAGTTGAACCTGCAATAATGCTGGGAATCAAATCTTATCACCTGACTGCTAGTTTTGAAGACAAGTTACTAATATTTTGCACTTCCGCAATTCTGTTATTTCTGATTTCTGATTTGAGAAAGAACTGAGAAAACACGTTTATCACACATTTTATGTATTTATTAAGATTATGTAAGCTTTCTCCCACCTTATGCCACATTCCAATTGTGGCTCCCACCTCGCAATTCTGCTTCTTTCCTCTGGGAGTAGCATTAGTACAGCTTAACCGAACAACTGGTTTATAAGGGGCTGTAGTACAGTTGATGCGGATGTTTAATTTGGCGTGTTTCATGCAGATGTTAGAATTTGAAACAACTTGAACTCGAAATAGATAAACATGACCTCTGATCAATATGCTATTCCTTTACAATGGTAACAGTTCAAACTATACCACTAACTATCCCACTCATAATAAATCGGGTCCTACTATGGCTTTGCGTTCTATTTAATTCGACCAATTGTCCCTTGTGATAGTTGTTAGCTTCGATTTCCTCTGTCATTTGATGAAGCACTTTTCGGTTATAGATGAGGTTCATGGAGAGAGTAGAAAGAAACTTGAGACCAATGATAGACGAAATACATGGAGGCTGTCTGACAGAGCTACCTTACAAGAGCTTATTTTGTTGAAGGCAAAAATAAAATGCTGATACCAATTACAAGTTCAAAACTTTCAAGTGATGGCTTCAGAAGTTTGACCTTGCTAGTTAAACTAACATAAGCAAACATGTACTTGTTGCCCAACCTAGAGTTCCTTATCACAGCATATAGATCATACTGCTTGGATTTGAAAATCTTCTCCTTTTAGCTGAGAATTTCATAGAAAGAACAACAAACCAAAAACAAGGAAGGCATACATCCAATTACACAATTCTATCCTCCTCAGCTGTCTAAGAATTAGAAGAACATTTGACAGGGATTTGCCAAGACTGACATAGAGCATGACCGGGGGGTGGGGATTTACATTTTTTACTTGGGACCCTTTAATCCTAACAGCAGACCTGATCCTATGAAGAGCTGCTGTAGGATGCCTTTGGATTCCTTGGAAAACCCTGCAATTCCTCCCAACCCAAATGGAATAGATGATGGCTTCCCAAGCAATTTTCCTAACTATGGAGTGAACAGATTTCCAACTGAATTTTCTGATGAGCCAGTTGATTTTAGCATCCCAAGACTGATTAGCTTTAGAAATCCCACACAAATCACACACCTGCTTCCACCCTTCTCACACAAATCACACACCTGCTTCCACCCTTCTCTAGAGTAAGGGCAGCTGAAAAATAGGTGAGAGAGAGTGTCATTTTCTTGATGGCATACAGAGGAGATAGGGGAGGATAGAACACCCCAGTTCATGAGCTTATCTTTAGTTCTTAACCCTCCTTTGATGGCCATCCAAAACATGAAAGAGTGCCTTGGAATGCAATTAGGAAACCATAGATGGTGATCCAGTGAACAATGGTAGATGAGTTCTAATGTATTCCCTGGTTGTTGCCTTGTTGGAGCACTGTTTTTATTGGTAGGGGAGCAGATCCACTGAACACTATCTTGCTTGGAACACCCAGGATAGAAGATAGGCGGCTAAGGATGGGGAAAGGGCCAAATCCTCTGAGTCAATATAAAAGCAGAGACCCTTGCAGCAATAGGAACTCCTGAAAAATCCCCAACCCTTTGGCCAAATAGATCAAATGGGGAACCTTGTCCTAATAAAAAAAAAATCAAATAGGGAACCTTGTGGCAGCCAGTAATCAAACCATACATAATTGCTTGCACCATTGCCAATATCATGCTTCACTATTGGTCTAGAAACAATTCTGAGCTGTAGAAGCTTCCTCCAGGTCCCAGAACAGTATATAGGGGTCTTAAGAGTCCAGAAGAGTTTATTCCTAACTAGATATTTGTAGCACCATTTAACCGGCGATTGATGCTTAGTACATGAAGATCAAGTATGTCTCAAGATGGATGCTCCCTTACCATCCTTAATTCTTCTAATACCAAGACACCCTTCCTTCTTAGGTTCACAATGTGAAGGCTGACTGACTGAGGTAGAATGAAGTGAAGTGTCCATTTAACCTGGATACTAAAAGGTCCAGCCTTTAGAAGCTGGAGCCTGCCTGCATATGATAAGAATTATTGGCCCATCCATTGATTTTTGTTGCAGTCTTATTAATTCATAGAAAGCTTTGGCCTTTGTGGATGAGAGGCACGCTGCACACCTAGGTACTTAACATAGAGAGAGCCCAGCCGAAACCCCAGAATAGTGCACAGACTCTCTTTGGGTTGAGCATCAATGCCGGGTGTTTAAATCCTGCTATTATCCTTTCTTGGTTGGAGCCAAGTTGTGAAATCAAGGGGAGCAGAGAAAACAATTGGGAAAGACTGATCATCTGGATGGCAAAAAATAAACTAGTCATCAGCAAAATATGTGGTTAATGCCCAAATCCTTCCCTTTAGGATGATAAGAGAAATTACCAGAGTTTATATGCTGCTAAAAAAACCTGCGGAAGAATTCTATGACAACTGACAAGAATAAAGAGGTAGTGGGATAGGTTATCCCCACTGCCTAAGACCGTTGGCATCATGGAAGTATGCTTGAAGTCCCACATTAAGTGAATTGAGTATTTTAGGGGTAGTAAGGTAGACAAAAATCCAAAATCTAAACTCTGGGGAAGCTGTAAAGCTTCCAAAATATCTAGGATAAGCTGCCAGTTGACAGAGGCATTCATAATGTCTATTTTCATAATCTAGATGAAACAGAATTTCTGTGATAATACCTGACTATTGCCTGAGAAGGACTTGATCTGAGATAGATCCTCAGATATAAATGCAGCTTGACCAGAACTAACCATAAGATGAATAAGCTGCTTGAGCCTTGTAGTTATTGGAGTACTTTAGAAATGGTCTTACAAATGATGTCTCAGCAGGAGATAGGCCTTGTAGTTATTGGAGTACTTAATCTGAGAAAAAGGGCTTGCTGCAGCTAGGAATTAAACCCACAACTATATGCCAAGTCTTAATCAAGAAAATCTAGACTTGGCATATAGTAGTAGTAGTAGTAGTAGTAGTAGTGTTAGTAGTAGTCCTAGTAGTGGTAGTAGTAGTAGTGGTAGTAGTGGTAGTAGTGGTGGTGGTGGTGGTGGTGGTGGTGGTGGTGGTCGTGGTAGCGGTAGCGGTGGTGGTAGTCGTAGTAGTAGCAGTGGTGGTACCCATGTGTGGAGTGTTCGAACATTTGTACTTTATTAGATGCACAATAGTCTGCAACATAGGTAGTTTTTTTGCGTCCACCTAAATTCTGAGAAATGAATTGGTTTTTTCCGGTAGCTGAGTCATGCTTTCGTGGAGGTTGGCCTTGGCCATTATCTGAGTCCCTGTTTGCTTTCTTCGAGTATTTTGATCTTGCAACACAAATGCTTGAAGTCATATGATCTTGATTGAGACCATTTATATGCCTCATACTTTGTATTTGGAGTATTACTAATAGCATTCAAATTGCTGTAAACATGAAATTGCTTCTTGATGTTCTTATATTAACAATTGGTTTTTTCCATCACCAAGGTAGAGCAATTGCATAAGATTTACAAGCTTTGTGGCTCTCCTTCTGATGAATATTGGAAAAAATCAAAGTTGCCAAATGCAACTTTATTCAAGCCCCGGGAGCCTTATAAGCGCTGCGTTTCAGAGACATTCAAACATTTCCCTCCATCGGCACTGCCTTTAATTGAAACTCTTATTGCGATCGATCCAGCTGAACGTAAAACTGCAACAGATGCATTACAGAGCCAAGTCAGTCTCCTCTCTCCCTACCCAACTATGTATATTTTTCTTGTTTGACATGGCACTTTTTGGCTTCCATTAATGGCTTTCTTGATATTACTGTTTTTTGTTTGGTCGCTTATTTTTATTTTCTTCAAGTTTTTGACAAGTAGCTGAAATGTTATGAAATTGATGAAAATATGCATCAATTTTGGAAGCACATAATACTGCAACCAAAGAATTGAGATTCAATGTGCGGAAAGTAGCATTTGGAAGATTTGTACCAGATCGCTGAGACTAGTAAATGTGAAAAATGAAGAAAGTAACTTAATTTATGTTGCATTTGCAATGATTGGACAAATATCTGTGCACTCCGGAAACTGAATCTCTCTATTACTGCAAATTATATATTTATCTACTCATTTATGTGGCCATGGGTATAATTTTAAACAATTCGTGGAAAAATATGCAGCACTATCAGGAGTGGCAGTGTTAATCCATAACACTGAAATACACATAAATCAATTGCTTTACAATAGGTACTGCATAATCAGGAGTCTTACCCGATAAGTGATTGAGCATCTAAATGAAACTTGCAAACTAGGATAGAGAAAAACAGAATGAAAGTATTATACTGTAGGTTTTCTCAATTAAATCCTCTAGACCAAATGATTTTGGAGAAAAAAATGCTTCTGTTCTGATTTGTGAGGGTGTACCGGATCTGCTTTTATTCCCTCATATTGTGAAGGAAGTCATACATCAGACATGTTTACCAAGGCTTTTGTGTCTCTGGTGCTCCTGTGACACTGTTCTCTCTTTTCTTCCTGAGAACTGAAACTTTGATGCTGAAATATCTGGTATTACAAGATCTAGGTGCCTTATAACACAAACCTATAGATTTTCTGTTAGCAATTGGACTTCAATCACTTTTTATTGGTCGGTATTGTCCTCTAACTTGTATTATCTTTCACAAGGATTTGTGTTTCAACTTTGCTAGCATGAATTTCAACAGTGTTTTTCATGGGTAAATCATACCTTACATGAGTGAATGTGGATCCAAGGGCATTTGGTGCTGTACTTGCTTTGATGTTCTGTTGTTAACTGCAAGAATAAGCCATTGGCGAGGCAAAGTTGTCTTTGACCGCTAGATGGACTGCAATTGAACACTTGGTTTGCAGTTAAATGTCAACTTGTACTTGGGCTGCGTGCGCATTGATACTTTTTATTACTTCCCTCTGCTTACCCGCAAAGAACAAAACCATTGTCTTTTTAGTTGTCAGGATAAGTAACTCTAATTATGTCAATAACTCTCTCTTGATATGCTGAAAGGTCCTTTACGTAATCAGCCATTCTTTATCCATGAAGTTTTACGTTACTGAAAAGGAGTTTAGAGTTTGTATCGTAATGTGTATCCTTTTGTTTTGATGACTGTCTTCGTATGTTCCCTTTATGGCTTTATTCTCATTCATACGTTTGTCTGTAGTTTTTCACAACAGAGCCCCATGCTTGCACTCCTTCTAGTCTACCGAAATACCCTCCCACCAAGGAGATGGATGCCAAACGACGTGATGACGAGGCTCGCAGGTAGAAATTCTTTTCAGTTTATGTATGACGTTTTGAAGTATGGCTGTCCCAAGAGTTTATTTACTACTGTTTCATATAGGTGCAAGTGTTTCTTACTTATCATGGTCAAGAGCCCCAAGAGTTTTGCTTGCATGTGTGGGCATCTGTTTATATCTACTCCGGTTAACCCTTGTTGTACGAGGACCCTTTCTCTTGTTAACCATTTACAAATTGCGTGAGTTAGTTAAAAATAAAGGGTGGTATTACGGTTTAATAGATCACTTTTAGTGTGTGAGGTGATTAATTAAGTTGAATACAAAGTAGCAATTCGCATCCCACCTATCTTCCAGTTATGTTTCTAGTAGATGTGTCAGTTGAATCAATTAATAACTGAATTTGTATAGTTTTATGTCAGTCCAACTTCTAGTATAATCTTTTTTCCCTTTCCTTTTGTCTATGGTATATTGGTATAATAAAGTGTTGAGTCTGTTGACAGTCGATTCATCTAAAAGCTTACTCTTAGGACATAGGCTAACGCCATGCATACATTAACCCGCTTCATGTGCAACCTGTCTTGCACATGGAGAGTCAACCAAACTAAGTGTAACATGGTAGAAGGATACAGGTTCTCACTAAATGGACAAATTCAGAGTAAAGGGATGACAAGACTTGAAACGAGAACTTTCTTGGAACAAGAGTTCTAGTACAGTTGTACCAGAAGAGCTTAAGTTGTTAGATAGGGATACATTTATTATTTATTTCCTCAACATGGAATCAAAATGAGGGATATTTTTGATATTTATCACTGATGTTTTGCATCTTGTAAAGGTGTTATATAATCATGAAAGAGTGAGATCCGTGGAATTGAAAATGAGTGTCTTAATGACTATTCTATGTCCGTATGTTTTGTTTTGAGATAACCGTGTTCCCTCTTTGATCCTTTATTCCTTCATAATTTGGCGTTTGATTATGTATAATTGTTTCTAGCAGATTGTTGTGGGGATTATTAGGGTTTAAGCCTGGGTTTGGCTAGAGATATACTGATCGCGTGCATGAAGAATATGCAACTTTATTTTTATTCTGATTGGCATTAGCATATTACCAAGTCCCTGATTATGTTAATGCATTCCACTTGTACACATATACGTGTATGTGTGTATATTTTTCGCATTTATTGTAGTCTCCTATATATTTATCATTTTGTTCATTGTCGATATTCCCCCTCTGAGTGCAAGTTGTCTGGTTGTTTATGCTTTCATTACTTCTGACAAGAATTGAATATTCTACCCATACAGGCTTAGAGCTGCTAATAAACCCCAGGCTGATGGTGCTAAGAAAACACGCACTCGTGATCGGGCCGTTCGAGCAATGCCTGCCCCAGAAGCCAATGCTGAGCTTCAATCTAATCTCGATGTACGTCAATATACTGCTTCGACCATTACTGATGCTAGTTAAACATGACCATAATATTGCAAACTTGCTGAAATTATTCCTGTGGTAGCCAGATTGATTTTACATTGACAAAAGAAATATATGATGGTTTTACTTATCAAAAAAAGAAAAGAAACATATGATGGTTTTGAAATCACCTAGCTAGTCATTGGAAAAGGATGATTGTTGTTTTGACTTTTCGGTAATTTGTTTAGAGTATAGAAAAATAATTGACAGTCAAGAACATCTTGGAAGAAATAGAATAACTGTTTTTTTCCTGGTGTCAAGAATGAATATGCATTTAAGCTATGGAAGCTAAGCATACCCTATTAGTACAAGAGGTAATGGAGAAAATAATATCAGTAGGAAGGAAAAATTTATGAAGTGTTTGTCG
Source organism: Rhododendron simsii (assembly GCA_014282245.1). Lineage (NCBI taxonomy): Eukaryota > Viridiplantae > Streptophyta > Magnoliopsida > Ericales > Ericaceae > Rhododendron > Rhododendron simsii. The sequence goes on along the minus strand of CM024957.1, from coordinate 24,513,248 downwards.
CTAGGGAAATCTGTATATATGATATATGAAGGGACAATTTTGGAAAACCTCCAAATATCTTGTCAAAAAAAGTGTTATTTTCAAAAGTCAGTGGGGCCACTTGCCCCTGAATACATCAGTTCATATAGATTCTTTACCAACTGGGGACATATTTCCTGGGCCATCATAGAATACCAAAGTTCCCTCATTGATTGTAGTCCAGCAACTAATACAACTACTTTATTCGCTAATGAATGAGGTTGCGAATTCCTGATTGTGAGGTTTTCCAGATTGCCTGTCTGTAGAAACTGGACCATGCACTACACTTGATACTAAATCGCTTTAATGGTTTTGACATTCAAGGCGATTCTGGGATCAAGCTTGTTCATTTTTTAATGAGCCTAAACTTGTCTATTTGCTCTTTCACAGTGACTGATTTGCCTGACATCTGAATAAGCCTGATTCTATTTTTCCCTTTTCCCATTAACCAGCCTTAGCATGATTTTCTTTGTTGATTTGTCTCCAAAGCAGCGGCGGCGCCTAATCAGCCATGCAAATGCAAAAAGCAAGAGTGAGAAGTTTCCTCCACCTCACCAAGATGGGGCTCTTGGTGTCCCCTTGGGCGCTTCACATCACATTGACCCTGCCTTTGTTCCTTCTGATATCCCCTTCAGCACTAACTTATTCACGTACTCAAAAGAACAGGTTCCAAATTGGTCAGGTCCTTTCGATGACACTATGGCTGTTGGTGCTCCAAGGAGAAATAAGCATGCAGGAGTTGATACTCCTGAAACGACAAAATCATATACGGGAAGAAGAGAAAAGAGTAGCAATCCACGGGCTAAAGGGAAAGGAAGTGTGGCTTGAATTTTTGTTGCGTATATTGAAGAGTTACATACAGGGGCGCTGGCCTATTTTTCGACTTAATTCTGGGAGAACGGCAAACCTACTGGACCCAAACGGATTCAATTGGCCGAGAGCAGCATTTTCCTCGTGTTTGAGTTGGAGGGTAAATTTTTTCATTCTCATTTTTTTCCAATTCACACATAAAGATCTTTCTTCTCATCCTCTATTCGTTGGGTTGGGAGAGGCTTCCCTTATTATGTCTACTGTTTTTCCTCCTCTTTGTGTTGGAAGTTAGAACTCCAAACTGTTTTTTTAATAAAAAGTTTTGAGAGCTCGACACTCTGTTGTTTTATTTCTGTTCAGCATTAGACTTTTAAGATCTCAACCTTGGTGCTTTGGTCAGTTGTTGGATGTTTGTTTTTTACTTTGTCCGATTGTAATTAGTTTGAGCAAGTTCCGCTTTAGGCTTCAGATCTGTAATTGTCTTTGACAGAAGTATCTCTAAAGGGAACGCCTTTTTCAATTTTTAAGAAGCTCTTTGTTTTATTTGGGTTAGGTTGAGGAAATGAGTGGATTTTATCGCATCCCTAAAATATGGTCTCTTGGTTGCATTTGTAATGAACTTGTGCTGTTGATGGTTGCTAGAATACTGCTTTATGGTCCATTCTCCATGATCAGCTGCTGGTGAGGGCGTCTCGGTTTCCAATAAATTCTCTCCTTTTTATTTTCCATCTGTTTCTATCTATCTTCCCCCACTTCTGTGCTTCAAAGCGTCAGAGTTTGAATTGGAAGAGTCTGATCTCCGATATATGGTAGAAAAGTATGAATGTTTTTGTTACTTTGCTGTTTTACAGCCCTACTTTCGGCTTAAATGGGTGCAATACTAAATTTTCAAATTACTAAAAGGTAAAGTTCTTTTCTGTATGATTTTAAAGTTTTTCGCACTAATTTAAAGACCTTGAGTAGTTATTTAACCTGAATGCGAAAAATTATGCACTAAATATTTGAAATTTTTATGAGACTAACTACACGCAACCTTTGCCGGAGCTAATATAGGAAGGAAGATTTTTTAGATAAAGAAAAAGAGTATTGGGAGAATCAAATGATTCAACGTAGATTCACATGATCAACAAAAAAGCACCAGAAACCCATTTTGCAGACGTCCGAGAGAGAGAGAGAGAGAGAGAGAGAGAGAGAGAGAGACATTCCCCCTCGTTTAACAAAGAGAGAGAGAGAGAGAGAGAGAGAGAGAGAGAGAGAGAGAGAGAAACATTCCCCCTCGTTTAACAAATTCCCAGTACAGATCATAACAATCAGACATGAGACATCTTGACGATTAACAGTAAATTTTATACTATTTTCCAGCACAGCACTAATATCAAGAAATTATCTTTGACGATATACAAAACATGGTTCTTCCTTCAAGCTGCACAATCAACCGACGCACAAATCCAGCGTAACTGTTTTCTCTTATTTACAGTCAACCCTCGGAAGTTTTACCATATCATTCCCAATCAGCGTCAAAGAAACCAGCATCTTTCATCTCTGAGTAGTACACATTCTCTAAATGTAAATCTTCCTCCTGTTGCCATCACATATCGTTAATCATAGAGGTCCACATTTGAGACAAACTAGTACGGAAAAATAATAAAAGAGGAATATGCAACAGATAATAACCTGGAAAAAGTCTGCTAGGAATGTTACGTATAGTAGGGGAAGATAAAAGGCATGGTAGCAAATAACAGTGGCATCATACAACCTGCAAAAAACAAAATTAAAAAGAAAGAATCACAAAATAAAATCACTTTGAATTGTAAACCTTGAATTAAGACTTAACGAAACACTTCCCTATGTGAACAGAATCAGTTCAAGGCTTACCAGAACCCAAATCCAGCACCTTGTCCAGTAAGTGCACAAGCAAATAGAGCAATAGCATTCACCGAAAACATCGCGATGATATAGTTGTAAAATGCAGGTCTTGCTGTTGAAAAGAAGAGAGAAACAAAAGTAAATTAAAGATTGCACTAATGCTACAAAAAGATAATTGTACAATGTTTAGGTAGCTGTATAAAGCAAACTGACCAGGTAACCTCTCTCTCCATCTTGAGTGGTAGATGAATAAAATGAAGCCGTAAACAGCAGTAAGCAGTAGCTTGTGGACAACCCACAAGCCCCATTTAACCCGGTGTGTATGTTCATTGTTATCAATGAACAAAGGAATTGCAAGTCCAAATAGATAAATAGCCTGCAAAGGGGACACTTATAAAAGAACAACCTTACAATACATAATATAGTATAAAGGCAATCCAAAATGTCAGGTGTAGAAGTGGCAAAGATTGAAGTGAGAACCATTACTTTAGACTGGCAATCCCTAACATTTCATCTCCATCTCCCTCACTGGGTAAGATACGGGTCAGACTTCACATTAATTTGTCACATAACAACTTACGACATGAGTTCTGACGACATAATTTCAACAGAAAAGAAACAGCAAAACAAATTGAGGATAGTTGGTCAAACCCGTATAGTAAAACTGAATTGCTTCAACATAAAAGAAATGGTTCTCACTTCAATTTGACTCAGCTCAGCCAACAGCCCAACACACAATTCAGTTCGTAAAGAAGTGTGGGATAGTTGATCTAACCCTACAAACTATTTATGTATGAATGTGTGACCACAAAAAGGGTCGGGAAAGCGTCCATCCATGATTGCACCAAAGTGGAACCATTAGTTGCCTCTAGCCCCAAGATTCAAATAACATAACACGTTTCAATTACAAATAACGGCTTCAAAAGGAAGGAAATACTTTTAAGTAGAATATCGAAGAATACCTTGAGAAGTACATCTAAACCAACGATGACTCCAGAGACAACAAATGTACGTGTTAAAGCCTCCAGCCCACTTGCATGATTGCCTTGGAGTAAGAAGGCCATCAAGCTTACTTCAAGAAACAGCATTCCAGAGGTAGTAAACAAAGACAAGATATTCCATGGCATTTCTTTGCCAGGAGTGCACTCCCATGCCTGTCTCAACAAACAAAAGCTTATCAGATAATCTACTAACTAAAAGCAGTCAGTCAGAGGGATTTGAAAAGACTGATCCATCAAAGTAAATTTCCATGGAGCGGAGACTTTTAGAATAATCAACTTTTAGTCCTGTTTTCTGCCAACTTGATGAAATAACAAAACTATTTTACAGATGCCCCGTTGTGGAACATGTAATAATACGAAGAGAAAGGAATTACTTGTAACCTTATTTGAATACATAGACAATACATTACAAAATGTTGGCCCTCAGTACCTGTAATTTTATGGTATTAGGCAGGGTTCTAAATAGCGGCATCTACTTCTGTATTTTATAGCCATTTGTCGGTCAATATCAGGCCGTATTAAACGATACAAAGGTAAGTAACAGAAATTATAGTAGGGGAACTAGATGAAATAACAAAACTATTTTACAGATGCCCCGTTGTGGAACATGTAATAATACGAAGAGAGAGGAATACTTGTAACCTTATTTGAATACATAGACAAGATATTACAAAATGTTGGCCCTCAGTACCTGTAATTTTATGGTATTAGGCAAGGTTCTAAATAGCGGCATCTACTTCTGTATTTTATAGCCATTTGTTGGTCAATATCAGGCCGTATTGGACGATACAAAGGTAAGTAACATTACCGGAGGTCCCAAATCCCATTGCTCAGTGAAATTCAGCTTCGTCCCCATCCTCCCTTAATTTTTGGTCCAGTATTTTTTTCGGTCTCTTTTATTTTTCGTAATTTTTTGTTTACTTTTTTGTCATAATCTTTGGGATTTATCATTCGTCACGATGAGAGGAATCAAAGAGTACACAAACATGGAGTGAAGTTTAAAATATAAAATGACAAAAATACCAGCTGTTTGGTAATTTTTCGTATTTAGTTTCTTTGTTTTTTGTCATACTTTTTACGTTTTAGACTCCTCTCGCCGAGGCCATCTAATTTATTGGATAGAGAAAAGGACTTGTTTCTTGTTGGGTTTGGATGGTGTCTCTGTTTCAGCAAATGTATCAAAAAGTTGATCAATCTTTGGAGGCAGAGTGGGTCGGACAAGTAAGAAGGTTAGGCGCTTCGGAATTTTCCCTTTGATGTGGATTGTGGAAGACTTGGAGACGACTGAATAAGGTTAGCAAAGTAGCGGCAAAAGAGTTACGGACTTAGATGAATTTTGATGGCTTGGAAGCTACTCCCTCCGTTCCTAATTGTGTCCTTTGTGGGGATTCCAACATTTTAAAAGAACAGGTAATGATTACACTTTAAGTCAAATCCCTAAGCGTTATTCCCATTTTTGCCCGTTATTCGAAATCATTTGTAGTACAATCATAGATATTTGTGAGGATGGTTTTGGAAACATGACAATTTTAGATTATTGACTTTCCAAGAGGGACAAACATTTTCAAACATCCCAAAATGGAATAGTGGACCAACAATTAGGAAAGGATGATGGAGTACCATTATCATTTGGGTAGAATTTTGGTCGATTTGTACAGTTTGTTCTCAGGTGGATTTCATCCTTCAATTTGAACCAATTTTAGGATCTTGAAGGGCCTTTTTTTTTAATGTAGATTTGGCGTATAGAAGATTCATTTTTGTTTCCTTCGTTTCAATTAGGAAGCACCCCTTTAGTGCTTTGTTAATACAATTTACTCACTTATGAAATATCAAAATATTAAAACAATAGTCAATCAGCACACTACAACACTTTGGAAACTGCAAAGTTTGATTCTGCAGTAGCCAAAGAGCTTGGCAATAATCATATATAACAAAGGCGTCAATTTGGAATTGTAATGCATGAGGACTTAAAAGCTTATATTGCACCTCAGAAGAGGGAACTCCAAGTTTTCCTCTTATAATTTCTTTGTACTAGGATAAAAAGGCAGTGGACTTTACTGTATGAAGCTTGATGGATCAAAGTTTCCATAAATAGAACCATATTTGGAATTATTTTTCTTTAGCCACAATTTACAAAGTTCCTATTTCATTAGAGTAACTTGTATCCTAATCCTTTCAATGTGAGTATATTTAGCACTTTTACGGCTTACTTGGAAACCTTGCAATTTCCAAAGAGTTTAATTTTGTTTGGTACCCATCTTTCCAATTAATATGCAAGACCATCTAACACATCAATACCTTTCATTTTAGTTGCACAAGAAAGAAGCTAAGTCTTTTTGTTATGATGCTTTTGTCTCCTTCCCTCCAACTCTGCACTCGTATATCAGCCGATATATTAAACTTGAGTTAATAAGTACCACTTCACATAAAAGTCTGTATTCACACTTCAAAATCTCATCTGTGCCTGCTAAAAATTTCCGTTTGGCCACCAAAATTTTGTTTGTGATGACCCTTAATTAGCCACACTTTGCACATTCCTGTCTTACATGGGGCTGGCCCCCAAACAGCTATGCTCCTGAATTTCACTTCAGCAAAAGTATCGGTCTAGTTCCGACTCCCAAGCATTTTGTCAGCTCCTAAACTTATTATGCTATCTATTTTAGGCTTCCAAAAAAGTTTCCGTAGGCAATGAACCTTAACTACCCATCCACAAAAAATAAATTCAAACTACGTCATCAACTCAACTGCCAATTTAATAAATGCATCACATTCCATGACACAGAAGTGTAACCATCACCCACATTTCTACAGTTAACAAAATGCCTAACAGAAAATCTTATTGATTTCAGCTAGTCCACTGTAAGAAAGCATAGCATTTAGCTTATTTTCCAGCTTAAATTCTCCATATACCATTCCTAATCTGGAAAGCGAACTTCCAATTAGATTCAACACCGTATTTCAGCGAATTGCTAATCTATTAGCCAACACATGTTTTTCATATGCGATAAGAACATCTCCAGCCTTAATGGGGGTTTTTTCACTTGACCTCAAAATTTGAGTAACAAGCCTCTAAAATCAACACTACTTTCTTCATATCTATACAAAATTTAGAGTTTTACTCAAGTTTTTACTCAAATCAAGGGAGACTCAAATGTTGCAAGGTCTATTTTCTCCCTCTCAAATTTACAACTATGCTATTAATGAAAGTTTTTCCTAAATGTATGCTTAAATATGTAACCCCAAATTTTGAGTAAATTCTAAAGATTGCAGAATATAATTTAAAGCAACATGTTAGGGCTCGTCCCACATAGATAATTATAACCTCCGAAACTAGTATATGAACCTGAGCAACCTCCCCACTGATTTCCCCACTAATTGCCAATTGGTTTTGGGTTGGATGCTTTAACATGATATTAGAGCTAGGCTATCGGAGTCTTTTGGACAAGACTCTCTCTATTGATTGCACCCTTGTTTGTGCCTTAAAACTCACATTGTTTACCTCTACATGTGCGAGGAGTGTGAGAGCTCGTCTCACATTGGTTAACTCCAAAACTATTACATGAGCCTAAGCGACCTCCCCGCTCATTGCCATTGCCAATTGATTTCGAGTTAAATGATTTAACGCAACCAATCATACCACTGAATTTACAATTTCACCCTTTCAAACCCTAAAACACTTTCCTGGACTGCGAAAACAGCACGCAAGAACTATAAACCACGAACCTGAAGCGAGCACCAAGCAAGATTGAGGATGCTAACGAGCCAGAGAACCCCGTAATACGAAATCATTATGTAAGATCGGCCTTGGGAGAGCTTCCCGAAGCTCTTCTTGGCGTGGGACGCCAGGTACAAGACGAACATGGACGAGAAGACGATCAGGGGTACGTTGTGCCAGAAGCCGTGGCACTCGAACAGCCACCCGTACAGCACCCTCGGTCCTCCGCCGTAACCGCCGCTTTCGTCTTGTTGTAGTGTGGAATTGGAGACCGGAGAAGAGACTGGAACTACCTCGAGAGCCCTCATTGCTGCTGCTTCAATCGGAAGCTCAGGTTTCGAAACCCTAGAGAGAGAGAGAGGTGAAACGTGGAAGGGAGAAATTCAAAATTGATGAGTCAGTTGATCGAGCTTTGTTGGCTTTGGGTGGAGATGACAACAAATTTGAGGAGGGATTTGTATCTCATTTACTTTTTTTACGAGAATAAATTTTCTCCGCCTGCGGAGAAAAGCCCACTTTTCCTCCAAATCGATACCCTTCTGCCACGTCAGTCAACAGTACAAAACCAAAGCAAATAGTACAAGAAAATCACGTGCACTGCTGGGTTGGACTCTAACTTGGGTTAACTAACGAGAATCAAATACTGTAACTTTTAGGAGTAACTAACGAGAGTTTTAAAGTCAAAAATTAATTATGACCTTTTATAATAAAATAATTAAAAAAATAAGATTTTCATATAGGTTCAAACGAATTGAAAATTGAAGTAATTAATTTTTCAACCATATATAGACCGTTTATATATTAAAAAATATGGTTTACAAATTAATTATTCAAATTTTCAATCCGTTTAAACAGATGCGAAGATCTTATTTCTCTGATCATTTTATCCTAAATAATCATAATTAATTTTTGAATCTAAAGCTCTCGTTAGTTAGTCCTAAGAAAATCGTAAAATCAAATATCTATTAGGGTCAACTAACGAGAATCTTAAAGTCAAAAATTAATTATGACCTTTTAAAATAAATAATCAGATAAATAAGATCTTCACACTGGTTTAAATGGATTAAAAATTAGAGCACTGTCAATATGGTCAAAAAATTAATTTTTTCAATTTTCAATTTGTTTGAACCGATGTGAAAATCTTATTTCTCTAATTATTTTATTCTATAAGGTCATAATTAATTTTTGACTCTAAGGCTCTCGTTAGTTAGCCCTAATAGTTATTTGATTTTACAACTTTCTTAGGGTTGACTAACGAGAGTTTTAGAGTCAAAAATTAATTATGATTCTTTAGGATAAAATGATCAAAAAAATAAGATTTTCGCATTAGTTCAAACAAATAAAAAATTGGAGCACTTACCTTTTTTTCCGTTTGGTTTTAGATGGAGGGGTGACGACAGGTGTTGAATTGATGAATTTTTAAAAAGTTCAGGTGTTTATATGAAATTTAATAAAGGTCAGGTATTTATGTGTGATTTGTATGAAAGGTCAGGTGCCTACGTGAAATTTTTCCTTCAATTATTAATCTCATTTATATTTCTATCTCTCTCCACTTATTACCAAAAAAACTTTCATCAAAACTTAAACCAAACAAACTATTAGATTTCCGAACTTTGAAATTTCAAAATTTTATTGTTCATAGTTCAGCCCCGGTGTCAATGAAATCCTGATTCCGTCCCTGAACTAAGAAGAAAATGCTAGAGGTGTACGTAAATTGGTCCAAACATTCACATATGTGACCATGTAAAAAAAAAAAAAAAAGATTTTGTACAGTTGTACTATTTTATGACGTGGAAAATGAGTTGGTTTAATTTTAAAACAAGTTAGAGTCCAAGCTCTGCACGACACGTGATTTCCCTCTTGATTTTGTACTGTTGACTGACGTGGCAGAAGGGTATCGACTTGGAGGAAAAGTGGGCTTTTCCTCCCCAGGCGGAGAGAATTTATTCTCTTTTTTTTACAAATGGGATTGGAACATTTGGAAGAGTGGTACATAATTGAATAGACTTATTGGGGTGAAAATAATAATTAAAAAAAAATGTCTGCATTCAATTGAGGATCCTTACAAAAATACCATAAGTACTTATTTATAATTTTTAAATTTGAAAACTAATGTATTTATAAAGACAAATTTTTTATGTTTTTTACACAGTTTAAAAGATTATATCAAAATTTATCAAATAAGATTTATATTGCACAAAAAATATTTCAATAACTCTATTATTTTTTAACATGTAAATTATAAATAAGTACTTATTTTTTAAGAAACATTAGCGAAACACAACCTGAGAGAGCTTAATTATGGCATTTCAATATACTATATGCCTATACATAAAATTAGTAAGAGAGCTTAATTATTGCATTTAAATCATGCAAAAGATTGATATTTAAGTAATACTTTTGAATAAGAGAATGATAATGAATTTCTTTTAATTATATTTTAAATTACTTGTAATATAAAATTTCAATGTTGATTTTATCTTTTTACATTTTTATTTAGGAACTATTTTAAGGGGTCTCATTTGAAAAAGTTCGCTTCATGCCCTCGAAAACTTAGAGCCTCCTTAAGCCCTGTTCAGTTGCACAAAAATGATGGAAAAATTAACTTTTCGATAATTTTTTTCGTGTTGAGTTACCAAAAAAGTTGGAAAACTCACAACTTCAACTTTTTCACTAGGAAAAACTTCTCGACAATTTACCCCAAAAAAAAAAAAAAAAACTTCTCGACAAAATAGGTATTGGCAATAGAAAGAATTCTTGATTTCCTACAAGATTTCTTATCAACAGAACACATACATAAAAATAAATTTCATTATTTTTACTTCACCTCATTTCCCTATTTCTGAAAACTGGATTTTCAAAGTCCCATACAACGTTCTAGACAACTGAATGGGCCTAGGAACTTGAGGAAAACATACCTGTAATGAAAATTTACTTAATTTGACTTGTTAATGCATGATGAAATCAAGTTTAACCAGCTATAATTCCAAAAGCGGACCCCAAAAGTTAATAGAGGCAATGATCAAATTTGCCCCCGACTAATTAAAGTTAAGAAGGAAAAAAATAAAGTGTAGAGCTTCCAAATGGGGGCTCATGAATGGGGAGTGATTTTTGCACTCCTTAAATTGTTAATCGCACTCTCCAAAGGGATTCCAAAATCAACTCATATGATTTTCGCACTCTCTATTATTTAAGAATTTGGAGAATGCCTCAAAGGGTGATGGGAGGGGAGGGATTTCTTCCCCTCGTGGGATTTTTCAATCTTCCGATTCTAGATCTCGGAGGTTTTCTCTCTTTCATCCTTCACCCCATCCTCCTCCTCTCCAAACCACCATTCGCCGCCCCTCATCTGCCTCTTCCGCCATGCAGTTCAACGGCTTTTGGATGTAGTGGGTTCCAGATCATGGTTGCCGGAGGCATCCTCCTCCCGCCGGAGTGGAAGATCTAGGTGGGTGAATGAAATCTGCTCTTGTATTGAAGACTCAGTTTGGTTCCGTTACCGATCTTTCTCTTTTTTCTGGTTCTTTTCTTTGGTGTCCCCTGTGTGGGATTTCTCCCTGTTTGTGGGGCTTCTTTCACCCATATGTGGGTGGTTTTGATTGTTTTCTGCAGTACTCCGTCTGTTTGGAGCGATGGGTTTAGTTACAATTGGATGAAATCTTTGAACTAAATCCCCTTCTATTTGGTTTTTTTGATCCCTTGTTTAGAGATTAAGTTTTCTCTTGATATACTGTTTCTTGAATCTATAATATCAAAAGATCATGGTGTTGCTTTGATAAAGATCATGGGAGGTGGGGGGGTTTGTATTTGGAACTCGGAAATGGACAAGAGACTCCAATAATTCTCAGAAGTGGACAAGACTCCAATAATTCTCAATTTTTTTTTAGGGAGAGAGAGAAGAGAGACGGATAAAAAAAACTAGCGAGGAGGAAGAGACTTTGGGTTAGTTTTTAACATTGACGATAGGTTTGGGCAAGAATTGTAATATTCATGAGATACTTTGGGCAAGGGATAAGCAAAATTGCCATAGTGCAGTAGATAAGGCTGTAAACGAACCGAGCAGCTCGTAAAGGCTCGGTTCAACTCATTTAGTAAATGAACCGAGCTTGAACTCGAGTTTTTGGCTCGTTTAGTTTGACAAAAGTTCGGTTCATTAAGGTGGCTCGGCTCGTTAAGGCTCGAGCAGAGCTTGAACTTGAATTTTAGACTCATTTAGTAAACGAGCCAAGCTTGTCAAAGCTCGGCTCGGCTCGTTTACACTAGTAGGTCTGCACTTATGGAAGAACATGTAAAAATGTATTACTCCCCTCCCTCCCTCCGTCCGATAAAATTGGTCTCCTAAAAAATTAGGTGTAATTAAAAAAAATATAGAGAAAGCTCCAGCCCAATCCTCCATGGCTCCATAAGCCAATGAATTGCGGCAGACATGGATAATTTGTACACTCTATTGGGACCAGAATCACTGGATTTATGAGCACATGTCCACTCCAATTCCGTAGCTAAACCAGAGTATGCGTCTCAATTTCTTTCATCTTTCCCTCACCCACCGGTAGAATTTAAGGTTTGGAATCCTGGTCAACTACCTACTTCTCTCTTGATTTGGTTGATCGCAAGCAAGCTACCTTAGCGGAGCGCTCACACCTGAATATCTCGTACCGAACTGGCTATTACGACCTGACCTAGTTGGATTGATAGTTCATTTCTATTTCTTCGTAGGGAGGATCTCCCTTTTATACTATCTTTTGGTGGTTTGTATAAATGGTAATGCTATTAAAAAGCGAACAAAGGTACACTTGCTTGCTGTCTTGTTCTCTGTCGCGAATCGGGATTGCTCGCCAGCTAAGTCAGATTGAAGCAACATTGTATGAGAATTTTTTTTTGATCCGCTTGTATGAGAATTTATTACCCATATTCGGGGACAAGGGGCGGAATGACCTCTCGATCTACTTACTGCAGCCCAGGAATAACAACAACGTCTAGGCGTTCCCTGTTGCTCCGATCCCCTTGTGGTTCCTATGCCGCCACGTTTCCTGGTCCTTTTATTTTATTTTAGTGCTTCGACCCAAAAATTGATATACTTATCGGAATAATATTTTGTGCAATATGAATCTTGTTTATGAGATCAATTGAATGGTGCAAAAAAAATCGAAAAAGTATTTTTTTTAGTAAGGCTATGTTTTGCTAAGGTTTTTACTTTTTATGTACTTAGTTTCTACTTTACGAGACAGATAATTTTCTATCATAATACATCACTTTTAATTTTTAAAAAATACTTATTTAAAAAATATTATAAGTTCTTATTTTTCTTGGTGGAACCGGATATAAATATATTATTTTTAAATTAAAAAATTCCACGTAATTTCATAGCAAATAACTTTACACTTTTATGTACAATTCTTGTACACCACCTTGTGTGGGACCACTTCGAGATCCCACATGATTGGAGTCGTTTAATTTGTTCAATTTTTTTTCGAAGAGTCTATGCAAAAAAACAATTCAACTGGATATCCGTAAGTGTTTGATCTATACATTTTTTTTTTGGTCTCTACTCATACAATCTAAAAAAATAACGCATGGATCAAACACCTACTAATATCCGTCTAAACTGATTTTTTCAAAAAATATTCTAAACAAATTGTGAGAGGCTTGAAATATTTTCGTGGAAACTCAAAAGGTAGTGTACAACTGTTGTACTCAGCAATTTCGCTTTATAAATGTCAATGCGAGTGACCCTTCTTTGAAACTAAGGCTTTATTTGAAACTTATAGAAAGGACAAAGCAAATAAAAGAAAAGGAAAATGATAAGAAAAGAAAGATACGGAGTAAAAGATTTCACTGAACTTGAAATTTTTATTTTGCTCGTTTTTTCTCTTTCAATCAATCAAACACAAAGTTGTCAAATCCGTTTTGTACCAGTGCTTAAACGGAACGCAAAGAGTCAAGATCCGTTCCGGTTGAAATACCGGCCTATTCCAGCCAATACCAGATGTACCGGATAATACTGGTCTGTTCCGGATATTTTCCGGTATTCCGGCCGGTACAAAATTACCTTCTCTTTCTTTTTTTTTAACATTTTGTTTATGTTTATACTTAAAATTTTGCAACATGGTAGATATATATTAAATATATATAATATTAATTGTGGTAAATCCGGAACGGTACTTGGATACAGCCCGATACCGATACGTACCATTCCAGTAGTAAAAACAGTACGCTGGCTGGTACGGTATTAACAACTTTCATCAACAATAAGAGGGAAATTTTTTTCCTTTCTTTTCCCAGATTTCCAAACAGAGCTATAGTTCGCAGAACAGTCCCGTTCCATTATCTTGTCAGAAACCCCACCTACTCTCTCTCTCTCCATTGCATTTGCCCTCGCCCAGAGCCCCGCAGTGCGGATAAGCTCTCTCTCTCTCTCTCTCTCTCTCTCTCTCTCTCTCTGCTTCATAGCTCAGGTAAGTTTCTGATCTCTGTTTCCTCAAAAAGCATTCATCCACTCTCCCGCGAAAATCTCGGAGAACGTCAATTCCGAAATTCGACCGTTGCATCCTGTCGTGTATATCTCTTGTGGGCGATCCTTTTCAAAGAAATCCCACCTAACACAAAACTGGTGCATTTATTGATTTTAAACAGTTTTTTCGGACTGCATTTGGATGAATCAATTTGTTCTACCAATATGACCTTAATGTTATGTAAACTTACAGAAATTTTGCAATTTTTTTTTGCATACAGGTTAAATGACTTCGAATGTGGTTAATTTCCCTTGTAATATCGGAGCAATTAAGGGTTTAGATTGTGCAACGTTTGCGGGGTTTAAACCGTCCGTGAATCAGAGTTTCGTATGTGTTCGGCCCGTAGACAAAGCATGTAACCGTCGTCTGTTTACAGTGAGAGCCAGCGAAAAGCACGATACACCGATTAGGAAGACGGGGTTGAGTGATGAGGAATGTGAAGCTGCTGTTGTAGCTGGAAATGCGCCAGAAGCTCCTCCACCGCCCCCTAGGCCGGCCGCACCCGCTGGAACCCCTGTTGTCTCTTCAATTGTGAGTACTGTGGAAACTGTTGCTATAGGTTTCTATTGGACAGTTGACCTAAGTACTTGATGTTGTACATATAAATTCAATCACCACGAAGGTTAAGAGGATTGTTATGTCAGTCTTGTGTCACTGCCAAGTTGGATGCTCTATGGGTTTTTATGTTTCAATAATAAATTTTTTCTTGATCGGCACAGGTCAGGACTGGTAGAATAGTTAGATTAACACCTTAGAAGAGGAGTTGGACTCATGACCTCCTTTCCTCTTGGCACCTAAGTGTACTCATGATGCCGCTGGGCCAAAGGCCTCTTGGCGTTTCAATAACTTGATTTGGAGAAAAAACATAGGTGGATCATATCCGCCACACGTCTGGTGAAAGATATTGGTAATAAAATTAGATGACATGTGTCTGTCTCAATAAGGTCATTGATCCTGGTTAATGTTGAACGTTACTTGTGCCTCCGGCAAAACTTTTGTTGAATCAGTAGCAAAGTGGTGATAGATAGAGGGTGGTGTGCCATTTACTCGAGGGTCGATTGGTTAACGGAGATGAATAATGGAAACTGAAAAATGGCAAGTGAAGTACAGCTGGACAAGAAAGGGAAAATGTTTTCTCAAATGCATTGGATTAGAGTGAAACACTGAAGGAATGTTTTGGAAGTCTTGAGTCTCTTGACTAAAGTCACTAGAAAACTTTGTATTTTCCTACGTTGACCTTATATGTTGTAAATTTAAATAAAAACATGGTTAGAAATAAGTTACTGGAAAAAGGGTTCTACATGATATTCAAAGTATCCATAAGAGTCCGTTTGTTAGCCAGACTAGTTTTGGGGATTAATTAAGAAGGACGAAATGGATAAAGGGAGGGTATGGTAGAGGGGGGTTAATTAAGAAGGGGAAATTTGTACTTGGTTGGGTTGGTAGATTGTATGGATGGATAAAATTGGGTCGATGATGAATATAAAAGGTAATAAATTACTTTCTCTTTAAAGGTCCTTTAATTCACAAGTATGGTTGTTGGGATGGATAACTGGGCAATTGGGAAAGGAAAGCTTATTATGTATGGAGGTGACCATAGATAGTTTAGCCAGGGTTAAAAAGTCAAGGTGTGTGCGCCTACTATAGACCTGAGTCACCTGATTAATGAGTTTGGGTAAATAGTCTATCCAACCAAATAGTCCTGCTAACAAACAGGGTACAAGAAAATTTTAAGTTTCTTATCATTTTTGCCGGAAGGTTTTCATGCATGTCTGAGTAGTACTACCATAGTTGTCTTCCCGCATTATTCAGCATTCTCTTGTAACTGATCTCTGAAAAGTTTGATTTGCCCCCCTGTTTTCCATTGCTTTCCATTCTACCATCCTCTTGCTAATCAAATGGACCCTGAGGCCTTGGTTTTGCTTGGAATTTCCTTTATTTGGTAGTTATTTAGGTTCTTCTATGTTATTAGTTTCAATGATGTCAAACTATTTGCCCTTGTGGATGCATGTGCTGCATTTGGTTGTTTCAGCCACTTAATAGGCGCCCTCGTCGGAATAGAAGATCACCGGCATTGAGAGCAGCATTTCAAGAAACAAGTATATCACCTGCTAATTTTGTATATCCACTTTTCATTCATGAAGGTTGGTGCTGGACCATCTTTTTCAGTTTATTGTTATTTGAACTCCAAATCATGAACCTCCTTCTGGTTAACATCATTACATACTTTTCCCCTCTTTCTATCTCTCCCACAAACAAATGTGAACCTCTATACTCTCAAACTATATGCTTTTGTCTCATCTTACTGGAAATACCAGGTGAAGAGGACACACCTATAGGGGCCATGCCCGGATGCTATAGGCTTGGTTGGAGACATGGACTTGTTGAAGAGGTTAGTAATCTCAATTAATTCTCTTTGTCGTGCAAAATGCCACACAACTTTAGTGATGCTTGACCCATATTAGCATTGCCTCAATTAGTCATTTTTTCTGTTATTTGTAGAAAGTCGTTCTGGTATTGTAAACTTTAAAGGCTTTCTCATGTGTATACTGATACGTTCCATTTTTCTACAATATGTTTCAATTATATCAGATTGCTTGTGATGGGACATGCGTCCTTCTTTTCCAATCCGTCTGGCGTCTAGACCTATGACTTTTGTACTAGGAAAATGCTCAATACAGCCCACTGAGCTTTCGTTAAGGTTTAAAAAGTGTATTGAAATATGTGAAAAGTGTGTGAAAGTGTATTGAAAAGTGTAAAAAGTAAAATTGTACTATTCATGGTTCGTATCATATGATTTGATATGATTTAGTAGGTAACGGATATGTATAGGTTGCCTGTATTGGAGCGAATCATAAGTGAATCGTTCGAGTCACTTAAAATTTCCTGAATTCATTTTTTACTCATTTTTTGCTTTTATGTTGTTGGAAAAGGGTTCAAACTATTTTTTAAGGTCTTTAGTATTTTATGTGTCATCTTTTGTCTATATTTTCCCATATCTAGTATAAGAAAGGGAGATTTATTACGAGAGGGAATCAAAAATGATAAGAAAAAAAGGAAAACAACCACCCTATAGATCTTGTAAGAGTTTGTTCTGTACTTTTAACTCATTTTCACAAAAAGACCATAAGTAGGATTCGCAAATCCTCGTCTCTTGGGAGTTGCAATAGAAGTAGCTTACATATTACACGACATTATTATCAAATCATCATTTAGAAGAGGTATGTTATTGACTTAGGTCCAAAACTTTCATTCATAGTTTTTTTTTTTTTTTAAACCTTAATCAATAAAACATATGTTTTCATGCATTATAGAAATCATGACCGAATCGGAGCGATTCATGATTTGATTCGATTCACGTTTTGAAAAAGGACCATTTCGACTCTCGATTCTATTCACGATTTGACAACCTTGTATTAGAGTGTATATTGTTTTCTTAACTGGGTTGTCGACAGAAGAACCCTTGTGTTTCTATTCTCAGCTTAAACAACATATTTGTAGCCCTTTTTGTTTGTTTGATAAGTTGCGTCCTTAAGTTGTTAAATGAGAAACATGAAGGAGGTTTTGGTGGGGAGAAGTGTATGTACTTGGCGAGAACATAGAATATGAATTTTATCAGAGATTACAAAAGTTCGAAGTGGTTAAAGTTTTGAAAATGATGAAACCGGATATGGCCTTAGGAACAGATGGTATCCCTATTGAAGTGTGGAAAAGTTTAGGTAACATGAGGGTGACTTGGTTGGCGAAGTTGTATAACAAGATTTTTATGACTAGGAAGATGCCCGACGAATGAAGAAGGAGCACTCTAGTACCTATCTATAAGAATAAAGAGGATATTCAAAGCTGCAACAACTATAGAGGTATTAAATTGATGAGTCATATGATGAAGTTGTGGGAAACAGTTATTGAGTATCGCTTGAGGATGGTGACTACGGTATCAGAGAAACAGTTCGGGTTCATGCCTGGAAGATCAACCATAGAAGCTATCTACCTATTAAGGAGAATAGTAGAAAAACACAGAGCAAAGAAGAAGGATCTCCATATGGTTTTCATAGAATTAGAAAAGGCTTATGATAGGGTGCCTAGAGACATCATATGGTGAGTTCTGGAGAGAAAGGGAGTGACCAAAGGGTATGTTGAGGTGATTAGAGACATGTATGAAGGTGCCATCACTACCATTCAATCACCAGTAGGGGAAACGAGTGAATATCCAATCACTGTAGGATTGCATCAAGGGTCAGCTTTGAGCCCGTACCTCTTTGCCTTAGTGTGGATGAATTGACTAGACAATTTCAGGAGGATCTCCCATGGTGTATGATGTTTGCAGATTGTATGATGTTTGCAGATGACATTGTCCTTGTAGATGAAACCGCTAGAGGTGTTAATACGAAACTAGAAATTTGGAGGGAAGTATTAGAGTCAAAGGGTTTTGGATAAATAGGAGTAAAACTAAGTATATGGTGTGCAAGTTTAGCGGCACCAGCAGTGCGCATGAAGAAAGAGTGATGATTCAAGACCAGGAGATACCTAAGAGTGATCACTTTAGGTACTTAGGCTCAATTATTAGTAGAGAGGTAGAGATGGAGAGATTGCCGATGATGTGACCCATAGGATCCAAGAGGGTGGCTCAAGTGGAGGAGCGCTACTGTTGTACTGTGTGACAAGAGGGTACCCATAAAATTGAAGGAAAAATTTCATGGAACTGCCATCAAACCAGTGATGCTTTATGGGATGGAATGTTGGCCTATTAAGAAACAACAGGTGAACGTGAACAAGATGAGTGTAGTGGAAATGAGAATGTTGAGGTGGATGTGTTGTCAGACTAGACAAGACAGGATTAGAAATGAAACGATTTGTGAGATGGTAGGTGTATCATCCATAGAAGAGTAGGTGAGGGAAAATAGGTGAAGATGGTTTGGGTATGTCTACCGTAGATCAGTAGATGCAGTAGTTAAGAGAGTGGATAGGATAGTTTTGGGTAGCAATGCTACGGGGAGGGGTAGACCTAAATTGACATTAGATGCTGGTCGGTGTCGCAAAGATATGAGATATCAGTAGGTTTTGTGTGAACCATAAGTGGCCATTGACAGAGCTCAGATGGAGGAAAATGCATTCGTGTAGCCGAAGCCCCAAGTGATTGGGACTCTAAGGCCTACTGGTTCGGTTTGGTTTGGTTTGGTATAAGTTGCGTCCTAAAATTGAAGGAACTTCTAGCACTTACATCTGTGAACAAGATGAGTGTAACCAAGACAGGATTAGAAATGAAACTGTGGTAGGTGTATATAGTTGGCCGCAGTATGCAGTAGTTAAGAGAGTGGATATGATAGTTTTGGGTAGCAATGCTACGGGGAGGAGTAGACCTAAATTGACATTAGATGCTGTGGTGCGCAAAGATATGAGTATAGTAGGTTTATGTGAACAAGTGGCCATTGATAGAGCTCAATGAAGGAAAGGATTTGTAGCCAACCCTAAGTGATTGGGACATAAGGCTCGGTTTGATTTGGTTTGGTATAAGTTGCGTCCTTCTAGCACTTACATCTGTGTTAACCTCTGTGTTTATATAGTTGGCCGCAATGTTGAAAAAATCGAGTGATTAAAGAGGTCTACAATCAGATTCTAAATGGTTAGATTGATCAAAACAATGCCATGAAATTTCTCGGCATATACAATTTTTTTGAAGTATTCATACCTATAGCTTTATGTATGTATGTGCTGGTTCTATGCATGTTTCAAAGCAACACACCTTTGGGTTTCAAAGCTTCTGAATAGCTACATCAAGAGAAAATGGAGAGATTTTTCAGTTTCTGAGCCCTAGATCATCCATGCGTTGTTTGACTTTGATGAATCATCTTGATTACAAATAACGGGGGTTCCTATTTAGCAATATGTGTTGATCTTGGAACTGGTTTGTCTGCAAATGCTACATTATCTATGAACGCTCATTATCCAGTTACACAGAAAGTTCAAAAATAAAAAATATTATCCATCAAATTGCGGGATTTCGTTGTCATTTAGCATGTAAACCTAATGAGAAATCGCATTCTTATTATATTGATTCCATTGCATGAGGGTAACGTACTTTATGTTGCACATAATAAATCTCATAGAAATAGTTCTTGTTCAGGTGTCAAAGGCCCGAGATGTTGGTGTTAACAGTATTGTGCTCTTCCCCAAAGTTCCTGATGCTTTAAAGGTTTTCCCTTGTCATCTAAATGTTCCTGCAGTCCTATCAATTGCTGTAGCTTAACATTGCCATTCTCCTCCAGACTCCCACCGGAGATGAAGCCTATAATGAAAATGGATTAGTGCCTCGAGCAATAAGGTTGCTCAAAGACAAGTTCCCTGATCTTGTAAGCTCTTATATTTCCGAGTAATTCAGTCGGAAGGTTTGGGCAGTTTGGCTAGAACTTTGACGCTTCTAATGTGTCCTTGTTAGGTTATCTACACTGATGTTGCCTTGGATCCCTACTCCTCTGATGGGCATGATGGCATTGTTAGAGAAGATGGTAAGAACACGTACATGAGTTTGACACAATATTATTGCTAGTTTTAATGTCCTGGGAACAAAGTCATCTGAGAATGTTATTTGGAAAGTAAATCTGACGAGAGAGAATAGAAAAACACCAAAAAAACAAAAAAAAAAACTTGACAGAAAAGAATCTATCAGTTTGCTCCTTCGGAATTTTTCAATTTCGAAACCACTTTTAGTGTAAGGGATCATTACCTACTGTAATTGAATTGCCAAAGTTCCTTTTGAGTTGTGATCAATTCTTCTTCCTTAATCCTTACTATAGTCGCTTGTTTCAGCCATTCATCATTCATCCCATATGCTCTCTCTCTCTCTCTGAGGCACAGTTTAATAGAAAATTGATTTGTTTTTGGAGAAACGATTAAAACTGACTAGTGTCTTCCCCTCCACCCCCCCGGAAAAAACGCAATTCATCTAGTAAGGAAAATAGATACAAACTGTGTGGCCCATAGGCCAAATCAAACAACGAAAATAAAGTATATGCTCCACAACCTGCACAAATCAACTACAACTACGATGTTGGACCCAGGCCTCTGAATTGGAGGTGGGTGGAATATAGATGATCACCGAAGGACCACACTCCCGCTGCAAAATCGTCCTGACTTGCCATCAACACGCCTTCACCGTCGCTGCTGAGAACATGCAAACAGTTAGAACCCATACCATCATGTAAAGCCCAACAAGAAGTGGAGTAGGCATGTGAGAGCAAGGCAGAGCCTAGCCCAAGCCAGCCAAACCCTGGCCTTCACCGCCACCACCCCCACCACAACCCAACATTACCACTAGCAAACCCACACCACCATCAGCACCACGCACAACTAGGCCGCGCTGTAAAACCAACAGACGACAAAGAACAATGGCGACCAGAAGCCACCGCCAAAACCCCTCTTTGAAGCCAACCCTAAGTAGCTCGAGATTTGCATCTCTGAACAGCAGCCACACCGAGAGCTTGCCGGAGTCCTCCACTTCTGTTAGGAAAAACCGGAAATCATTCAAGAATGATTCGGCGGGAGGCCTGATATCCAAGTCTCCTCCATCCCCGAAGCCACACCACGCCGTTAGGCATACCGGTGACGCTTAAGAGTAGAGACCAGCGGTCGACTGGCCAAGAGTGGAAAAGATGCTAGAGGAAGAGGAATGACGACAAATAGAGTGGGGAAAGAGCCGAGTGGTAAGAGATTAAGGGAAAAAAAGAGAGAAAAAGAAGAGGGGGTGAGAAATAGATAGAGGGGAGAGAGGAGAAGAGGGAAAGAGAGGGGAAACCCTAGGCGATGTCTGGTTCTTTTTCCTTTTAAGAGAGAGGAGAGAAGAGGTTTTTTTTTTCTTTCCCCTGTTACTGTGTTTCCATGAGGTTCCTCTCCAAACTGACCAGTGTCTTGTGAGAAGGTTTTCAGTTCAAAGTTGTAGGAAACAGAAACAGAGAGAGGACCCAGGCGAAAGTGGCCTTTTCCTTGGGGCTCTACTCAGAAACAAAGAGAGGACCCCGGGCGAAAGTAGTCTTCTCCTTGGGGCTTTATTTGTTCAGAATGGTTTTTGGAAAATTGTACTAAAAAATGAAAATGACCAGGTTCTAGGAGACAGGGGAGTGTTGTAAATGCGTGGGTGTTTTTTGTTTTCTAGTCGATAATACCAAAATGACCCAAAACTTTATGTTTTTATACTTCTAATAGAACCAGACCTAATATTTCTCATTAAGGAAAAAAATCTAGATGATTATTATTGAACTCAGCCTAGACTATTTTTTTTATAAGTAAACTCAACCCAGACTATTTTTTTGATAAGTAAACTCAACCTAGACTATTTAGACCTCTTGCTGTTGGTTGCATTATCCCTTTCTCTTCATGTTGTTTTCTCGTTATCCTTTCTGGAAGCCATTTGCTATCTTGAGCCAATTTCTTTTTGGAATGGACTTGTTTGGTACACCTTTTGAGCTTCGAAATTAGGGTTCTTAAGAAAATTGAAGCCATTCGAAATGAGGGTTCTCAGATGTAGAATCAACTCCAGATTTTGTCTCCTTTTCACCTCCCCAACTTTTCAAACCATGCAGAAGAATTTTTTTATCCTTGTTGCACTTTAGTGACCAAATCATCCCTCACTACTCGTGTGCTAAGAAGCATGGACACGGATACGATATGGATATGTAGATACTTGATTTTCCCAAAAACTAGGATACGGTACGTTGGGGATACGTTGAATATAAAAAATAAATAAAAATAAAATTCCATTAATGATTAAAGTTTTCCATTACATAAGTTCACCATTTGACAAGCCCAAAAAAAAAAGAGAAGAAGTGCATTTAACATCATCAAAGTCAAAAGATTGTCACTGTCCATACAAAATATTGCCACTTGTTGTAATCATCATTCCATGTCACTAAACTTCCATTGCTTCATCGCCAATTTCACGGCCATCACCATCGTCCGTCAAAACTACAGCCTTCAACTCCGGTTTGACAAGAGAGTTGTGCAATTTTAAGCTCTCCAATAACCTCAAATGAATCAAAAGCATCTCTGGCAATGTCCCACATCTTCGTTTGTCCTTCCATGTATTGCCGAGATCTTCTTGATAGGAGGCGGAGGTTGCTATGAATGAAAACCAAGTCTTCACACGTTTTGGAGTCATCTTATTCCTTTTAGCCGAATGCACAAAGGAGTAAGTTTTCCAATTCCTCTTGCTACATGATGATGAAGAAGGTTGCACAATTAGCTTTAAGGCTACCCTTTGAAGCAAAGGTGCACTTGCACCATAAATAATCCACCAACTCTTAGGATCCATTGCATACCGATCAAGGATGGAATCACTATCCTCAAACTCTCTCGCCTTGCTTGAAAAATTAGCAAATTCCAAGTTAGCCTTTGAGCGATCCGCCGAATTAGGAAAATATTTTTTCATGCATTTCATTCCTAGTAGAGTGCCTTCGCATAGAGATGTTGAGGTTGCACGAGAAAGAATGAAATGCATGAAAAAGTATTTTCCTAATTTGGCGGATGCTCAAAGGCTAACTTGGAATTTGCTAATTTTTCAAGCTAGGCGGGAGAGTTTGAGGATGGTGATTCCATCCATGATCGGTATGCAATGGACCTTAAGAATTGGTGAGTTGCTTATTGTGCAAGTGCACCTTTGCTTCAAAGTGTAGCCTTAAAGCTACTTGTGCAACCTTCTTCATCATCATGTAGCAAGAGGAATTGGAAAACTTACTCCTTTGTGCATTCGGCTAAAAGGAATAAGATCACTCCAAAATGTGCGGAAGACTTGGTTTTCATTCATAGCAACCTCCGGCTTTTATCAAGAAGATCACCTTTGCTTCAAAGCGTAGCCTTAAAACTACAACCTGGTAGCAAGAGGACTTAATTCACGAAGACTTGGTGGGAAGATCAATACATGCAAACGAAGATGTGGGGCATTGCCGGAGATGGTTTTGATTCATTTGAGGATGTTGGAAGCTTGAAATTGCACAACTCTCTTGACGAACCGGAGTTGGAGGCCGTAGTTTTTACAGACGATGGCGATGAAGCAATGGAAGTTTAGTGAAATGGAATGATGATTGCAATTGTTGGTAATATTTTGGATGGACAATGACAATCTTTTGACTTTTGATGATGTTAAATGAACTTTTTTTTGGCTTGGCTTGTCAAGCGGTGAACTTTTGTAATGGAAAACTTTAATCATTAATGTTTATTTTTATTTTTCTATTCAATGTATCGTATCCTAATTTTGGAAAAATCACGTATTTGTGCTTATTAGCTATTGGCTACCATCTTCTTTGTGGGCCAATTTGTCTCTCTCTTTTATATGCAATGACTGGTTAGCTGTGTTGAACGCATTAAGTTACTGTTGACATTCTTTTTAAATGATATGTTTTCATCCCAAATCCTATGAATAAAGATGTAGT
This sequence comes from Rhododendron simsii, assembly GCA_014282245.1. NCBI lineage: Eukaryota > Viridiplantae > Streptophyta > Magnoliopsida > Ericales > Ericaceae > Rhododendron > Rhododendron simsii. Next base: position 24,488,905 of record CM024957.1, on the reverse strand, counting down.
TGCTTCACTTCCTATTTCATCTAGTGTAAGCTTGTCTAGTTTTATTAGCAGAATGTTTTTACTGATATCATTTCATTGATGTCCTGAAGGAGTGATCATGAACGACGAGACAGTTCATCAATTATGTAAACAGGCTGTTGCACAGGTAATTGCGGATATTCTAGTGATATAGAGTTTATGTGCATTTTCAGCACATGTAAATTCTAACCCCCATGGAAAGAGGTTTCTGATAGAATTCCTTACTAATTTAGAAAATGCTGTGGAGATTTGTAAATGAAGCATATTCACAACAACTTGTAACCTCATATTTATGTTTGATTCTCCTGATTAAAACATATTCATATCAGCTTAAAGCTCTAACATGATCACTCGAAAAATTTGTGGTTTACTTCTGTTGGATATGTAGGCCCAGGCCGGAGCAGATGTTGTAAGCCCTAGTGACATGATGGATGGCCGTGTGGGGGAAATTCGGTCAAGTCTTGATGCTGAAGGTTTTCAGCACGTGTCAATCATGTCATATACAGCAAAGTAATTCGCTTTTTTGGCTCATTATCATTCTCATGTTAGTACTTGTTTAACTTGCTAAGGAGTATCTTATTTTTTTCTCATTCCTATGCAGTAATACTTGCAGAGAATGTGTCTTCCACTAGATGTTTATCCGCACGGATGTTGTTATTATCTCCACCCTCTAGAGATTTGTCATTAATCATTTCCAGTTCATGCTTTTTGATTGAACTGGGGAAGGTCCTCCATTATTACTCTTTACAAATTCGTCGTATTGGAAAAACATCGTTTATAGAATCTCTATTGGTATGGCATAATTTTTGTTCTCTTGTTTCAGTGGAAATAATTTGACTTTTCGGTTCTCTCTATTGGGAATTTGGGCGTAGTGAGTCTAGTGACAGATTTCTAGGCTGTTCAACTAGATCTGCTGTTCATAGGGGTGATAATCATGCTTTCTTCCTGTCAACTTCTCCAAATATACTGTATTTAGAACCCCTTTAGGTACTTTAGATTACTGTTGCTACATCTTGCAAATATGGCCGCTTAAGAACTATAGCATCATTATTATCTTGATTACATGCCACCAACTGCAGTTATGTGCTCTCTTTCACCACACACAACACCCCCCCCCCCCCCCCCCCCCACAACATATGGGTGTGCATGTGCGGTTCCTCCACAGGAATTGCCCCCAAAGAAACAAAGAAAAATACAAGAACTAGGTCCATTTCCTCTGATGTCTCAACGTCAAATGATTATTTCCATTGTCACGAGATTGGGAAGACTATTTAGTCATTTTGTCCTTGTGACACTTTGCTGTCTAAGTGGACTCGATTTTATTTCTGGCTACCTATTTTTGTAGCTTCTCACACACCCAACTTGCTGATTATTCACTTGCTCTGATTAGTTTTGGTTATTTTTACCTTATTTCGTTTGAATTCTTGCATGTGGTCCTGTCTTAGTTGCTGTACTTGACACCACCAACTTTGGCTTACTCTATTACAGGTATGCAAGTGCATTCTATGGTCCATTTCGTGAAGCACTAGACTCGAATCCACGATTTGGAGACAAGAAAACGTATGTGGCTCATCAATTGAATGTGTTTAACTTTGGTGTTCTAGTGCTCATAGTTGTGTATGCCTTGTATATAAAAGTTATCAGATGAACCCAGCCAACTATAGAGAAGCTTTGGTCGAGGCCCAAGAAGACGAGTCTGAAGGAGCTGATATTCTACTGGTTGGGGAATTTTTTAATTTTGTTTAAATTTTCTTTTGATTTCAGATCCTCATGTTATGTTGAAGTTTAAGTGAGTTGTGTTGTAGGTAAAACCTGGTCTGCCTTACTTGGATATCATTAGTCTTCTACGAGAAAAATCACCTTTGCCAATTGCTGCATATCAGGTAGCCTCAGCTTCATTTCTTGTTGGTTTCTCGTGACATTTTGGAACTCGTTTCTAAATGTGGTATCTTTTGTTCCAGAAATACTAATTGTTTTGATCGAAACCAATCCTAACATTTTCCCTCTATATAAAAACAATTAAGACAAAAACGAAGGCTTTGTTAAAAGCAAAGGTCAATTCCTATTCAGAAGGTCTATTGCATAGCTTTTGTCGGGAAATTCAAGCTCAATTTAGCCTCAAGGATATCGTTGTCGATAGCCTTAATAAAATCATTCTAATGCTTATTGCTTTGTATTGCCAAGAAGTTGTTCACATATTTGGGATGGAGGACTTTCGCTCTTTGAATAGTGTCTGACTACTTCATCCAAATACTTGCATGAATGCATCCATGTTGTCTGTTTTGGATAGTGCTGGTAGATAGCTTGACATACATTGTTTGGCACATTTCCTAACGGCTTAAGCTTATGTGATAGTTGGTGACTTAACAAGTGCATCAATAATTTATTCTCTCTCTACATGAGGCTTTTTGAGTAGTTCTGAATTTGCTTTGTCTCATTTACCTCACATTCACTTTACGGTGGTTGTCCCCATCTTATTTCCTTACTGTAGTAGTATGGAATGATTGGCTTTATTAGTATCATAATGACATGAAATGCATCATCTATTAAAAGACAAGATTTGAATTTCTGGGGGAAAGTAAAGAGCATTCTGCAGCTGCGCAAGAAAGGGTTGAAATTTCCTTGGGGCCTAGTAGTTATCATAGAAAATCGATGATATACATGAGTTGCTGCATGGAAAACATGGCTTACAACCAATACTACAGGCTGTTCTTGAGCAAGGACTGAAACATTTACTTGGTGATGTAATCTTCAAAATTCAAGTAGTTTTGCTTAGTATTGTAGCTCGTGCTTTGGAGCTGTTCTTCCCTTCCTAAACGTGCTCTCTCATATTTCTTGACTTCCCCCTTCAGATTCCTTGACTACCCTTTGAGTTCTCATTCTCAGTATCTATTTTTATTTGATCCAGGTTTCGGGTGAATACTCAATGATTAAGGCTGGTGGGGTTTTGAAAATGATTGATGAGGAAAAGGTGATGATGGAGTCGCTGATGTGCCTCCGACGGGCTGGCGCAGACATCATCCTCACATATTTTGCTTTACAAGCTGCTAGGTGTTTATGTGCTGAGAAATAAGGGTAGAAATGGATTTCGCTAAGTTTGTGCTTGAGCAGAAATTTCAAATCATAGGCTTGTAGATGTATTTAATCTGAGAATCAGGTAAGATTTGAACTAAAATGCTTGACATGTGGGTTTCATGGTGTTGTCTTGGGTCTCAATTGTTAATTTTGTCCTATCACCATTGTCTTGAAGTACAAATTGCCGTTTCCTGAAACAAATAAAAAGAGGCGGAAATGGAATTGGTCTCATTTTAGTTGACATATGTGCTGTTTTTAATTCTGTTTGCATTACATTTGGGGTTATGTATTCTGATACCTGCTAAAATGACGAATCTGGACATTGAAACTTGGAACATTTTTTTTTCCGAACATTGGACATTGGAACTGAATAAGATTCCTTTATGTTCTACATTCGGTTTCTATTCATAGTGTTTGTAATCTAAGCTTAGAGATGAAAGTTACCCAGCTGATTTCCCATTGGAGGTGACGTGGCAACCAACGTATGATTTGGCAGACATGTTTATAGGAGGATTATTGACGAGACTGGAATGGGCTGGTTTGAAATGTTTCTATGATACTTGTATTAATAAATTCTAGTTGAGCAGATATAGGTCATATCGGAAGTAGAAATTATTGCTGACTGAACATATGCTTGATTGAGTTGATTCTAATCGTCTGGAAGAATACCGTACCTTATCCATTTGAATGTTGACAAGTCTTGTGGCAATAGCTACTTCTATTTTTGGGTTTTCCGGAGGCAAGAGTTTTCGGGTCGTGTTGTTACTTCTGGTTGTCAATTGGTGGCCATCGAAATTGGCAACCCTACATTGGCTCAAAAACTTTATGCTTCTTTTGTTTATGGAAAGTGCACTAGAAGTGAGAGGATCTCTTTATGGGATGATCTCAGATTGTTGGCTTCATCGTTGACGTTACCTTGGCTGATACCTGGCGACTTTAACATCGTTACTAAAGCATGTGAAAAGCTTGGTGGAAATCTTATTCACAGTGGTGCGTTGGGTAATTTTTGGATACTAGTAGCTGATTGTGGTCTCATTGATGCTGGTTTTGATGGTAGCAGATTCACACGGAATAATAATCGATACGGTAATTGTAGAAGTTGGTCCCGGGTTGACAAGCGTTTTGTAAGACAATGATCCCTCAAATTCTACTAGGGAAGAATTACATGCTGCTGAAGCCATTTAATGTTTCTTCTACATTGTGACGAGACTTTCTAGATACAGAATCAAGATATAAATGGCAATTGTACTGTGGCTAAGAGACGCGAGCTTTGGATTCACCGGACTAAGACACAAGAGGGGCAATGAGTGGAGAATCTGGATGCTACCTAGACTGCTTGCTGGGATATTATCAAGGAGGATGTCCATTCTGCTGTTCTGAGTTTTTCCTGCGGTTCAGCTATTCGTCAAATCAGTTTCGCCAAACGTTTATTAGAACTTTCATTACGTAAGTTCCCAAGGTTTTGTTATGCCTCACAGCTATGGGACTTTCGTAAAGAAAACTGCAATCGAAATTTATCAACCACTCATAAGACCACTGCACGAAATCACGAAGAAACTAGAATAACTCAGAAAAAGAGTGGCGCCCGGCAGTTGAGAGCGTCTGTCGGCGATCGTACAAGATGCATTGACTTCAGACCAATATGTGCGGTCACTTCACTGGTAAAATCATCACTAGAGTTCTGGCCAACCGTTGGGCGAAGCTTTTAGCAAAGAAAGATTATTGATAATGTTATGTGCTTCTGGCGCCAGATCCTTCAACAATTAAACAAGAAAGCGGCAGGTTTCGATGTTGCATTGAAGCTGGATATGGCTTAAGCATCTCATAGTAGTCTGTTGGTTAAGACAGAGCGCCGATTAAACCAGTGCAGAAGCGAGCGTTTCTTCTTTCGGGAAGTCTCCTCTCATGTGTGCCGAAAAATTGTACCATCAGCTTTGGTTCAAGTTTTTTGATGATCCTCAGCAACGGAGTATTCGATACTGAATTTGACACCAATTGAAAAAACTGTGTTTCAAAAGATCTATTCGATAATAGTTTGGTGATTTCATAACTTATTATAGAAGTATTTTTTTCATAAAATCTAATTCGGATGTGGCAAAGTTGGCGAAACAGTAATTCCAAAACGTTAGGTTATGGGGTGACAAATCTTTACTGATTATTCTTCTAATGGTAGACTTGGGTGTATAATTGTGGGGTGTCGAACTAACTGGTGCGAGCTCAAGTAGACTTCTGGCTCGGCTCTGGGCTCAAGTGAAACTCCTCGACCTGACCACCACAATGAACACCCATTGTTAGTGCCTAACCGGAAGGCACTCCGATGGTTAAGTGACTGGAGATGGAAAAAGGGTATGGAAGCTTTCGGGTAGTGTAACGACCTAACTCCATAGATTTATTCTTCTCCTTTATATAGAACTTCCGTACTTGCACTCTAAGTGTACGCATCTTCAGTATGCACGATAACTGCTTCGGCTAACGCCACATATGATGTAACGAAAGGGGCGGTTATGTTCACATGTGCAAAAACTAACTTCCATAAATCACACGGGTCACACTAGTTGGATCCAGGTCAGTCTTACCCAACACACATGTTTGAATATGGCTACCAGGGGGAACCAAGTAAGGCTAGTTGCCTGACCCAAAGATAAGACGATCTGAACCCGGGAACTGATCCAACCCAATGGTTCAACTCATGGGCCGACTCAATGGCTCCAAGCCCAGTGGGCCTCTGCGGGCTAAATCGTTTGGCCCATGAGTGCACATGAACGTTCGGCCCACTCCAAAATCAATTACTCCAAAAGTTTTTTTTATAGTAGCTGAATAGCATTGAAGCAGGAGGTGAAGTGCTCTGTTTCGTGGCATGTTTACCATTAAGAAAATAAAAAGTCCGACTTTATAAATAGTCCGAGTTCGCAACCCCCCACTCAAATCTAATCTGACCTATTCACTAGCTCAGGCTAAGAATCCTGCGTCTATCCATCCAATTTATTTGCTCAGTATTTCATTTTTGAGCTGTCCTAAAATGTTTGCTTGCTTTCTAAAATAAGCCACAAAGATTTGGCAAACTACCAATTGTACCCTTTCCACTCTGTTTCACGTTTGAACTCATTATTTGTTATGAAGTATTGAGGCACGAGAGTTGACCCAAATGCAAATTGTATATTTTTACGTCGTCTAGGATTTGGACTCAGATCCTGTCCATTTTCTCCGGACAAGTTCGGTCTATTTGGGTGCCTCAGAGCCGTCCAAAAGTGTTTTGGACTGCGGCTTGGATTTAAAGTGAGTGTTTTTTTAATTTCTTTTTTAATTTTTAAAACAACCCTTTAAATCTGAGCTGTCCAAAACACTTTTGGACGGCTTGGATGTACCAAATTGACCGAACTGGTCCAGGGAAAATGGACAGGATCAGGCCCCATAGGATTTTATCCCACTGAGATTTCTTACCTAAGAGACACAAGAATCACTATACTAATTTTTTTTTTCTGGTTTCCTTAAGCCCCTTTGGCAATGGAGGTGAGAAAAGAAAAAAGAGGGGAGTGGTCTCCCTTATTAGTAAGAAAATAAAAGAAAGGGTTGTAGTTTCTCCCCCACCCATTCAAACAATCGTGAGAAATCAAACTCCTTCCACATCTTTGCCGACTTCAACTCCATCTCTGGCAACTTGAAACTCTATATTTCTCTCTTCTCCGGTGACCAAACATTATCTCCATTCTCCGGCAACTGGAACTTCATCTCCAGCGACTGGTCCGAAATAAAAGTGTTCAAAACTTAGTTTTGATCACAGAAGAAGCTTCTCCTTGACGAGACGAAGACAACAATGGAAGTACGACGACGATCCGACGAGAGAGTGGACCACACGTGCTATCGGAAGTTGCGCGAGTGAGATCTACTCTCACCCATGCTCCTCATTCTCTCCCTTCCTCACCGAATCTACTTTTGGCGAGAAACGGAACTGGGGTGTGAGGGGGTTTCAGTCTCACTCCTCTCACCCTCTTCGCCTTCTGGGCCTTCCAGACGAGGGAGAGAATCCCTCCTCCCTCCGTCCCCTCTCTTTTCTCTCGAAATCCACCATTCCAAATCAGCTGTTAGTCTTTTATCAAATTTTTGTGGATTATTGGTTCGTTTTGTCGAAACAATTTGAAAAAGTAAAATATTATGAGTTTGATTTTTTGGGTTTTACCTTTGGATATTTTCAAAAATATTTGGGTACTAAAAAAAATTCAAGATAAAATCTAAAAAACTCAAAAAATCAAATTTTTTGGATTTTATTTTGTATATTTCTAAAAATATTTAGATAAAAGTAAAAAAAATTATTTTCTCAATTTCTGCTGTTGAGATGAATTAATATTAATAATATACGTAAAATTTGGCCCAAAACAGGTACAATTAATTTAAAATTTTTTTTAATGACAAAAAGCAAAAAAAAATAAAAAATCCTAAAAAGCAAACCAGTTGGAGTGGCGTCATTTGAAGGAGGTGTTAGCGATAGTGCCCTATTTCGTTCGATCGAGGGGGTCTCCGTATTCACCATTTACACTATTTCGTTCGATCGAGAGAGAGAGAGAGAGAATGGTGAGGGAGGTAGCAGAGAGTTGTGTGGAGAGTCTTCTGACCGAGATCGTCTCTCAGTACTGCAATGGCATCTACGCCAACAAGCCCGACCTCGCCGCTCGGAGGATCGAGGCCATCGGCTATCAGGTCGGCCACCAGCTCTCCGAGAGGTACTACGACCTCTCATCACATATAAGACACTACAGATTCATTCGCTTGTATCTGTGTAAAAGCACAGATGTACAGAAATCGTGATTGGTCGCTTCCAATGTCGTTAGGGTTTAGGACCTGTAGTTTCTGTTCTCTTTGGATCTAAAGGTGTCATTTGAAAGTTGAAAGTTGAAACGATATTGAGTCATTTATCGGAATATAAGCTTTCTAATACCTACTATAGAATTGGCATCGATATGTATAAAAGCATAGATATACGGAAATGATTACATAACCATGGCATGTAGTTCGAATTTCACTCTCCCTTTGAAATTCAGAAAATCGTGATTTGTCTCTCCCAATATCCTTAGGGTTTAGGACCTGTAGTTTCTTTTCTCTTTGGATCTAAAGGTGTCATTTGAACCATTTTGTGTAATTTTTCTTGAGTATAATCATCGTAATAGCTACTCCATCCGTCCCACTTTGTTTGCTTACTACAGGAATCCCCCATTTTACGAGTTCCAAGCCTTTGAAAGTGTACATATTTCCTAATTTACCCTTCAAAAGTAAAAATGTGTACTTTGAAACAGAGTGGAAAGGGTACAATTGGTAGTTTGCCAAGTCTTTGTGGCTTAATTTAGAAAGCAAGCAAACATTTTAGGACAGCCCCAAAATGGAATATTGAGCAAGCAAATTGGATGGATAGTATCGGCATCGACGGACGCAGGATTCTTAGCCTGAGCCAGTGAATAGGTCAGATTAGATTTGAGTGGGGGATTGCGAACTCCGTAACTTAAATCACTTTAGCATGAATATTAGTAGGGTAATATGGTCTTCAAAAGTTTTGGTGAGGCGGTCACCAAAACACCAGCCCGCCCTCGGTCCATCCCTATATGCTACCCTAAGTTTATATGCATGGGAAGACGTAAATCAAATGAAGTTTAAGAAGCCAAGATCAAATTAAGTGGTGTAAATAATAAAAGATTAAGACGTTATTGAGGGTGTAATAGAAACCAATACAAACGAATGCATAGTACTAGTTCGTTAATGAAACAAGAATTTGTTAATGGAACAAGAATTGGGGTGGTTGTTAATAAGAAGAATTAATAACGCATCCATAAGCATTTTGAACTAAAAAGCTTTGTGGGCAGGTTACAAGTAAAACTCTTACTGCCTCTTGTCCTCCGCTTCAAACAAATAGTTATGAAGTGGATCTTTTTGGAGAGCTAACCGCATCATTTTTATTTATCCTTTTCCACTTTTAATTCCTATTGTAGTGGCAAGCCGTGTAGTTTCTTCAAATTCCAATTTTTGTGATTGTGGCTACTGGCTAACCGCATGGTGGTTGTTTTATATCCTTTTTCGAACTTAATTTCCTGTGGGAGTGGTGGGCCTTGTAGGCTTTTACCATTTTTCAAATTCCAATTTTGGTATTTGTGGGTAACTGTATGAGAGATGCATGGAGAAGAACGTCGGCTATGCAATACTTTATCTTTTCAAAAATGTATTGTTTAATCCTTTCGGCATGGGGAACCACCATTTGGGTTTTGGAGTTGTGTTTCCTTCTCTCTCAAACCAATAATAAGATCCACGCAAGAATTTGAAAATTTTGGGAAATGAAATATCTATGGATTTAGTGATGGAGATTTGAGGTCATTTAGGGCACACAACATGCTTGTATAGTATAGGTATAGATATGCACATGGGCATTACGGGATTCCATGGCTGGAGAATAAGGGGAACTGAATTAACCACTCAAGTTTCAAAATCTTGAAAGGGTTTCAACGTACAAGTGAATATCGTTTTTATTATGGTATTTATTTGGTTAGTAGTTACTTGGCGAACATATTTTGGTATTTGGTAGTTACATGAATTTGCTTGTTCTTAGGTATACAATGGAGCGGCCACGGTTCAGTGATCATCTAGAAGCAATCAAGTTCATTTGCAAGGACTTTTGGTCTGAGCTCTTCAAGAAGCAGATAGACAATTTAAAGACAAATCATAAGGTAACTTCAACAACTCCAGTTGAAATAGGAACTAAAATTCATTTTGAGGGGCTGCACTAAGTGGACTGTGTTTTCATCAATGTAGGGTACCTTCGTATTGCAAGATAATAAGTTTCGTTGGCTTTCGCGTGTCTCAATTGCTCCGTCATCTGCAAACAGTGGCTCAATTCAAGATCCTTCTGCTATGGCTGAAAGCAAGGAAGCACAAGCAACGGGGATGTATCTCTACTTTCCATGTGGAATCATACGAGGAGCTCTTTCAAACTTGGGAATCCCTTGTGCCGTTTCTGCTGATATATCAAACCTTCCTGCATGTAAGTTTATATGTTTTCATACTATTCTATTGCGCTTTTGATAAGAGTCTCCATTGAAGAGTGAAGAGACAATGCATTCACTCTATGGATGGTTGAAATATATAATGCATAAATCAGAATGATGTGGCAGGGAATTTTCAATTCTGTATCCCCTTAGTAGTGGGTGCTTTGGATTGAAATGGAAAGCCCACAAAGCCCAGATCATTCTGCATGGAAAGTCTTGTATGTAAATTGTTCTTATATAGCACTAACATAGGAGTAATTTGTCCCTTTGACGTAATCTGAACATAAAGAGCATTGGTGTGAGCCATTTGCCCACGTCCCAACTTTTTAATTGCAGAGTGAACCAATTGCTTCTATCTAGGGTCTATATTATCTGGTTAGTTAATGTTCCTGAGCAAAATACAAAAAAAAAATGGCTGCCTACCTTTTAACTAATTTTACATTTTGTATCCGAGTCATGCAAATTCGTTAATCCTATTAGAAAATATGCCAAAATGGTTGCGCAAGCCGTTTACACTAGAAGTATAAGCAGCAAAAAATAAAAATAGTCCACTCTTAAGCCCTCATTTTCATGTAAGAATAAACATTAAAATCATTCCAATGGGACTATGGGAGGATATACATATACATACAAGCCACATGAAGACAAATCAACACGACAGATTTATCCCCCAAGTATGCAGTGCCACCCCTTTAGCAGATTATTACCTCTTTTGTTCCATTGCTTGTCAGCCATGATGATCACAAAGAAGCAACCAATTCATGACCCTACAGGCCTCAGTTTATCACCTCCAAGCAATTGACATCTTATTGCTGGACAAGGGGATGATCCGGCACACTGATAAAAAGAAAAGGAATGATCTGGCACATAATGAAACCATTTAGGCACCTCATCTTCCTTGCTATAAGCCATAAGTCAAAAGGTGGTGGACCTTTCCTGGAATAGTCGTTGCACCTGTAATTCTAGTTTGGGAGTACATTTGCCCGTTTAACCAAATTATCAGTCCTCAAAATACTTCCACCGGACCTTGTGTTATAAGTGACATGGTGCTTCCTCTTATCAATGGGTCCAGTTTGACTCTTATATCCTCTTGCTTATCAAAAGGATAGTGACTGATCTCCTAATGAACAATATAAGAAATATTACTGTAAATCCTCTTCAACACTTAGTCCACCCAAATGAATTCACCTTGCCAATGAATTTTGTTAGTCTGAGGTTTGAATGACAAGGAATTGGTGTAGGTTGTTTTTTTGTCATATTGTCTTTTTCCTCCGAAAATGAACTATATTGATTGCGAAGCGAGCAAGGCATAAAGAAGAAATTGTTGATTAGAGTAACTAAACGAACAGGAAATAAAATTTGGAGTACATCAGATATCTAGTTTCATAATTGAGATGTTTAGAGTCAAAGTGATTCAATGTATGTTAAAAAAAATTGTCATCTCCTACATTATGCTTTTTTAAAAGGCCGTAGGGGGCAACCAACGTGTGCCAACTGTCTTGGACAAGAGGAGCCGGGGGGGAGGTTTGGGTTCTCATGACGGGCTTGAGCCATAGTTTAACCCCAGCCCCACCTAGGGCATAGTGGGAAGGAGCCGGTGATTTCGGATTTAATAAAGTTGCATCTCTTGAAACGTCACCCAAGAGAATCAAACCTAGGTCCTAGTCACCAATCCACTTTGGAGTGAGCAACTTATCACTTCACCACCACCCAGGCATAATCCATATAAAATGATTTTGAAATGCAAGAAAGAGAGATCAATTACGTAGTAAACCACTTGGGAGTGTGCCAACCATCCATACCCAACTAAAATGCTTCAACGATCCAACTAAAATGCTTCAACGATGAAACAAATCTTGCTCACCTAATCTGTTTCAGAATTTGGGGTCCTTTTTGCTTCAATCTAATACCAAGTAGGTGTATTTCTCGAGTGAAACAACTTATCAGGCCTTTTGTTCTGCTAGTGGAGCTCATGGGTATCATGATCATTGAGGACTTTGCACTTTTGTAAGAGAGAGGTGGATGCTTGTAAACGAGGCTTAGATTTACGTTGTGTATGGATCGTAGATTTATGGAGAGAATAAGAACAAGGTAGGAAAACCAATGTACAAGCTTCGACCAAAAAAAATGTAGATGTTACTTCTTCCACAACACCACCCCCCCCCCCCCCCTTTTTTGGGACGGGAAAAATGAGAATCCATCCCGTGTTATTGGTTTAGCTTTCTATTCTGGGTTGCCCCACGTTGTTAGTCCTCTTTGAGAAGTTAAAGTACATTATTCGGCCCCGATTGGACTACAATCCCAAAGATCCCCAATACCTTGTTTGATTGTCCAAAATGTATATGGACTACGAGTCCGAGGGGATTAACAATCTGGCCCATAGGGGGATTGGTAATACCTCCGTGGACATGGTATTGCCGTATTGGTAATCCAATCCCAGGTGGAGAGATGGGAAAAGACCAATTTGCTCTTCGTTAACAAACATAATGCCCAAACTTCCCTGATCAGGATTGTCCAACCATTGCTTTACACTTTTAGTTTCTTAAAGGAGATTAAATTCCTTCCGCCGGTGACGAAAACTATGGGCTTTTCACCAACATTTTGGCCTCCCGGTGCGTTAATTACCGATCTGAACCGTTCATCTTGTAAGGCCTGTAGAATAGTAATCTCATTCAAAATTTTAGTTTCACCGGACATTGATAGGTGTATAGTTTCACTTGACAGGATTAGGCCATTCATTTTATAAACTAAAGTTCAACTATTTTTTTTGGTAAATCGGAAATTACCAATCAAGCTAAACTAAAGTTTTGATTGGTAAACTAAAGTTCCAACTTTTGATTGGTTTATTGATATCCATTTTTTTTGCGTGAATATACTACACGTCTACACTATGGGCGCTACAAGATGAACGGTTTGGATTATAACAATTAACGTACTGTGGGGCCCAAATGGCCGGTGGTGGAAAACCCACCATTTCCACCGCCGGCGGAAAGAATTTAATCTCTTCTTAAAGACGTTATGTCCATCCATGTTTTTTACACTTGGAATTATGTGATATAAACGGGTTTGTTTTTCCAAATTTTTTTTACTACGTTTCGTTTTTCTTAAATAAAAAATATGATAATTGATAATTAATAATTAATAAATTTTTTAAACATTTATTGATTAAAAAATTACAAAATGAGTAATGATAATTGCTAAGTTGGATCTTGACTTGTCATGGTAAAGAAAAATAAAATGCAAATAGATTAAAATGTATGTTCTCATTTTGTGACATTTTACCTTCCCATTTTCCCAAACCAACAAAGAAGTAGAAGAAAGATAGTAGGTACAGAATAAATTCCACATGGAGGGTCCGTGTAGAAGCAGGTTTCCTCCTCCCCAATAAAAACAAGCCAGCTCATCTAGGGATGGCATTCGAGGCATTCAGGATGGATATTGGTATATCTGTATCCGATCTCCGAAACCGAAGCCAAACCGAATCCGCCCCGATACCTGAACGGAGAGGGGAAGAATGAACCATAACCAAACCAAACGTGGTTCAGGTAATCCCTAAACCGAATGGGTAACCGAATTTGAGTTGATGATTAGTACTAGAGTCGTCTTCTACAACTGCGCCATCAACAAGTCTTTTACTCGGAAGCATAAAGTGCAATGAACAGCTGAAACCTCCACAAAACCCCATTGATATGGTCAAAATTTAGAAACAAATTAAACAAATCAATATTGGATAACTTTATATACGCAAATCCAACGAGGATCGGTGCTATCGCCGTAAACCATAACCCTAGCCTAGTTAACATCATCATTTGCGAGAGATTTGAAAGAAATACACGTAGAAGATTAGAGAGTTAAAGAATGATTACAAGACAAACAGAGAAAAGGAGGAAGGAATTCGAGCTTGGGTGTGGAAAATAATGGAATCAGGTAAAGAGAGAGAGAGAGAGTGATTAGCTTGTGGTTTTGGTAAGGATTAGTTGTGTTTTTTGGTGAGAGAGAGAGGGGGTCAAAGACTCAGAATGGTGGGCAGGAGGTGTGAGTCAGTAACCCTAGCTACGTAATACTATTATACTTATATTATATATAAAGGGCAATTTTGTAATTATGATTTCGGTTTGGTTCGGGTAGTAGTTAAACCATAACCGAATCGATACCCGTTTAGCTATCCAAGGCCTCTACCATACCCATATCCACGGGAAAAATTTCAGTTATGGTTCGGAAAAAATTTCGGTTATCGGTTCGGTTTAAATTGCCATCCCTAAGCTCACCCATAAGTGGGGCAACCAGCTTTATCCCTAACCATCCAACTAAACCATGGTAGGGTATTGGTTAATATGCAAACCCAATACTCGTTCGGTTATCCAAGGCCTCTACCATATCCATATCCACGGAAAAAATTTCGGTTATGGTTCGGAAAAAATTTTGGATATTCGTTCGGGTACCCATTGGTTCGGTCCAAATTGCCATCTCTAAGCTCACTTATAAGTGGGGGCAACCAGCTTTATCCCTAACCATCCAACTAAACCATGGTTGGATATTGGTTAATATGCAAACCCAATATACGAAATGCAAGCCCACGTATTCTTTACTTTTATTATTTTAATTTCTTTATTCCATTTTTTTCCTCATTTGTTGGTTTCGGGTCAAATTTTTGTGGATTATTTATTGGTTCGTCTAGATGAGAAAAATTGAAAATGTAAAAAATTATGATTGAAACTCAAATTTTATTTGAATAAAGCCAAAATGACACTTTTGCTTATTTTTTGTCATTATTAAAAAAATGTTGAGTTCCGATCATAATTTTTTACTTTCCCGATTTCCCTCGTCAAGATGAACTAATACAAAAATTTGATGTGAAACTAACAAATGCAAAAAAAAAAAAAGTAGAAAGACAAAAAAAAGGGAAGCTATTTGGTGAAGTACATAAAAATTCACCCCAGAGGAAAATAGGGAAGCCATTGTTGCCACAAACTACTTCTCCAAAAATAAAAATTCCAAAACATCACCCCACCCTTCTAGTTCATCAAACAATCTTCTTTCACACGGCTCTAGGGGACCGTTATACAAACTAGGTTTGGGAGTTTGGTTCACGTTGCCTCCTAATTCAGATGCAGTACATACTGGTTGTTCCAGACAGTCGTCAGACAAAACGACATCAGCTTTTTCGCTTGATGTGGTTCCCATAGCTATTCTAGAATTAAAAAATAGCCATGTTAATATCACATTTAGGGAAAACAATAAAAAAAAACTAGTAGGAAATCAAAGGATGAAAGTACTAGAACAAGAAATGGAGCATGTATTTGGAATTATTATATAAGCCAATGACCTCAAAAATAGTATAATCCATGTAAAACCCACCAAACTAAATCTCAAAATAATAAACCCACAAGAACCAAAGTCAACCCCAAGGGATTTGCTCACTCCTAAGGTCTCAAGTCGAAACTTCTAAGGTGCTATCGACTCATTTAGGGCCAGTCCATATGAAGCATATGCGCAGGCTTCAAGTGGAGCCCCTGCTAGTGGATGGTGGGTTTATGGTCCCCAGTTGAGGTGTGCGCAAGCAGACCCAGACACCTAATTATAAAAAAGAAAAAAGAACCAAGGTCCATCACGAACCTACGGAAACACAGACACTGGTTTCATGCCAATAACAAATTATTTCCCAAGCCCAAGGTTGGAACTATATTACGCGTACTATATTGTATGAAATTAACCTAATAAAAGTAAAAAGAAAGAAAGAAAAGAAATGGAGAAGGTATTTAGTAGGAAGAGAAGGTATTTGGTAGGAAGAACTCACCTCCTTATTGCATTGGTGGCTTTTGTTGAGTTGCCTTGGGGTCTGTTTTGGGTATTGGTCTGCCTATTTTGTATATTGGGTTTCCATATTAACGAATACCCAACCATGGTTTAGTTGGATGGTTAGGGATAAAGCTTGTTGCCCTACTTATGGGTGAGCTGGCTTGTTTTTATTGGGTGGGAGGAAACTTGCTTCTACACGGACCCTCCGTTTAGAATTTATTCTCTAATAATTATATTATGTATTAGTTTTGTACCAAACAAGGCATTTGAAACGGGAGGATATGGTTGCTATGCTTCAGTTTTGCATAAGGGTAAAAATGGAAATGTGTACTTTCAATCCAATCCTATCCCATGTGAAACAAACATGGTAAGAACAAGCCTATCTTTTAATCTAGTGTAAAACAAACATACAAATTACCAATCCCTATCCTAATCACAACTCTTATCGAATCCCACCAATCTATCATAATTATCAAATGAGGCCTTCATTTCTATCTAAATAGGAATGCATTAAGAGTTGAGAATTTAAGGGCAATATTGGAATTAACGAGGGCAATATTGGAATTATTGCCTTATTTGTATTTGACTCTAACTATTACATGTCTCCAAATGGTTTAGAACTCTCGATGGGGACCAAGATTATGGGGCGGAGGAGTATATATTTGTGACAATTTGTCAAAAAAAAAAAAAAATACTCTTCGTTCAGTTAGCCATAAAAAGTTGTTGACTGTATGGAATTCCAAATCCCTTTCCTTTTCATTTTCCAAATCTCTGTCTCTGGTTCCTCCAATTGATCTTTACCATTTGCTCTCTCTTTGTCCTTCTGGGATAATCTGGCTTCAATTAAAAGCACAAGTAAAACTAATTGTCGATGAGCCACACCTCTTTGGGGAGGACCTTTCAACCCCCCGGTGGAGCTTGAAAGGTTTTACCTGGGTCATAGAGGGCTATGCACTTACCTAAGAGATAGAAGGATTGCTTATGTAAGGCTATATAATTGAAGGCCTTAGGATTGTATAATCTATGATTTTAGGCTTCATTTGAGAGCAGCTATATACTCTAGGTGGTGTCGTTGCTGGAAAATTTTGGAAAGGAAGGGTATGGGCATTCCTTGGCCTCGCAGTCGAATGGCCATTCACCCGAACATTCCAATTGTATTCTATCATTTTGCAGTGAACCAAACGGGTAATGATAAGGGAATAACTATTCTGCCTTTTTGGTTTCAATTTTTCCAAGAATTTGCACGTAAACAGAAGTCTTTACTAAATGAATGGCCGATTTGACTACTGAGACCAGTGGAAGTTAATCCTCTTCCCTATTTCTCTTTCTCTTGTTCCCCTTCTGTTCTCCTTTTTTCTTGTTCTTCGCGAATAGAAGGAAGAACAATGGAAAGGCGGATACGTCGATCTCCTTCTTCTTCTTGCTTGAGCCTTAGACATGGATCTTTATTTAAAACAAGAGCAAAAGAAAAAGTTCCTGGACTGTTGACTTCTTCTCTTCTTGATCTCAGACACAGAGATCTTTATTTTAGTACAAGAATACCGGAGAGAAATATAGGAACTACGTAGCACTACACGAAAAAGAACACAATCGATAAAAGTTCACCACAGATTATGTATTAAAGAATTTGCATTAGCTGTTAAATACTATGCTACCTATTCTTAGCATTTCGTGGTTACTTTCTTTTATGCCATTCGCTGACCCTCGCTTATACAGGAGTGTAGAATTTTATCATAAGAAAGACTTTCCCTTTGGTGAAAATCTTGGACGTTGGCAGTTGCCTTTTTACCTGCTAATGTGTTTTACAATGTTAGACAGTAGAATAGATGGTAAACATAGTAGTACTTCTCCACCTTTTCGCTTTACAAGCCATTTGATCTTGAAACAGGCTTTTGTTGCTGTTGGTAAATTATATTATCACAACATATGATACAGGCTTTTGTTTCTGCCTGCAAAAGGATATGATTAGATGGAAGCTTCATCTATTTTTGGCAGTTTTATAACTTCACATAAGGATGGAAAAATAGATGTTATATATCCCCTTTCTTTTTTTATTTTTTGCTTTGCCACTTCCTAACCACCCCCACCACCTCCCCCCCCGGCCTCTGTGTGTGTGTGTGTGTGGAAGTGCGTGCGCGCGTGTGTGCTTGTTAACTGATGTGCTTAAATTGAGATGAACAGGTTCATTCGTGATCCGGATAAAGGCCTGATGAAGGCATTGGCAGAAGGGGGCCATACACTCTGTATATTGAAGGATATGTTCCATACCAAAGACGTGTACTAGTTCGTTCTTCCCAGTTAACAAACATCTACTTGCTAAAACTTTTTATTGTCCAAATTATTCAGAAATTTTAGAGGTGATTCTTTTGGACGAGTTCTGTTGTAATGTTTTCTTCTATAAACCAACCTTCTGTTGCAGAGTTTTCAAAATTCACGGAGCTTTTGAAATATGTGTTTTTGTATGTATAAGCTCTCGCGAATGTGTTGGTGAGAGACGGATTTCAAAGAGTTGTAAAAGGTTTTGCATTTTGAGAATTGAAGCTTCAAAATGGCCCAAGGATCGTGTTACCTATTTCTGGCAATCCCAAAGTGTACACATTGAAAAGAATCGAGCCCTCTTCTTGGGAAAATTCTGTTTGCACTTTGCACCCCCTTTGTTTCTACCCAAACCATATCCATCCAATTTACCCTTTCAAACCTATCCATTACCATTTTCTCCGTTCTTTTCCTCTGGACCCAACCCCTTACCCTCGCCCTTGTTCTTCCTCCACCAACACCACAACCTCCCCCCCGTCCTCCGCCACCTCAACCACCACCATAACCTCCACCAGTCGAAACCCCATTTCTCCTATCCTCAGTCCCTTTCCTACCACCACAAGGCAAAAACCCACTACTACAACTCCCCTTTCGCTAATTGTCCTCATTATGGCTGAAACCTCCTGCCTCACTAACCCTAACCTCTCTTGCCTCAGCATCAAGAACTACACCGCAAAAGATGTTGGGTTAGAGCCATGGTCTTTCGCAGATACATAACCGAACAAATTTCAAATATTTGATATTTAGTTTCCAAACAAATCATGAATGTTCAGAAGTTGTAGTACCGATCCGCAGAATTTAGGCATCTGGGCAAAGGTGGTTTGTTCGAATAAAAGTATCTTAAAAAGTGGCGGTTTTGCAGCTTCATCTAGCTGAATAGCTCTGCAAGAGTTGAGGTTTTGCTAGGTTTCCAAACAATGGCCTTATGTTCAACACCGAAGATCCAAACATTTGCAATCCGTTCGGAGCTGTAAGTCATACGGCATCAATCGAAGGAGGAGTCACAGGCGTTTGTTTTTGGGTTCGATTGGAGTAGTATAATTTTTCTGACTTCAGGGGTTTATATTTCAAGGGTTTGCGTTTGTAGATATTAAATGTGAGATTCATATTTTTGTTTTATGTTTTCTAGCTAAAAACATTGAATTTTGTTGTTGACTTATGTGGGTAAGGGATTTTTTTGCTTGTTTATGCTATTCGTCTTGGGGTAGAGGGGGACGATTAGTCAAGGGAATCGCCATTGGCGGGAATGGGTATTTTTTGTAAGATTTAGTAAGAAATGGTTCCACTTTCTTATTTCATCCTTTTTCACCATCCAAAGGAGAAGGGCAATAAAAAATTTTCTTTTTTGTACTTTTCTCTTCATTTCTCATCAAAATATTCAATCCAAATGAGTGATTTGATAAGAAAACTCAACTTTTTTTTTCCCCTTATGAAATCCCTCCATCAAAAGGGGCTGTTAGAGCATCCACAGTGGAATAAGCAAAACAAAATATTGCTAGAGTTAGCAATATTTGTCCAAAAAAGTGCTCACATTGGAATAACCAAACTTAACAACCTCTTAGCAACTCATCAAATTTTGGCTTTTGAATAATCAAAACTAGCAACCTTTTACCAATAACCAAATTTAGTGATTCTCACATCTTCTCAATCAAATACACCTATCGTTGCACAAAAATCTTCTCTCTCAACAATGTTTTCAAAAAATAATTATAAAAAACTATTCTGTCAGGATCGTCACACACACACACACAATTTACGAGTATAAACAGTAAAGAATCAACACAGAGATATACGTGGTTCTCTAAAGCCGGGTACGTTCACGGGAGCGAGGGCGACTGCTATTCTTTATTATCATAGTACGAAATAGGGTTTACAACATAGAGTATTTATACTAACTCTATTCTAACCATAATCTGGTATTTGGTCTGTATCTCAAAAATACCTCTGTACGAACCGTACCGTACCGCGGGGGGCAATCCCCAATGACGGAACGCCTGGGCCCAATCTACTTTCACTGGATCATCAATGATGGGCCAGATGACGTCGCTTCGCTCCGCTCCACTCGTTCCGCTCCGCTACGCTTCGACATCTAGCCTTCTTTCTAGAACTGTATGAGCCACAATTCTAACATATTCTTACTACTATTATTTTCAGAAACTTTTTCTAAAAAAAAACCCGTTTATATATGAACTTTTAAATTTTTTTTTATATAAACTTTTTCTTCAATATTTTTTAAAACTATTTTTTAAAAAATATTGTATTTACACAAAACTGTTTTTTTACATATTTTTTTTCATAAACTATTTTTTTATCCAACTGTTTTTTTTTCCAAAAATTGTTTAATAAATTGTTTTTTTTCAAGAACAAATATTTTTTTTTTATAGAAACTGTTTTTTGCACAAACTAGTTTTTCAAAAATTAGTTTTCAAAAGATTTACGTGAAATGAAGGGGAAAAGTTTGGAGAAAACTCAGAGAAGGAAGCAATGGTCCCATTGATTTTGATTATGAGCAAAAAATAACCAATGTGAGACTTAATATTGCTAACTTTAGTAACCTCTAAATGGATAATCAAAATCTGATGTGACATGTTTTGCTTATTCACTTTGGCTTATTCCACTGTGGATGCTCTTATACAATAGTGGAGGAAGGAGGGGCAATGGAATGTTGGGTTCGTTATTACAATAATGGCAAGGTTGGGTCTTCAGTCAACTGAGGAGTGTAAGTGTTTGATCAAACTCCATCAATCGTGTTGGAGGCTTTGTGCAATGACCGGTGATCTTGGAGTTCATTAAGCTACTGCGTCAAGTGTTTTTGTTTCTTAGAGCCTAGGCCCTCTTATGTTAAAAAATAAATATTAGGCAGATTATGGTGTATTGTAGTGGACTGGTCGTTAGTGTTGGGTAGAACATGTAGGAAGGAGGTTGTGTCCTGAGAAAGTAAGGGGTAGCTTTGGATTTTAGATGAATAATGGGTTTGGTGTGATATTGAGAAATTTGGAGGAAATTTTACTCACGCCTTCCTTTTTTTTCTTTTTTCCCTCAATGGGATTGGATCCTCTCTAGTTCTACAAATGGATTGGATGGTCCAATTTTGGCCCGTTTTGGGTACCTTCTAGGGTTGCGTCAATGATCCAAACCGCTCACTTTTAAAACACGTCGAGAACATATATCATGCTAAAAATCAAGTTGATTGGAGTATGTTATCATGGCGGAAGCTAAAGGCTTGTGCATTTTTGTTGAGGGAAGTGACAAAATCGATCAACATTCTTGATTTTATAGGATTTTATTGGAAAGAGGGTGGTTTCAAAATGGTGTGAGTTGCTTATCGAATTTTGTTGACTATACTGGAACAGTTGCTTCGACGGAGATGAGTTTTTCTTAGTTGAAAATGATAAAAACTTACTTGACTAGTATGTCACAAGAGAAATTACGAGGATTGACTATGATATCAATTGTAATGAATTCTTGAATAAGTTAAAATACGATAACTTAATTGAAAATTTTGCTTCAAAAAAATTGTGAGGAGGGATTGTTTTCTTTAAATCGGATTGTGCCAATCATAAATCACTACAGCCGGAGTTACATTTTGGTTGATAATTCAAGCTAAAAATACAATGTAACCTTGATTTTATTTTTATTTTTACTTGTATGTCATTTTTTATGACTTAATAGTAAATAGGCAACCAATCTTGGGGTCGGGCTTGGACGACCCAAACATTAGAGCCTATGCCCTGCGTGTATATAAAGTTTTTGGAATTCAAAATAATAAATTAAAACTTTTCTGGCTAAAAACAGTTCTTTCAATGACAGAATACTAATAAAATTTAGTATCATTTCTGACCAAAACAACTATCTCTATTGGTAAACAGTCATTTTTGGATTCTAAATAAGTGAGAATTCTTTTTTATATCAGAAAATGGCGAATTTTTTGATATTCATAAGGGTGAGATTTCAGAATTTTTTTTTTGTTTTCAAAATAAATTGTATTTTTGTTGATGTATATAAGTAAAATGACTTGCATTGAAATCCGTGAAAAACCTAGGCTTTAGTCTATTTGGTCCATGTAGTCAATAAGAAAAACTTACCCCAAATCACTTTTCACTCATTACATCAGGTGTTTGGACAGATAATTATCGGTTTGGCGTATCAGTGAAATGCAGACACAACCCCAAGCGTTTGGCCTAGTGGTCAAGGCCTGTGCGTAGAGGTTTGCTCTCTCTTAAGATTTCAGGTTTGAAACCTCTCAGGTGGTATCTACTCCTTTTGGGCTATTCCATGCGGAGCATTTGCTTTGACTTTAAGTGCCCCCCGCTAATAGACATTGGTTTTATGGTCCCCCAAGGTTAGTTGAGGTATGCGTAAGCTGACTATAATACCTGGTTATAACAAAAAAGTGAAATGCACTTCCAAACCATGGATGGTTTATTGTGATTTCTCATACGTGAGGGGTACCCGTCGTAGGAAAATTTTCAAGCGGTGTCGATGAAATTTGCCCTAAGATTTAGCCCATGTTTCCGGAAACAAAAAACCAAAAAATGTAGGCATATTTTTTTTTCTGGTCAAACGGAAATTCGTTGGCATTTTTACCATACCGTTCACAAAAGTTAACAAGTTCTGACATTTTATCAAGTTATTTTCGGTAACTAACAACTCGTCAACAAAAACCTTTTTTTGCTATAGCAACTCTAATCACAAACTCTTTTACAACTTATTCACTACCGACAAAAACTTGACATTTCTCAATAATTATTTACTATAAAAAACACCTAACAACTTGATTGCAACAAATTCATTCTCAAAACTTATTCACTGCCGAAAATGCCCCTTAAACTGAAGAAAATATACAAGTACAGAGAGTAATTTGGGACTTGAATAAAGTTCTAGGGTTTTCTACGTAAATTGTTGCGAGACATTTATACATTTGTTTTGCTTGTACCCGTAAATTTCCATTCAATCTCCCCGCCCCCCCCCCCGGCGGTTTTATCTATTTTTTGGGGTAAGAGCAAGTACATCAACACAGTCCGGATTAAGTCCACGCCTCTTCCCGTCCGTACTGTCCGCACCTTCTCTTTTCCAATCGAATTTTGATGATCTGAGCTGCTCAATGTAATCAGAACGTGATTTTGAGGGTACCCGCGAGAAATTGGCAAAAAAAAAAATGATCGGAAAAAGCTTCATCCGAACAATTTTTGTTTGTATTTTATTGAACGGTTCAATAAAAAACTGTTCAAATGAAGCTCTTCCCGGTGTTTTTTTTTGCTAATTTCTCGCGGGTACCCCTTAAATCACGTTATGAACAAATTGAGGGCTCGGATCATCGAAATTCGATCGGAAAAGGAGAAGTGCGGATAGGTGCGGAGGGAAAGATGTGTGGATGGAAACCAGACTATACATCAACAATAGGTAAAATAACTAGTTCAAATGTACTTTTTTGTATTTTACCTACCCAATTATTCTCCCATTCTACAGCAATGCTCTGTATCCATATCTTTATTCTAGTATAAAGTATTGTATAGAATGCCTACCACTTGTAAAGAGTAGAGAAAGAAGAAGCTAAATGTAGAGAGAGAGAGAGAGAGAACAAAAATCAATTTTTTAGTCTTTTGATGTGCAACAGTACTTTGCAAAAGTGCCTAAGAATTGTAGCAAAATGTATAGTGGATGGACAAATACTTAATTTGTTGTACCATGGTTTTCTTTGATTTGCGTAGCTACTTTACAGAAATTGTCCACTTTACCTATGCTGGTGTTGTTGCTCTAATCGAGATGCTTTAAAATACAGTAAGGACCTGTTTGATAACCCTCCAAGGGGTTAAGATTGGATTGGTAGAGTGAAGGTATTATGAATACCTTGTTTGTTTTCCAAAATTGGTCCGGACTACGAATCTGGTCAGATTGCTAAGACCCCAACGTGGGGGTATTGCTAATACCCTCTTGGAGATGGTATCGGTAATCCCATCCTAACCTCTCCTCATTATCGATCCATTTTCATTACCAATCTCTTCTATCAATTCAATCTCATCTAAAACAAACATAATATTAACAATCTCATCATCGAATCTTATCCCAAACAAACATACTCATTATCAACCACTTTCATTGCCAATCTCAATCTCAATCCTAATCTTATCTCCTTACAAATCCTATCCATCTATCACTGTTATCAAACGGGGTCTAAGGGGGCATTTGATCCACGCACCAGGATGTATCCATCCAAAATTCAACTTAGGAAGCATTTTTTTTTTCTCCGAATGTTAGCATATTAGTATTTGTCAAATTACTACTACGAGGGCCAATCTCGTGTCCATAGGAGTCAAATCTTAGACCTCACGCTACAAATGAGCAACCATTGGGCCAACTCCCAAGGTCAACTTAGAATGCATATAGGAGACCTCACCCTACAAAGGAGCCCTTGGAGCATCCACAGTAGCCTAATCAAAATTGGATAATCAAAAGTTGCCACATTATTTTTTGATTATCCATTTAAGAAGTTGCTAAGATTAATAATGTAAATGTCCACAGTGACATAATTAACATTGAATAATCAAAACTTGGCACATCACATTATCGACCTGTAAAAATCTAAAAATTGTAACCATATAAAACAATTTTTTAAAAATAGTTTTCAAACTAATAAAAACAGATTATCAAAAATAGAAAATAATTTTTAAAAACTTTTATTTTGAAAAAAACACTTTTCCGAAAAAGTTTTTAAAAAACAATTTTGGAAAAAGATACTAGTTTTTTTTTTAGTAATAGTTGTTGAAAAAAAAAAGAAGACAGTTTTTGAAAAAACAGTTTAATTGTTTTTCCAAAAAAAAAAAACTTCTTTTAAAAACGTTTTTCTTAGAAAATTGTTGGGAGAGGGAGAGAGAGAAAATGTTTTGGTTATTGACAAAAGATTGCTAGTTTTTATTATGCAAGAGCCAAAATTTGATCGGTAGAGTTTGATTATGACACTGGAGCACTTGTTTTAAAAAACATTGGTAACTTTTGCAAATTTATGGTTTTGATTATTTCACTGTGGATGTTCTTATTTTTTAGCTTTCTACGCTTCAGCCAAAGGCCAGCCTTGTTGTGAACACTTTGCAGAATCGTCAAGATTTTCTTTTGATTGGTTTATAGCAGTGTTCTAAATGGCGGCCAAGGCAGCCGCCTAGGTGCCCTGCCGCCAAGTCTATACCCTGGGCGTTTGAGTTGGCGGTCTGGGATGCTTGGCGGGATCAGCGGGACTAAATTGAAGGAATTGAAATAAAAGAGCTTAATATGTAATTGTCCAAAACCATATATATATCTATGTATGTATGTATGTATGTATGTATGTATGCATACATAAATACACCGCAATTACACATTAGTTCCCACAAACCCACGTCATCGTCTTCCAAGTTCACAGCAGATTGAAGCCCCCTCCCAGACCCGGTTCACTCCAGGCAGGAACTGGTGTTCGATCGTCGTCGCCGGTATGTCTCTCTCTCTCGCGTCTCTCTCTTCTCTGATCTCTGTCGTCTCTCTCTCTCGCGTCTCTCTTTTCTATGGTCTCTCTCGTCTCTCTCTCTCGCGTCTCTCTTTTCTATGGTCTCTCTCGTCTCTCTCTCGCGTCTGCCTCTTCTCCGTCGTCTCTCTCAGTATGCTCTCGTTTCTCACAGACTCACAGTGTCACTTGAAGTTGGAACCCCATTTAAATAACAAGTCTACCGAGTGAGAAAAAAAAACCTTGGATGTTACAAAAAGAAACAGCGCTTGGCGGCTGGTCACCGCCCGACAAGCGGCAAGCACCGTTTAGAACACTGGTTTATAGTATTCCCCAGTAAGCAAATAGAGGATGTCACAAAAGCAAACACCATTAGGGTACTTATTTAAGGTGATATATTCTGAGAGAATGACAAGCCTCGTAAAGCAAAGCAAGAAATAGGGACTTAAGAACCTTAGCGGAATGGGGCCTTAGTCACTTCGAGTGAAGGAGCAATTTGATTTGAACCCATGTGGTGAAAGTGTATTTTTAGGGTTTTTGACATGATTGGCCTTTATTATTCGTGGGCATTTGTCTGAAAGAAAAGTAGTTGTGATTTACAAGTTTGATGCACTTTCTCCATAATTGAACTGACCAAAAGGGCTCCAAGGATGGGTTAAAGGATTGCCCCCCCGGTAAATTTGGGACTAATTTGAGCTACTCATTACTGGAGGAGGCAATATTGTTTTTTTTGATAACTTAGGTGTTTGGGCCAGCTTTCGCGCACCTTGATTAGTTCTGGGGAACCAATTCCCCCGCCCACTTGCGGTGGTCCCAATTAAAGCCAGAGCAAAGTTTTGTACGGACTAGCCACAGAGGAGTTGATAGTGCCTAAGAATTTTCGAACCTGAGACCTTAGGAGGGATCAAACCCTAAGGCTCAAGCCTTGACCACTAGGACAACCCCTTGGGTTTACTGGAGGCTATATTTGTCCAGAGTCTCCCTGTGGTTCTAAGTTTGGGCCTAACTAGAGAGGATCCTGTCCCTTAACTAGCGGGGCATTGGGTAGGGTTTAGCAAGAAATGGAAGAAATTTCCAGTTTAATGGAGTTGACACGTGACACGAAACAGAGACGCTGACACTTCAATTTTGAAAATATGGAGGATATGAAACATTGGAGACATGTTAAAAATAACTTTTTCGTATGTATTTATATGCTGGTTTGAATATTTTGTTTGGGGATAATGGAGAATGCAGCATAAAACTGGGATTTCATGTTTTCCAAGTAATGGATGTGTGCGTTTCAAAGTGTGCTAATAATGTCTGGTTCTTAAATCTTAAATGGCTGAACAGGGCCAGGTTCTAAAGGATATAGAAATTTTTAAGACACGCTTGGGTAACTGTCTGATACAAAACAAGATGCAACTCTCATAGAAGTGTTTGTCCCTTTAGGTGACCACTCCTTTTTCCTTGTATAAACTGTAATACTTCAAAGGGTGGCATACTGGTATCAGCTCATGCAAAATAATTTCTTCTCTCACAATTGACCTAGCTATGTTATGACTTCAACGTGCAAGTATTAGAAGAGTTGTAATTGAAAATTTGTAACCTTATAAGAGGTAGTTATGAGTTTCCTGCACTATAATTCCGAAAGGTCGGAAAGAGAAGTGAAACATATGATTGCCAGTTCAGTATGTAATCATAACTTTGGTAGCTGAGAAAGGAATTAGTACAAGATTAGAAAATTCAAACCTTACAACTTAATCGATGTTGAAAGAAATTTGTCTTTGGAGACTGTTGTTAAAGGCAATAGAAGCACCCTTAATTGCACGATCCTCCTACCGGGGTCTCACTTCTTGCTCCTGAACCTTGTTCCTGCTCCCATCTATAAAGACTCTCACTCTCATTTGGAATGGATCTCAAAGAAACAGAAGAAAAGCTACCAAATAAGAAAAATCTGGTAGTCTTTTGACGAATAAAAAAATTACGAAGGAGTAATCATGTACTCATGGACAGACCAAGGTGCTCCTAATCCTACTTTTATATATTTTATATCTTGAATATAGACCAAATAAGAGTTTGGCTTATAGCCTTTCTCATCTTTCATATCTTGATTCTTCGTTATGATTCTTTGAAATTCAATCAAGTTTGTATTTCCATGTATGAGAAAGTGGCAATTGGCAAATGTTGTATAAGTCTCTTATCAAGGAATGTACCTACAAGAAATGCGAAATTAGGATGCATAACCCTTTATCGTATAGGAGTCTCTAATCTGTACAAGATATGTTTTTGGCTTACAACTGCTTTCTCAACTCTCATATTATGATATGTTGGTTCTTCAACATGATTCTTAGAAGTTCAGTCAAGGTGACAATTGCCATATATGAGAAGATGGCATTTTATTAAGTCCCTTTTAAGTATGTGAGCTTATCATTCGTGGGTCCACTCCACTCTCCACCAGTTTGAAAAGTGGGACCGAGATGTGATTTTTGGATTGTAAGTGCAACTCGTTTGGAAGTGCAAAGTTTGTGAAGTGCATGCATATGTGTTATTTCTTTGAAAGGAGGAAGACTGCTAACGATGATATGCAGGGCTCTTGGACATTTGAAAGTGGGACTCATATGACCTTGGCCCATCTACGCGAAACCTAAAGTGCATTAACCTCTCTTGAAGGTTGTTGCATGAGAAGATGGCATTTTTTCTTTCCAATTCCCTTTCTAAGGAATGTGAGCAAATCCTTTTTGGTACATAGTCGAGAAGTCCAGTATCCTCTTTCGATGGTCTTGACATGACGCAGAGTATGAACAAATATAATCTGGATATAGAGCAATTCCATAGCTTGTTTTGAAACCCTTGAATTTTGTTCAGTTTAGCTTCTCGAGTAGTTGAGGAACTGAGATTAATAGCTTCCTTATCACAACACGTTTTAGTTTTTTGTGGGATATTTTGATTCAATAATTTCCAAATCCGAAACCTACAATGTTTAGGTATAGTGTTTTGATTGGTAACTATTCTTACACAGGTTTTACGCGCGCGCGCGCACACAAGAGAGAGAGAGAAGATGAACAAGAAGGAGATACTGAAGCTAGCGAAGGGATTCAGAGGGAGGGCGAAGAACTGCATAAGGATAGCAAGAGAGAGAGTAGAGAAGGCCCTTCAGTACTCTTACAGAGACCGCCGCAACAAGAAGCGGGACATGCGCTCCCTCTGGATCGAGCGCATCAACGCCGGCACCCGCTTACATGGCGTATTAGTCTCTCTCTCTCTAAATATTTATTTATTCATGTGTATATACATATTGTACCTTGATTGTTGGTTATCCTAAGGGTTTTTGCTGCTGCTGCTGCTGCTGCAAATCTTTTGAGAAAATGGATTCACTCGCAAAATTTATTAGTCTGATAGTCTCTAACCGAACAGCTAAGCTAAGTAGTAGAAATAATCTTTTTGCAAATCATTTCGGGTTTAGCATTAAGCATTTGGATACAACAAAGCATATCGGGGTGCGTGTATATCAGGTCTAATTTAAGTCACATATTGCGCGTGCGTGAGTGGGAAAGCGTGAGTGTGAAAGCGTCATTATAAAAGAATTCAAAACTACTAAAATCCGCGAGAGCAAGGATTGAGAGTTCAGGCAAAGGGTCCAAATGAAGATTATGTGACCAAGAGTCTGATTAGAGTTGGTTACTCCCTCTCTCTTATTCTGTTTCGTTGGGTATAAAATATTTTGATGTTGTTTTGTTTGTTTCTTCGTTAGGTACTAGGGAGTTAGCAGTGGAATTTGATTACTTATGCACTTTGCTATAGTGAACATCATGCGCTGAAACAGAAGAAAAAAAAAATTTAAAGTACCAATTTTTATTCATTCCCCAAATTCTACTTTTTTCCTCCCCTAGAGTCTACTGATTGTATGGATTTCTAGCCTCTGGAAAACATTGGTGATGATAAGCCAACTTTGTCTCCACGGTTAACTAGTTGGATTATTTTTTCGTCTGTGTAGTGACCCCCAAATTAGTTAGCGGTGTGTTGTCTAATAGACAAAATCGTATGATTCACGGTTCGATTTGAGGTTCCATTCACAATTAGATTCATCCAAATATAACAATTGTACGTCGACACCAATTAGTTCTTAATTTGGTGTCAAGAAATTTTAAAAAAAATTATGCACGAAGTGGTTTATTTTTTTTATCCGCATCTTTTCTAGTTTTCTTTGTGCCCTATCTTTGTGGGATAGAGGGAGTATTAGTTTGACGAAATTTTCCATAGCTTATTATCATATGAATCAATAGATGGACTCAGTGTCTTTAAAATGTTGTTATTCAATTTGTTGGACTGTAGTTATGCAAGTAGTTGGGAATTATACTATAGTATTATTGAATGCAACCTTTGACAAATCGATGTCTTGAATTCTTGTATCCTCTAAATTATAGGTCGTGGCAAGGCTCAAAGCCTGAGACCAGCTGACATATGTGGCCACATAAACAAGTTTCGTATCTACTAGGCTTCATAATCCTTGTAAAAAAGATAGTACTTTATATTGTATTAAGGCTATGCTTTCATTTTTGTAATAAATCTTTAATATCTAGATGCATATGTGTATGTTTTCGTCATATGATTGAATAAGGCAAATGTTTTTGGCACTCCACTTTTTTATGATGGCACTCCAAAACTTGTCTTTTAGTGTAAAAATTATACATAGCAAGGCACACAAAAAGCAAATTTTGGAGTGCCATCATAAAAAAGTGGAGTGCCAAAATCATTTTCCTTGAATATATTATGATTTACGATTTGATTTTATTCAAGATTCAGAAAAATGCCATTTTGATTCACAATTTGACAACCTACTCGTGTCACTGCTTCCATCTGCCATTTCGAGAAATTGCAAGAAGCTTTTCTTGTTGGCTTGGTCTTCTCGCCGGAGAACTTGGCTTATGATGAAGGGAATAGAATTCTTCATGTACTTTTACTGATGAGAAATCAGAATATAATGGTAGTGACATGCAGTATGGTTATTGTTAATGAAAATGCTGGGGGACTGGAAGACTCGAGAACATTTTGAATATAGTACGACCGATAGAATTCTTATTTATATGAACGTCTATCCCTTGACAGAGATGATGCAGGTAAGGATTCATGCACCCAACCTAGTTGATTGTGACATAAAACTTTGCTTGGTTTGTTTCCATTGCTGTTTTTTATTTATTTTTTTGATATTTGAGTAGGATGTAGGGAGAAGAGTATTTGAGTCTACTGCTTTATAATCTTGATTACTTCATAGTTGTCGAAAGAAGTATGATCACGTGTCATCGTTCTTCTCTAATCAGTAATCACTTGGATATCATCTTAGAAAATATTAGGCCGTGGGTTCAGCACTCCATCATGGAGTTATTATGTCACTTGGTCATGCAGTCAGCATTAAACTTCCATGTTGCCTTTGACAAAGGGGCGCTTCTGGAATCTGGTTCTGTCATGAAACATTTAGCGAGGTGGATCTGGGCTCTATATTGTTTGGATGGTGCAAAGGGCAATAGGGATCTCAGCGCTCCATTCCCCAAACTATCCTAATGCTCAAATTTTGTTGAAGAAATGCTAGGTGACACCTGTTAAACACCATTAACCCTGCAGAGCTATATAAGGAAATATGAACAATTTGCTGTGTCCCACTGTCTCCCACTGTCTTGACTCTTCCCTCCCTCGATTTTGTGATAAGGTAGATGGAAGTAACTTCACAGATGCCTCGTCTTTCTGGATAACTCTAGAAAGCTACATCCTGTCCTGACTTATACAACTTGAGATACCATGAAGAGTGGAATGCTGACTTACACTTGTTTTCTTTTTTCTACACCAGGTTAAATATGGCAACTTTATGCATGGTTTGATGAAGGAGAATATCCAACTTAACAGGAAAGTACTGTCAGAGATCTCTATGCACGAGCCACACAGCTTCAAGGCCCTCGTCAACATTTCCCACAATGCCTTTCCTGGAAACAAGAAAGTGGTTCCCCCTAAAAAGGAAGGCCTTGCCGTTCTTCTTTAGTTGGCTATTTATTTGGGTCACAAGTTCGTTTTGAGTTTGTTTCAAACAGATTTTTCAAAGCTTTGTAACTTGTTAGACTCTGCTCTGCTACTTGTTTAGTTTAACCTACATTTTCATAATCAATATCTAAAAGATATGCATGGCCTGCTGCCAAACAAATGAATAGCATCGTTGAATGGGAACTTGTAACAGGAGTCTTGTTTTCCACTCTTTTTGTTAAGGCCTTGTGGGACAAGTGAAACACCGACATTAAAGCCAAGTGAAAACACATGGGCAGCATTTTTATCTTCAAATGTTCTCCTTTTTTTCTTCTTCTTTTGTTTCCCTGCATTCCTTTCTACAGTTTTAACATCTTTTATTTCAGCACACACTTAAGGGGATGGGCATTCCTTGGCTTCGCAGTCGAATGGCCCTTCACCTGAAGATTCCACTTGTATTCTAGTATCATTTTTTAGAGAACCAAACGTGTAATGATAAGGGAATAACTATTCTGCCTTTTTTGGTTTCAGTTTTTTCGATAATTTGCCCATAAATGGAAGTCTTTACCGAATGAATGGCCGACTTGACTACTGAGACCAGTGGAAGTTAATCCTCTTCTCTATTTCTCTTTCTCTTGTTCCCCTTCTGAACTCCTTTTCTCTGGTTCTTCACGAATAGAAGGAAGAAAAATGGAAAGGCGGATACCTAGATCTCCTCCTCCTTGCTTGCTCAAGCCTCAGACACGTGGATCATTACTTAAAACAAAGAGCAAAAGAAATTCCTGGACTGTTATCTTACCGGAGATTCTTCTTCTCTTCTTGATCTCAGACGCATAGAACTTTGTTTTAGAACAAGAATACCAGAGAGAAAATAGGAACTACGTAGGACTACACGAAAAAGAACGTACACAATCGATAAAAGTTCACAACAGATTACCTATTAAGGAATTTGCAGAGACATTAGCTGTTAAATACTATGCCACCTATCCTTAGCATTTCTTGGTACTTCCTTTTATGCCATTCGCTGACTAACAAAACGCAGCAGCGAGGGACAACTCGCCCATTCAGCCAGCGAGGAGGATGGCACTACTGGCAAAGACTGTCTGGTGAAAACGCTGTCGGAAATCCAGACCGGGCGTAGTCCAGTCCCACTACGTGAGCCAACCGAAAGAAAGGAAAATGCCAAAGAGAGGAACCTTGCTTATACTAGATTGTAGAATTTTATCATAAGAAAAGACTTTCCCTTGGTGAAAATCTTGGACGTCGGCAGTAGCCTTTTTACCTGCTAATGTGGTCTACAATGTTAAGACGGTAGAATAGATAGTAAACATAGTAGTACTTCTCCACCTCTTCGCTTTACAAGCCTTTTGATCTTGAAACAGGCTTTTGTTGCTTTTGGTAAATTATATTATCACAACATATGATAGAGGCCTTTGTTTCTGCCTGCAATGGATGATTAGATGGAAGCTTCACCTATTTTTGGCAATTTTATAACTTCACATAATTATGGAAAAATGGACGTTACCCCTTTCTTTTCTTTTTTGCTTTGCCCGTGATCTCTCTCTCTCTCTCTCTCTCTCTCTCTCTCTCTCTCTCTCTGTGTGTGTGTGTGTGTGAAAGCGCGTGTGTGTGCGCGCTTGTTAACTGATGGGCTTAAATTGAGGTGAACAGGTTCAATCGTGATCCGGATAAAGGCTTGATGAAGGCATTGGCAGAAGGGGGGCAAAGACTCTGTATATTGAAGGATATGTTCCATACCAAAGATGTGTTCTAGTTCCTTCTTCCCAGTTAACAAACATCTACTTGCTAAAACTTTTGATTGTCCAAATTGTTCAGAGATTTATTCTTTCGGACGAGTTCTGTTGTAATGTTTTCTTCTATAAACCAGGCTGCTGCTGTTGCAGAGTTTTCAAAATTCGCGGAGCTTTAGAAATATGTGTTTTTGTATGTATAAGCTCTTGCGAATGTGTGTCGTGAGATACGGATTTCAAAGAGTTGTAAAAGGTTTTGCAATCTGGGAATTGAAGCTTCAAAATGGCCCAAGGATCATGTTAACCTATTTCTACAACTCCCCTTTTAGTACTATATAAATGTCCTTATTATGGCTGAAACTTCTTGCCTCACTAACCCTAACCTCTCTGGAGTAGGTCATTACAGTTTGCTTTTTTTGATGCCTAGTTTACAAAAATTGGTTGAGTTTAATTTCATACATTATATTTTAAGTACACTACAATATTATGATGTTTGGTTAAGTGCACAAACATAGTTTGATTTTAATATGGTTTTGTAATCAAACTTTAGAAATTTTGAACATGTTCAAATGGTTGGACATGGTTCTTGTCGAGTCCGTTGTTTTTTTGTTTTTTTGTCTCTGTTAGAGAAGTTAATATGTTTTACTGACACTTCCTAAAATTTTTCCTAATGAGAGACACCCTTACCGTATGAGAAATGACTATAAACTCCCTCTTATTTCAATGTTCATTTTACCAACACCCCAACCAACAACTGTTCCCCCAAAACATGTACCGGAATCAGCCTAAAGTGACCTAGATGAACAAATTCACCATTTTCTATGTTAAGATAAATAACAATAAGTTCTTAATTCTCATTTTTTTTTTGGAATTAAAAGGAATAAATTCCTCTTTTCTGGCTAAAACGGTTCTTTCAATGAGTAATACATAGCTGACTATTAATGAAATTTAGTCATTTCTTACCAAAACGACTATCTCTAGTGGAAAAACAAGTCATTTTTGGATTCTAATTAAGTGAGAACTATTTTTTATTTCTTTTTATATCAGAAAGATGGTTAATTTTTTTTATACTCATAAGGTTGAGTTCTCAGTAAATTTTTTGTTTTCAAATTAATTGGCCACAATCAAGTTGCATTTACTAAACTGTATTTGTTGATGTATGTGAGTAAAATGATTTGCATAGAAATCCGTGCAAAACATAGGCTTTAGTCTATTAGTCCATTTAGTCAATAAGAAAAACTCACCCTAAATCACTTTTCGCTCATTACATTAGATGTTTGGACAGATAATGGTTTATGGTATCAGCGAAATGCACATACAAGGTCCATATGTAGGGGTTTGCTCCCTTCCAAGATTTTAAGTTCGAAACCTCTCAAGTGCTATCAACTTCTTTTGACTATTCCATACTAAGCATTTGCTCAACTTCAACTAAGGCCCCCGCTATAGCAGCAGTGCTAGATCACTTTTGCGCTCTCGGGTCTCGCAACAGATGATCGGAGCCGCTCATTTTGTTCAAAATATTTTACCATATCATCAATCATATTAGGAATGATATTTATGAATCATTTTAAGTGCTTCAAGTTTAGAAATGTGAAGTTGGATGATTCATAAATATCCTTCCCGATATCGGATTGAGGTAATTTTTTACAGGTCAATTTTGAACAAAATGAGCGGCTACAATCATCTTTGCGAGACCCGAGACGGGCGCAAAAGTGATCTGTGCACTTCCAAACTTAGCTGTACAGGTACGGAGAGTAGTAATTTGGGACTTGAATAAAGTTCTAGTTCTAGGGTTTTCTATGTAAATTGTTGCGAGATATATATACATCTGTTTTGTTTGTACCCGTAAATTCCCATTCGATCAGTATCAGAACCAGCCCGTTATCTTCAATCGAGCAGGTACCTCTCTGTCTCTCTCTGGTCGTTTATCTATTTTGTTTGGGGGTAATTGAGATGCTTTAAAATACGGTAAGGGGACGTTCGATCCACGCACCAGGATGTATCCATTCAAAATTCAACTCAAAAAGCATTTTATTTTGCCAGATATGGGATGTTAACATCGCATGTTAGTGTTTGTCAGATTACTATATGAGGGCCAACCTCCTGTCCGTAGGAGTCAAACCCTAAACCTCGCGGTATGAGCGCTACACGACCATTGGGCCAAACCCCAAGGTCAACTCAGAGCATACAGGAGCCCTTACTTTTTTTAGCATTTTTCTGGAGGGTCCTGAAGCGGTAATGGCTTTCTAAGCTTCAGCCCAGGGCCGGCCCTATTGTGAACACTTTGCAGAATAATAAAGATTTGCTTTTGATTGGTTTATAGTATTCCCCAGTTAGCATATAGAGGATGTCACAAAAGCAAACACCATTGGTCACTTCGAGTGAAAAGCAATTTGATTTGAAACCATGTGGTGAAAGAGTATATTTAGGGTTTTTGACATGATTGGCCTTCATTATTCGTGGGCATTTGTCTGAAAGAAAAGTAGTTGTGGTTTACAAGTTTGATGCACTCTCTCCATAATCGAACTGACTAAAAGGGCCTCCAAGGATGGGTTATAGCCTTTCTCATCTTTCATAGCTTGGTTCTTCATTATGATTCTTTAAAATTCAATCAAGTTTGTATTTCTGTGTATGAGAAAGTGGCAATTGGCAAATGTTGTATAAGTCTCTTCTGAAGGAATGTACAGGCCAATAATCGATGGGGCCACTAGTGATAATTCCAGTAACTGCTTTAGGAGGGTGTTGCATGACATGGTGTACCTGCAAAAAATGCGAAATTAGGATGCATAACTCTTTATCGTATAGGAGTCTCTAATCTGTACAAGATAGGTTTTTGGCTTACAACTGCTTTCTCAACTCCCATATTATCATATGTTGGTTCTTCAGCATGATTCTTAGAAGATGTCATTTTCTTAAGTCCCTTTTAAGTATGTGAACATATCATTCATGGGTCCACTCCACCAGTGTGAAAAGTGGGACCACGATGTGATTTTTGGATTGTAAGTGCAAGTCGTTTGGAAGTGCAAAGTTTGTGAAATGCATGCATATGTGTTATTCCTTTGATAGGAGGAAGGCGGCTAACGATGATATGCAGGACTCCTGGACATTTGAAAATGGGACTCATATGACCTTATCCTTGAAAATTAATGGCCCATCTATGCGAAACCTGAAGTGCATTAACCTCGCGTGAAGGTTGTTGCATGAGAGATGGCATTTTTTTTTTCAAATCCCTTTCTAAGGAATGTGACCAAATCCTTTCTGGTACGTAGTCAAGAAGTCCAGTAACCTCTTTCGATGGTTTTGGCATGACAGAGTACGAACAAATGTAATCAGGATATAGAGCAATTCCATATCTTGTTTTAAAACCCTTGAATTTGGTTCAGTGTAGCTTCTCGAGTAGTTGAGGAACTGAGATTAATCGCTTCCTTATCGTAACCCTTTTTAGTTTTTTGTAGGAACCCATAGAGTAAAGGTAAGAATGTAATGTCACAAGAGAGGCAGAGAGATTAGTACACTAGAATGCCATCGATTGGAACCAGGAGGTTTGTCAGGTAAGAGAGGTAAGCAGTCTAACAGAGAGACGACACATTGAAGTGGTTCTCAAGTTCGTCCACTTCCTCTGCATACGAGTTAGTCATTAACGGCGCCGTCACCATCACCATCACCATGACCTTTGAATATCTGTTAATTAGGAAATGACAAAAGTAGCAGCATATGGACAAGCACTTCACTCATTTCAATCTAAGGTCTTGCTTCTTGTGGTTGGGTGGATTTTGAGTAAAACAAGGCACATTTTAGTCGTGAAATTTTATGTTGCTTGCAGGAGACATTTCTTGTGCGAAGCTTCTGCGTTGCATAAACAATGGCACACATAACTAAGAAGGGAACTGGGAAGACTGCTGAAGCCTCCTCAGAAACTCTGAAAGCATTGAAGCCCAAACGTAAAATATCCAAGAGTGCTCAGAATGATGGTATTGTAGATATCAATAAATTGAAAGGGGCCCTTCAGCTTCAAGAGGAAAAAAGCAAGAAGGAAAAAAATAACTTGGAGAGCAAAAATGCAAGTAGCAATACCGAAAAGGAGGATGCTAGGACCTTAAAAGTAAGGGGAATGAAGCAAAAGAATGCTGTAAATGGGGAGCGCAGTGAAAAGAGAAAAGATTCTATCAGGATCAGAGAAAAACATGCTCTGTTGCAAAAGAAGCAACATAATGAAAAGAACAAAGAAAAGTTTAGTCGGTCAAAGAAGAATGAAGAGAGTCAATTTCGCAAAGAAAGACATGGTCATAGTGAAAACAAGAAAGAGAAGCTGGGTGGTTTGATCTTCATGTGCAATGAAAGGACAAAACCAGATTGTTTCCGTTACCGTGTCATGGGTGTGCAAATGGGCAAGAAAGAGATGGTGTTGGGTGTCAAACCAGGCCTCAAGCTCTTTCTCTATGACCTTGATCTCAGGGTTATGTATGGGATCTACAAGGCATCGTCTTCTGGTGGCATCAAACTTGAGTCAGCAGCTTTTGAAGGAGATTATCCTGTTCAGGTCTAACTCCACCATGGCCGATCCTTTTTAATATATTGAGTACGTAGTTTGGCAATCTAGTTGGAAATGGGTGCTGATTCTTCAGTTTTCAGGTGCGCTTCAGCGTTGACCAAGATTGTTATCCCCTCCCTGAAAGTGTCTTCAAAAGGGCAATCAAGGAAAACTATACTGGAATACACAGGTTTAAACTGGAACTTAGCGTTCAACAGGTGAGAAACACTTGCATCCAGTTTATTGGCAGTTTGATCATCATCTAAGAAGCATGAACAAGGACAGGAACACTGACACGATAATGGGACACGTCGGTCCTAACAAAATGGGGCATGGACACAGTGGGCAACATGGATACTGTAGACATAGTTTTCACATATAGCTAGTTTTTATTGAAAGAAATATTGTAAAAAGAAACAACCAAAACTGTTGTTATAATTGCATTTTACTTTCTATACATCATGATTTATTTAAATCAGGGTTTTATCATGTTGAAATTTTTTTACTTGCGATTTTTAAGTTTTATGTTGGACATTATAATTAGACCCCGAAATAGCTTTTGTGAGTAGAAATTGACCTGTGCCGTGTCTCCAAGCGTGTCTAATCTGAGACATGCGTGTCCCCGGCGTCCCGGTTTGAAGTTAATAATTAATTAATTGGATACACCAAGTGGCATGTCCCATACGTATCCTCCCATATATCCGGACAACAATCAGTTAGGCATATAGGTGCCTCATGGATAGTAATTTTGGAATTTTCATATCTTTTTGTGTGTGTGTGTGTGTGTGTGTGGCAGGTTAAGAGGCTTACAGAACTTTTCAGGCCTGCTGAATTGCCTTCGCATGCACCCTCTATCATCCACCCTCCACCAGTGATGGTAACAATTCAGGATAGGGAAGTTAAGGGAGGAGCGAGAGAGTCCTGGGCCCCTTTGCCCGTGGAATCTTTGGCAAGAGATCCTCCTACCTATGGTGAGGGTAGGAGGTTCCATTTGCCGTCTGACGAATATGATCATCAGCATTTGACATACAAAGAAGTTCCTCCGACAGGGAGAGATGTTGTTTCTCTAGACTATTATCCAAGTGAGAAGGAATATCGTGCTTATGGTCTTCTTCGCACAGAAAGACAAAACTTCAGTCCATACAAAAGTGGACCTGCTTTGGACCCCTACTCTAGGGGCTATGTCAGAGAGCAACCTCCACCAACTGTAACAATTCAGGATAGGGAAATTAATGAGGGAGCGAGAGAATCCCGGGCCCAACTACATAGTGAACGGTTAGCTGTTGATCCTCGTAGTTACGTTGAAACTCGGGGGTACCCTGTGCTCTCTAATGTCAGTGATCAGCATTTAACATACAAAGAGGTTCCTCCAATAGAGAGGGAGAATTTTTCTCATGGTACTTATCCTAGTGAAAAGGAATATCGAACTTATGGTCTTCGAAGAGAAATACAAAATGTCAGTCCACCTAGAAGTCGTATTACGCCTACATTGGAACCTTACTCGAGGGATCATGTAAGAGAGCACCTTGCGATGCACCCCAGTCATGATCCACATGTAGTGACTGAAAAAGCATTCGAAACCTACAATCTTATTCCCAGACGGGAACCGCAGTCTTCAACCCCCCTTGTGACCCCGACTATAGCATCTACTTTGGATTCTTACTCTAAGGATCCATATTATGCTTACAGCAAGGGTGGTTCGGCTATGGACCTGTATCAGCTGCCTTTAAGGAGAGAGGAAGTCCCTTTAGGTTCTTATTCTCTCAGTGGAAGGGGAGAGACACACCGTTCTGTCACTGATCATTTGCAAGCTCGAGACAGTTATCTGACTCAGAGTGACCAATCACGGATGGGAGAATCTTACATTACTGAGAGCAATAACTTGGGAAGGATGGAAGTCAAAGACGTGCGGATGTTACACCCGACGTATGCTTCCAGTGCTCTATCCTACTATGACCGTGAAGTTAAAGACGTGCGGATGTTACACCCGACCTATGCTTCCAGTGCTCTATCCTACTATGACCGTGTTAAAAAATATCCAGAGGCTAGGGCTGAAACCTCGCACGCACCACTTTCATCTCTGTACAGTTTGGCAGGTCCATCGTTGTCCCATCGCTGATTTTAGTATCATTTATTCCTTTTTGTGTTTTTTTCCGGTTTTAATATTATAGACAAGACTGCTTTCAGACACTTGTATGGGCTTTGTAAAAGCAAATTCAATTCAGTGAGAACACTATTTTTGTTTGATGTCATTTGAGTCTGCATCTGTTTTGTTCTTTTTCTTTTTATTTCTGTTTTTGGTTTTCTAAAACTTGTCACTCTGTCTGCACATAATTTTATTGTATTGAGAGAAATTAGTAGAGGAAACATGGGCAACTTTGCGAGCCAGCTTTTAGCTAAGGCGATTCAGACCAAGGCACTCTGGTAATCCTTGTTTAACTTGTAAAAGTATATTTATTCTCTCAAACTCTCTTTTGCTTGCTTTCCTTTGCAATCGTGTCATGGTAATTAATTATTGGCTGATGCTGTGATGGTTAACTGCTTGCAACAATTGCAGCATAGACATGGTGGTGTGCAGATTTCAAACTCCCTTATTCATCTCTCAAAATGTCGTTTATTTGCCTGCTAAGATTCGATGTAAAAAGCTTTGTAGAGTTTCTGACGAATTGCTTGTGCTCTTGAAACCTTGCCTTTATGTAGCTTTTGTTGTTAGAGTGACCAGAGTAGCAAGGGGATAATACAGGGATATTTGTATGCTAATCTTAACATTCCATGGGATCAGATCATTCAATGTGGATGCTTCAATTATTTCTGATGAATTCGTTAAGGAAAGCAATTTATTGAATGGTTGACTTAATTCTAATCCTTTGGACCCGTGGCTAACGTGCAGTGATGCCTAAGAGATATGGCTAGATGGGTTCCAAGCTCTTTGCTGCTTTGCTTATTCTTTCATGCAGGGCCAGTTGAAAGTGGTCTGTCATAATTTTAACCATTTTGGAAATTGTTCTGTTGATTAGGTAAGGAGGTATAGGGAGAGATGCATGACAGAGTCTAGGAGAGTGGATACTAAAAGTTCTTGCTTGTTTGTTTGTTTCCTTTTCATTTCGAGTTCGATGAGATTCTTGTTTTCAAAAGCTATAAGGTTCTGCATTGTCTGATAGATTGCCTTCGCAAACGGGGTGGTGAAGTGGTCACTAGAGTAGCCATTATTTGGTCCAAAACCTAGTTAGAACATAGCTGAAGTTGTGAAAGCAGCAGTTTATTGAGGTATTGTTCTTTCTCTAGGACATTGGTAAACCATGGCTCTCGGATGTCATAGAGAAAGGCTTTTTTAAGGATTATTCTAGTGTTGTAGATCGTTTGGGTTTCCGGTTAGGGTTTTGATGCCATCATTCCTTATTCCTATTAATCTTTGTAACAATTTTTGAGATTAATGAAATTTTTTTGCCTTCTAAAAAAAGAATTTGAGCCCTTTTTGTCCCTCCAGTTTAGTCCCTTGCATAAAAGACCATATTTATGTTCTCAAGATGCTTCTCTTGAGCTTCCAGCTTATATCTTGATGCCAAATTTGGATATGGATTTTTTTTTTATTAGGATGCAGAAAATGCAAGTATATTAATGCCGTAGTCACTACAAAGGATCCAAAGATCAGAACAAAAAATTATTTGGATGTTGGAACCTGTATAGGTAGTAGTCGTTTGGAAAGGTTAAAAAGGGTGCCAATATTCTTGTGCTTCAGGCTCGATGAGCCGAAAATTCTTTTCGCGACTTTATTATCTCTCTTTGCCCACACGTTAAAACATGTACAATCATATATGCTTGTGGGAGTTCCTTTTTCTTTTTTCCTTGATAATGAGATGTTCGGGTAAGCTTACGTGCACTTCAACAATTCCAAATATATTTGCTGAAATGCCCTTTTGGGGCCTATCTCCAATTCTCCATTACCACACTTCCTCCTATTACACCCATTGTCCGTTTCCAGGGAAAGGGTCTGTTCTTCACAAGACTGCATGAGGCACTACTAACTTCCATTATCAGGTGAAAAATGAACCCCTAAACTCCAATTTGAAATGTGAACATCCTAGAACAATATGTGTATAACGAGATTTGTGTCTTAGCTTCACCTCAGGCTTACATTGATGATCAAAATTGTTCATTTCATAAGCATATTTTGGTGGCTATTCACATCGATCCCCGCCTCTTGTTCTTTCGGAATTTTATGGTGGAGGTACCTATCGGTGTCTTTGAGTGCTCCCCCTAGGTGCTGAGGCGTTTTTCACAAAACGTCCTCGACACCCACATGCGATACGTGGCTGAATAGCATTCGTTTGGGAAGTTTGTTCCAGTAGAGTTTTCTTGTCTCTCAGCTTGATATTTACTATGCTCATGTGTTTGTACATTTGTCTTGCCTTTTTGTACAGCATTGCGGAATTAGACTGATTTTAGCTTCTAGCATTGATGATGTTGCTGGTAGCCTCGTTTGATTTGCATATTAAAATCTATGGGATTAAT
Organism: Rhododendron simsii; assembly: GCA_014282245.1. Classification (NCBI taxonomy): domain Eukaryota; kingdom Viridiplantae; phylum Streptophyta; class Magnoliopsida; order Ericales; family Ericaceae; genus Rhododendron; species Rhododendron simsii. Next base: position 24,446,416 of record CM024957.1, on the reverse strand, counting down.
AGTTTTGGGATTGTTAGTCCTAGACTATTTGTCCAGAATTAATTTCGTCTGTAGTTCTTCCCGATCCCATGTTTTTTTTTTTTTTTATAAGTAAATAAATATATTAATAAGAAGGCTTTAATTCCGATCGCATGTTTGATTTGTATGGGATTACATATGGGATAAGGAACAGGTTTTTTTTTTTTAAAAATTTAAAAAAGTTTCTGAAAGTAGTTTTTTATGAAATAAAAAACTTTTGAAAAAATAGTTTTTTCAAAAATAATTAACAAAAACAGCTTTATTGCAAAATTTTTGGACTTTCTACTTATGGAATATTTTCTACTTTTAATATGTTTCTAGATATTTGTGGAGAGAGAAGTGAACATGTATAAATACCCTTCTCCTCTTTATCTCATTATCTGGTCTTTTATCACTTTAAGTCTTTTTCATTTTCTAGGAACTCCATTGTTGTCTTTCAAGCTTTCTAGGCTAATTTCTTCAAGAATTCTAGTAAGTCTTTGTCGTTTATTGTTTTCTCGTTTATTAAAGTTGCTTGTAAGGACTAGATTCTTGGTAATATCAAGTTTGTTTTCGTTTTTATCGATTAAAAATCATGTCTTATTTCTATGCTATGTCTTTTCCAATGACTTAGGTGGTTATTTGATTCTCAAACCTTTGGGCTTAAAATCATGGTTTACGGAATTAAAATTAACTTAGCCATTTTGGTCTAAGCGAGGGGTGTTAACTCCTTGATATGTCGTTTAGTCAGGCGATGTTGGCACGCGACATACCGAGGGCTCGTGGCTTCCTACGTGTTAAATACATTAGCAAAAATAGGTTAATTTAGTTCTGTTTAATCACATCTTTTGTTCAACGTAGTCTTTAAAATTAAATCTTCCAAGTGTGAGCGCGCGGTCGTGACTCTCGCTTGAATTATATTGAAAACCGGTAATGGCCTAAGTTATGGGATGGATAATCCCTAGACTAATCTCTTTTAGTTTATTAATCTCTTTTCTAGTCCTTTACCTTAGAATTTTCACTCCCAAAGCAAAACCAAGTTGGCCGTTTTAAACGCCACAATTCACTATATAAAACGTACAATTAGATTAAGCTATTTTCGATTCTTTATGGATACGATCCTAAGCTTTCCGGCTATTATACTATCGACGACATAACCCTATACTTGGGGTTTTCAACGTCATTTGAAGTTAAGGTTGTGGCTAGGGCTGCAAACGAGCCGAGTCGATTTTGCCGGAAGTTTTCAGCTCGAGCAGCTCGAATCGAGCTGAAATATGTGTGCTCGAACTCGGCTCGGATATATATTCAAAAGCTCGAGCTCGGCTCGGCTCGGCTCGAATGACTCGTTCGGTACATGTATGGGTATTGCATAGGTAAGGAGTGTTGGCTCGTTTGGTATTGAAGCAGCTCGCGAGCTGAACGAGCCGAGCATTAAGTGGCTCGAGCTCGACTCGTTTATGAAACGAGCTGAAAATGGTGGCTCGAGCTCGTTCGTTTACTTGATGAACCGAGCTCGAACGAGCCGTTAGCGAGCCGAGTCACGAGCCACTCGCGAGCGGCTCGGTTCGTTTGCAGCCCTAGTTGTGGCAGTAAGCAGCATCCGGAACAACAGCTGAGTCGGTGGCAGAGCAATAATTGTTGCACAGGAGGGTGTTATTGAAGCCATGTGAGAATTTATTGGAGGTCAAGTCAAAAAGAGACAAGGAGGAAAGAAAGTGCCGAGAGATGAGATGGAAATACTTGGGCACCACTCCAACACTGTAAAAAATATACTCATACAATCCAAACACAACAACTTACACGATTCCTTACACTCACTTATACACCTCCGCTCACTCACAGTAGAGGTGGGTCCCACAAACACATCAATAAACAAAGTACAAGAAGGGATACTACTGGTCTTAAAATATTAAAAAATAAAAATAAAAACAAAAACAAAAACAAAAAGAAAAAAACCGCTTCGGATCGTGCTCCCGTCGCAAGATCGACATTAAACCTGCATTAAGACGCATTTATCGTCGCGGTTGGAGAGGTCTCTCCATAGGTTGGTCATATAGATCTCCCATCCCAGGAGAACTAAGGACTAGGCCCCATTCTTTTGAACTTAAATTTAAACTTAATTGAAATTTGAATTTTTGTCCTTATTTGATTTTTTTCTCATATTTTAGTTTTGCGCCAAATTTTTATGGGCTATTGATTCGTCTCGAATCGAAAAAGTAAATTTTTTTCCTTTTACCCATGTATTTTGAAAAATAACCACAAACCACTTTTCTGCGCAAAAATGTCATTTATTTTTGGCTAAAAATGGTTATTTCTCAAAATACTTGGGTAAGAGTAAATTTTTTTTTTACTTTTCCGATTCTTCACGTCAAGACGAATCAATAATTCAAAAAAGTTTGACGCAAAATTAAAAAATGAAAATAAAATTCAAATAAAAACAAAATTTTCAAATTTAAGTTAAATTCAAAAGAACGGGGCCTAAGTTCAAAAGCACCATTCTTTTGTACTTAAACTTAACTTAAATTAAAATTAGTTCATTCTCTTAAACTTAACTTAATTCTCAATCTTCCCGACCAAGCCTCAAGGTAATTGGTGAAATGTGGAAAATACTCCCGGTAAGTTTTGAAGAATGCAAGTAATTAACTTATTTTTTTGAGAAAGGGCAATATTGTAATTGTATGTGTGTTAGAAAATTAAATTTAAGTTTAAAAGAACAGATGAAAATTATTTCCATTTAAGTTCCAAAATTCCAAAAGGGGAAAAAAAATTAAGTTTCAGCTCAAATGAACGGAGCGAGTTAGGAGTGTACCCCTCTCTCTCTCTCTCTCTCTCTCTCTCTCTCTCTCACCCACTTCGATCAAGAGGAGAGCAGTAGTCATGGAGCAACAAGTGCCCCTGAATTCTTCATCCGAAATGGAGAACAATGTGGTTCCAGACATCATAGTACCAGGTAACTAAAAACTTCCCCTAATTGTTTGCTTCCAGATCTGCATAGGGAAGATGTGAAACAGAGCTTATAGATTTCGTTCCTAAAGCCCCCTTTCTTTTGTTGAGATGCCCAAATTATTAAGAGAATTTTTTCCTCAAATGGCAATGGAATCACATCCTATATAGTTTAGTGATGTATTGATCATTTTAAGGAGAGCTTTTGGAAATTTTGAGCACAAACAACTACTAACTCTCTCTCTCTCTCTCTCTCTCTCTCTCTCTCTCTCTCTTCGCGTAAGTACACTTCAATTTTTCTCATATACCTATCTCCTGGTATATGAGAAAAGAAGGGTGTTTGTTCCTTCATGGGATAACTACAAACACTCTATTGGTGCATATATGAACATTTAGACATGGTGGAAGCTCTAGTTATTTTTCTTTTGTAGTACTGTTCTAGACAAGGTTTTAAATCTCGGCTGTACGTATTGTACGAGGCAATACGGTACAGTTTTTGAGCCTTCCAATATCTTTACATCCATATATACCAATGAGATGGAAAATCACATGTGTATCTCCGGTTCCTGTTATGTTTCGGTCTGTTTTCAATTCACATACCGGTTCATGGCCGTTGTAGCCTATAGTTGATCTTAAGGGTGATTTAATTTGGAACTTTTAAAATTTTTATTTTCTTATCATAACTGATTTTTTAAATTCAACGGCTACAACTGATTCCCTTTACTTTTCGTTCAATAAACATGATATTGTTACACTGCAACCGCTACAATTTTTTTGTTCCGATATTGATTTTTAAATCCTTGGGTTCTAGATATGTAGCATTGCTGGAAACCCAAAATGTTGCGTCATTCACACAAGATCAGAAACTAATAAACTACTAGTGATGGATGTTTTAGTCTTTGTTAGATCCAATATTATTCGACTCATTGCAGAGAACCACCACCTGGAGGTGTGTGAAGGATGAATACTGGAGATACATACCACTGCTTAAAGCTGTGCTCAGAGGCAATTGGGACGCGGCCAGAAGATTCTTTGTCCAAGATGAAAGTGCGATCACAGCCCCAATCAACGACCTTTCCGAGACAGCGCTCTACATAGCAGTCAGGACTGGAGAAAGGGCAATCCAATCAATGATTAAAGAGTCTAGTCCAGAACTTTTTCAAACCTAGCTCTGTTACCAAAATAAACAAAACATCTAACCCAAATGCAATTGCCAAAAATAGAAGGAAGACCGTCCAACATCAAACACCAGTTTTAGTTGTGTCGTTTAGCTAAGCGATACAAGCTATTATCAACATGTTCGTGTGTGCATGGCTTGCAGACACACTCATATATGTATGTTTGGCTCATAACTGTTACCCATGCATGCATGTTGAAAGGAATATGTATTTTTGTAAACAATTCTAAGAAAATTAGAAAGTAAGATGCCACACCTTAAACCATTGTAACTCACGCATTTGTAAAGCTGCACCAGGAACAAGATTGAGTTATACTTGGGGTGCCAATCTTCCGGTTAAGTGCAAGATAGTGTCCCCACTTTTGTCTTGAACCGTTGTAACATTTAGTTTATGATCACCCATTTGATATAAGAGGTTGAACACATTTTCATGGCGATATATAACTGCTCGTTGAAATAATTTACGATTGTCATTGTCCCTCGTCCACATTAACATGGGAAAAGAATCCACGATCTCTTCTATAACCTCGTGAACCCCTAACTTTGTTGTACTAATAACCGGATCTTTAGTAAATGCACTGAAAGTGCCTGAGTCATTTAAAGATCTAACTTCCTTGCATACAAATTTGAGTAGTGTAAGTGCTTCAAGATTCATTTGTTTTTGCTCTCAGATGGGTTTGATGGGAGGCACTGCAATTGAGAAAAGCCATAGATATGATCATTCTTGAATGAGTCACAGTTTTATACACACGGAAAAAAAGAAGAAGGATAAGGATTAACTGCTCAATAGTTACATGTTAAATTAACTGGCACCAGTTGTTCATTGCCCAAAAATTCGAACACTTTCCAGAGCATGGTCTGCAATTTTTGACAACTTGTACATCCTTAAGCTAAATCAATTATTAATTGAAATATACATTGAAAGAAGATGCTAGTTCTAAAGACATCCGAATTAGGTATCTCCAGTTCAAAGAAGATGCTAGTAAGTTTATTTCCATGTTATTTGTATTTGTTTGAACTGGAGATACCTAATTCGGATGTCTTTAGAATTAGCATCATCTTTCCATGTATATTTTAATTAATTGATTTAGCTTTGGGATGTACAGGTTGTCAAAAATTGCAGAGCATGCTCTGGAAAGTGTTCGAATTTTTTGGTAATGAACAACTTGTGCCAATTAATTTAACACATAACTATGGAGCAGTTAATCCTCTTTTTTTTTTTTTTTCCCCCGTGTATGTAAAACTATGACTCATTTGAGAATGATCATATCTGTGGCTTTTCTCAATTGCAGTGTCTCCCATCAAACCCATCCGAGAGTAAAAAAAATGCATCTTGAAGCACTTACACTACTCAAATTTGTATGCGAAAAGTTAGATCTTTAAATGACTCAGGCACTTTCCGTTCATTTACCAAAGATCCAGTTATTAATACAACAAAGTTAGGAGTTCACGAGGTTATAAAAGAGATCGTTGATTCCTTTCCCATGTTAATGCGGACGAGGGACAATGACAATTGTAACTTATTTCAACGAGCAGTTATATATTGCCATGAAAATGTGTTCAACCTCTTATATCAAATGGGTGATCATAAACTAAATGTTACAACGGTTCAAGACAAAAGTGGGGACACTATCTTACACTTAGCCGAAGATTGGCACCCCAAGTAAAACTCAATCTTGTTCCTGGTGCAGCTTTGCAAATGCGTGAGTTACAATGGTTTAAGGTGCGGTATCTTACTTTCTAATTTTCTAAGGATTGTTTACAAAAATACATATTCCTTTCAACATGCACGCATGAGTAACAGTTATGAGCCAAACATACATATATGAGTGTGTCTGCAGACCATGCGCATATGAACATGTTGATAATAGCTTGTATCGCTTAGCTAAACGACACAACTAAAACTAGTGTTTGATGTCGGACGGTTTTCCTTTTATTTTTGTCAATCGCATTTGGGTTAGATGTTTTGTTTATTTTGGTAACAGAGCTAGGTTTGAAGAGGTTTTGGGCTAGACTCTTTCATCGCTGGTTTGATTGACGCGCCCTTGAGCCAAAGTTCCAAGTCGTTTGATGGTAATCCTTGTGATATGCATCTATTATTACCATCAATGTGAGTAGAACTCCTTTGCAGATCTAATTGAATAGAACTATCTGTCTAGTACATGAATATATGGATGGTATCTCCAGTCATTTAATGGGAAGCTATATGACTGAAACTTGCCGCTTACAGGCTCTAACTAGTAATATGTCGAGGAGATGAGATGGGCAGTTTGTCAAATAAATTATGGATCAGTGAAATTTCGTTGAATCGCTTTTCCACATCTCTCCTAAGACCAATTTGTGTTAAGTAGGGTATCATTTAAGTATCTTATTGCATTCGACATTGCAACCACAAGTCTATTTTTAGAACGGTCACGGAGAATGGCGTTATGTTAACAGCAAAAACACTCCGGGTTTGGGCCCAACAGTTTTAACTATAACTCTCTTATACATCGATATAATCTACATATACATACCTATAATGTATATTGTATACACACCTATATATGTTCATACTCAAGTACTGGTGATACCCAAATGGGTTCTTTCTTTGATGGATTAGTCATTCGTATATGTTTGTATTACTTTATAGTTTATGTGCTATCATGTAGGAAGGGGAGAAACTAGTATCACCTATGTTTATAGAGTGGTGAAACAACTCTTGAGAAACGCCTGCAATGGTCTTCACTAGAGAGCACATGGAATTAGTAGTGGAATGACAGAAATGGATGAAAGATCCTGCAAACTCATTCACAATTGTGGCAGCACTCATCGTCACCATGGTATTTGCAGCCGCATTCATTGTTTCTGGCAGCAGCAAGGATGACAAGCCGCAATCACTGTTCCTAGAGGCAACAAGGATGACAACCGTCTCCCCATTTTCTCCAAAAAAACAGCATTCACTGCCTTTGCGGTTTCAGATGCAATCTCTCTCTTCTCGTCCACTACTTCTTCTATTGATGTTCTTGTCCATCCTTACTTCCCGCTATACTGAATCAAATTTTCTTTATGTTCTTCCCAAGAGATTGATAATTGGTCTCTTTACTTTGTTCCTCTCCATAACAACCATGATCGTGGCCTTTAGTGCCACACTCTATCTTGTGTTTGGGCATGATAATTGGTGGATACTTATGCCGGTGCCCGTATCAACCTGTTTACTAGTCACGTCTTTCGTGTCGCTCCAATTTCCTCTCCTTGTGGATCTCATCTTTGGCAAGCAAAGTGATTGGCCCTTTTATTAACATGATTAGCATTTGTGGGAAAGATAAGATAGTCAGTTCTGTGGGACTTGATGAGAGAAGACTGAGAAGAAATGAGTGAGGTGCTTATGAGTTAAGTGGGCGAGATGATGTTATGAATGTGTTTGATTAATGGCTACATATGGTTGTACTGAATTAGTGTTGTAAATGTTTTTAGAGAGGGGATCTGTATGGTGTGGGAGTGTTTGAGGGTTTCGCTTTACAAGCCTTATGATCTTGAAACAGGCTTGTGTTGCTTTTGGTAAATTATATTATCACTTATCACATGATACATGCCTTTGTTTCTGCCTGCAAAGGATGATTAGATGGAAGCTTCATCTATTTTTGGCAAAAAATGGATGTTATGTATCCCTTTTCTTTTTTTCTTTTTGCTTTGCCAGTGATAATCTCTGTGTGTGTGTGAATGTGTGTGTTTTGTATGTGTGCAAGCGCGTGCGTGTGTGTGCTTGTTAACTGATGGGCTTAAACTGAGATGAACAGGTTCATTTGTGATTCGGATAAAGGCCTGATGAAGGCTTTGGCAGAAGGGGGCCATAGACTCTGTATATTGAAGGATATGTTCCATTCCAAAGATGTGTGCTAGTTCCTTCTTCCCAGTTAACAAACATTTACTTGCTAAAACTTTTGATTGTCCAAATTGTTCAGAAATTTTAGAGGTGATTCTTTTGGACGATTCCTATTGTAATGTTTTCTTCTATAAACCAGGCTGCTGTTGCAGAGTTTTCAAAATTCACGGAGCTTTAGAAATATTTGTTTTTTTTGCATGTATAAGCTCTTGTGAATGTGTGTTGGTGAGAGAGACAGATTTCAAGTAGTTGTAAAAGGTTTTGCATGTTGAGAACTGAAGCTTCAAAATGGCCCAAGGGTCATGTTACCTATTTCTGGGCAATCCCAAAAGTGTGCACACTGAAAAGAAGTGAGCCCTCTTTTTGGAAAAATTCTGTTTGCACCCGCTTTGTTTCTCAGTACTCAAATCTATCCATCCAATTTACCATTTGCTTCTTCCTCCTCCACCAACACCACAACCTACCCCCTCGACCTCTGCCAGTCGACCACCACATAACCTCTGCCAGTCGAAACCCCATTTCTCCTATCCACGTCCCTTTCCTACCACCACAAGGCAAAAACCTACTACTACAACTCCCCTTTTGGTACTAATTGTCCTTATTATGGCTGAAACCTCTTGCCTCGCTAACCCTAACCTCTCTGGAGTATGTCATTACAATTTGCTTTTTGTGATGCCTAGTTTAGAAAATTTGGGTGAGTTTAATTTCAAATAGTTAACCCATGATGTTTGGTTCAGTGCACAAACATAGTTTGATTTTAATATTGTTTTGTAATCAAACTTTAGAATAATGAACAAGTTCAAATAATTGGACATGGTTCTTGTCGAGTCCGTTGGGGTTTTTTTTTCCTCTGTTAGAGAAGTTAAGTTTTACTGACACTCCTTGAAATTTTACTTAATGAGAGACACCCTTATCATATGACTATAAACTCTCTCTTACTTCAATGTTCATTTTACCAACACCCCAACCAGCAACTGTTCCGCTAACATGTACCAGAATTAGCCAAAAGTGACCTATATGGACAAATTCACCATTTTTTGTGTTAAGATAAGTAGCAATAAGTTCTTAATTCTCTTTTTTTTTTTGAAATTAAAAGGAATAAATTCATCTTTTCTGGTAAAACAGTTCTTTCAAAGAGTAATACATAACTGACTATTAATAAAATTTAGTATCATTTCTGACCAAATGACTATCTCTAGTCTAGTCTAGTGGTAAAACAAATTCATTTTTGGATTCTAAATAAGTGAAAACAATTTTTTATTTCTTTTTATATCAGAAAAATGGTGAATTTTTTTGATACTCATAAGGGTGAGTTTTAAGTGATTTTTTTTTTTTGTTTTCAAACGAATGGCCACAATCAAGTTGCATCCACTAAACTGTATTTTTGTTGATGCATGCGAGTAGAATGACTTGCATAAAATCCGTGAAAAACATAATTTAGTCTATTTAGTCAAAAAAAGCTCACCCTAATGACTTTTCGCTCATTACATCAGGTGTTTGGTTTGGGGTATCAGTGAAATGCACATACAACCCCGAGCGGTTGGCCAAGTGGTCAAGGTCTGTGTGTAAGAGTTCGCTCCCGTCCAAAATTTCAAGTTCAAAACCTCTCAAGTGCTATCAAATTTTTTTTGGACTATTCCATATGATATTTGCTCCGTCTTCAACTGGGGCTCCTACTAATAATACTCCCTCCGTCCCAATTCTATTGTCCCTTGTCCTATCCTAACCGACTAAAAAACTAATTATAACGTTTAATTGGTAATATCGATGATATGCAATATAGATCTTGTTTGATAGATCTCAATGAGCTTTTTTAAACGGTGTTTTTAAAATCACCTAAAACATTATAGATTGCAAGATATAATCAATTAAAAAGTGGCACAGATTCCTCCTCTTCTTCTTCCTCGTCTCCGTCTGTTGTAGATTCGTTTGTCACCAATGGGTTTATCTACACTAGTGATTCCTCTCTCCCAGTTGCTGATTCCATGGCTATTTGCGCCGGACGGGTTCTCCGTGTCCGCAACTATTCCTCTCTTCAGGTTTTTTCTTCTTTATACACAGTTCTCTTTCCATTCTTGATGAGAAAACGGCCAAACCACCACACACGTCCAGTGGCGGACTCATAATTTGTGTTTAGCATGGCCCAAATCACGTGTGTTTTCATATTTATAATAAAGAATATATTTTGTATGTATATATTGTTACTTGTGAGGTTTGAAGAAGAGATGTTGTTAGGTGTATGTGCGAAGCGACGTGTAATTTTATACTCCTACATGCAACATAAAAAATGATTGATAACTTGAAAATTTTGGATTGTTACCCCACCCCTAAAGAAATTTGAAGAAATTTTTTTTCACTCAATGGACTTGCAGGGGCTAATTCATTTTTCTTAATAACCTAAAAATTACTCCCTCCATCTCTAAATAAGTGTCCGGTGCGCAAACCTAGGCCTTCAAAAAGATGCATCTGTTTCGTTAAAAAAATCAAATTTTTTTTCATAAATCAGTAGATAGCAATGAGTTCTATTAGATTGTGAAAAAAAATTAATTTTTTTGATGAAAAATATGCATCCTTTGTAAAGCCTAATTTTGCGCGCTAGACACTTATTTAGGGACGGAGGGAGTAGTATAACACACGAGCACTTCGAGATGTACAGGGGCCCGGGTCTCTTCTTAGGACCGCCCCTGCACACAACGTGAATGTGAAATAATAGTGAACATTAAACAAGAACGCAAGACACAGAGATTTTTACCTGGTTCCAAACTGTGTAGTTGAGTACGTCAACTACTAAGCGCGATTTCAAGCTTCACAGGAACAACTCCAACTTCTATGACTTTAGTTATCCAAAAAACAAGGAAAAATAAGTTACAAGATGGGCAAATATATATATATATATATATATATATATATATATATATTATTTACTAACACACGTGATGTTGAAAGGAATAAGGTTTTCCAAAGTTGGACAAACTCTCATGTTAGTTATACCAATTCAAGGCCGCCTTGCCATTTGTGATGACGACGAGGAAATTATATGCTTGGAATTTGCAGAATCCTATCACCGGATTAATTAAGGAATGTGAATGCAACAGAAATATGGCTTTATTTGGGTGGTGTGAAGGCTTTTATGAGGTGAGAAGTGATATTTTAGGATCCATTATCCATTCAATAGCTGAGGGTGATGAATGCGATTTCAATTGATAAAATGACTTCCGTTTGCTTTTTGTTAACAATGTTTAAGGTTGAAAGTGAAATTTGGATGATAGCTTTCGCTTGAGAAAGAATTTCTATATTCTATTAACAAAAAACTTGAAGAATTGAAACCAGAAATCAGAATCATGGATGTTTTGAAGTTCATGAGTGAAAATTTCTACTTCGTCAAGATTTGATATCCCGATTATGCTTATGGTTGGCACAAGATTTTGACAACTTGGCATCCGATTGGCCCTTTATTCCAACGTTTTGGTGATCGATTAGGTGATACTTTGCGCAGAGCCTCTATTGCTAAGGTTTCCTCTATTATTGTTGGGAATCACTGGAGATGGCAGTATGGTCGATCTGCTGTTGTCAGGGCAATTGAGAGGGCTACCCTGAACTCTTTTTTGCCTAATGTGTTGTGTGAAGATTCCATTCGTTGGCTTTTGTCTCCCTCTGGGATTTTTTCAATCAAGACAGCTTGGAATGCTTTTCGCTTTAGTGCTCCTGAAGTTGATTGGCATAAGGGTGTTTGGTTTAAACACCATGTTCCGCGATGGGCTATAGTCCAGTGGCTGTGTATTTTGGGGAGGTTGGCCACTAGGGATCGTTTGCATGGATGGGGTGTTATTGATTGTGCTACATGTGTGCTTTGTACAAACTCTGATGAGTCACATGAGCATTTGTTCTTTGGTTGCCCGTTCTCCACTTCTGTGTGGCAATATTTTTTGGTGAAAAATAGCATCCACAGGCCTTGCTTGCCATTGCTTAATGAGATCCAGTGGATCAATGTTCATAGGGATGGTGCTAATCTCCAAACTCTTTTGGTGAAGTTGTCTTGTGCCGCAGTTGTTTACCACTTGTGGCGGGAGAGGAATAGGCGCATTTTTCAAGGCGTGAGTTCTACTCCAGATCAGATTATTAGTGTAGTTGTCTCTGATATTCGTGGCTATGTGAGCTCTTGGAGGAACATTAGGAAGTCTGATATGAATAGACTGTTTTGCTTGACTTGGAACATTTTAGGCAGAGTGTTTGTAGCCTCTTAATTTCTATATGTTTTTTCTGGGGACTGTCCCTTAGGTCTTCGTTGTTTTGTTGGTTAGGGGTATGCCCCTATTTTGTGTAATGTGGGTTTCTAATAAAATTTTACCTTACCCAAAAAGAAGATTTTGACAATTTTTAGTAGAACAGATCAAGAATTCTACCTTTTCATCTTATTTGAGAAGGGAAAAATAAGTCGGATCTGGATATGTCCGCTCTTATTCGTTTGTCTTTATCATTTTTTGTTTTTCTTCCTGTTTTGGTATTGGTGTGGAAACAAATAGGAAGGGAATATTCTAATGGGCAGCCCGTAGGCCTAGTACCACACATTGTCCTTCATAATGGAGCAGCTTGAACCTAGACGTGCGATAGGTGAACGAATACATTTAGATATATACTAGTCCACCCAGAGCGGTGAGGGATAAGCCTGCCATTTTTCAAAAACAAAATATCAGGATTTCTTTTTGGTAAAGTGTTATATGAGGGGTTTGTTAAAAGTTGGATTAAAAATCAGAACATTGTTTTGAAAGTCAGTACATGTACTGTGTCTGTGCCCAACTAGTCCAAGGGAGTTCATGTAGTACTACTGCACTTAATCATGAGTGTGGCTTCTATACAGTTCTCCATGGACATTGCTAATCACATGCCTACTTTTCTGAAACTGGTGTTGTAAACTTTCCACGTATCTGCTGATATTGACAGAAGACATTGTTCATGTGTTTGGTAGCCGTATGTTGATGATCCTCAGAATTTTGGCTTACAAGTTACGGATATGGAAAGTCTATTCAATATGACTGTGTAATCGGATAAATCTAGCCTCCAGGTTCTCCATTTGTTGCTATATAAACCCCTTCATATCTATCTGTGTAATCATGCGCTATTGTGGTCACTAACTTCAACTTGGATGGGACAGGTTGCCATTCATGCTATTGGTGATAGAGCAGATGACTTGATCTTGGATATGTCAAGTCTGTGGTTGCTAAAAATGGTACGAGAGACCGAAGATTTAGGGTAAATAATATCCCCAAAATATTTAGAAATTCAACGCAGCATAGTTTTTTTTTTTTGCCTGTTCTTTTCTTCATAGGGCCCATCTATTTGCCCAGAATATCGAGAATTGGGATTGGACAATAAATCGAAGGGGCCCCATAGCCAACATTCAGATGAAACTATAGCGGTCAGGGTTAAGTATCCATCGAATATGAAATCCCACAAGGCCATGGCATATATATAATGCCTCGAGGGGTGTTGTATTACTAATCCCATCACTATGAGTATGTCTGTTGGTTTCTATCTTATGGAATTATATCACCCTTCCCTAATAGTTCAGTCAAACAAACAGTCCCTTAATGTCGACAAACTGTTACCTTTTCCATGGCTATAATAAACGTTTGCAGATTGAGTATGCTCAGCATTTAGCACCTGGGACAGTATGCAGGTTCGGTCAAGAAGGAGTTACAAAATGTTACCTTTTGTATTACTATTCATTGTGGACCCTATTTTATGTCCTCAAGGGCTTCAATTCATTTGTTGCTGAGTGGAGATGGTTTTATTTGGTTAAAATTTGAAACCCAGCTGTTAACAGCCTGATCATCTACTGGGTGATGCTGATTCTGCAATTAGAAAGCTCGGGGCGGAAAGGGCTCAGAGAGGATCTTATCTATTTCGGTCACTCCTTGCTAGCAATTTGTCATTTAGATCTGATTGGCCAGATGCAAGTTACATGTTTTCATAATGTTTATGTTGTGAATTTTCAGGTAGTAGAAATTAATCCTTTAAGTAGTATAAAGACTACTATGGAAAGAATACCACCTAGTTGGGAAAATGTGTGGATACCATCAGAGTGCATCAGTCTGAGTGATGCATTAAATGTTTACGGCAAATTAAACTTTCTGTGATCGGGATTTTGTGTTCATTATTTGAATTTCCAGATATGTGCATTGGAAAATTTGCTGATGTTGTTGTGTTGTTTCGACTGAGTCATTGGATGAGCTCATGGCTGAAGGATCTGCATCTGTCAAGGCTACATATGTTGGTGGCGTACAAGCGTATCCCTGAAATCCATTGGGCATACGGCCTGGCAGGCCTTAACTTTCCGCTGGAGCTTCATGGGCATTGCCCCATTCCCCAATCAGAACAGTGGGAAACATAGGGCCATTAAAGGAACGCTGTAGATTGTATAGTGCCATAAAAAGGAGCAAATCTGTAGGTTGATTATTTAAAAGCATGCCTGGCATATTTCTCATGATAAGTCCGTAGTTTGCTTGTTTAAAAGGATGCCCAATGCACATATCTCACCTACCCCTAAAATCATCGTATTAAGTGGTTCCCAAAGCTACATTTGCAGAGAATGTAATTTGGTTGTTGCTGAAGTTTGTTTGTATTATTTAAAGAATGCGAAACATCAAAGTCTTTTGCTAAATTGCTTCTTGAAATTCAAAACCCTTAATGACCTCCATTTCTATTAAGCCTTTCCCGAATTGTGTAAAATCTATGGTACAAACAAAGCCTTAGTTGTATCACATATTGTGCACTCTGTGTTGTAGTTAGGAGGTTGGGACAAATTTCACTTTGATATTTGTATCAAATGGGATCGAAACGTTGACGACAATTTGTTTGGAAAATTCCGTAATATGTGGTCGTCTATTTTTCCAACTTCTCTTTTTTACTCTTCTTTCTTGTATAAATCCCTTTACCACTTCCAAGTAACCCAAGTAGGGCAACTTTCCCGAGAGGACGATCACATGTTGCTATTTTTTCCAGATTCTACTTAATATCAAGTTTATTTTCGTTTTCATCGGTTAAATCGCATGTTGCTTTTTATCCTTATGCTTAGTTCTTTAGCTATGAGTGAGTAATCTTTTAGGCTTGGTCAAGGGATAATTCCTACCCCGAGACTTAGTTGGTAAAATAGTTTCTCTTGCCTTAAAGTTTTAAAATTTGTTTATAAAATGGATGGTTATTGGCTAAGCATAAAGCTTTCTTTGACTAGACACTAATTGATTATGGTGCAGACATTGGCAAAAGGACATTGGATATGGTGCAAACGAGCCGAGCGGAACTTTGTTGAGCTTGAGCTGGCTCGTTTACTAAACGAGCCAAAAACTTGAGCTCGAGCCTTAACAAGCCGAGCTTAGTCATTTACTAAACGAGACTCTTTAATTGAGCCGAGCCTCCCTTAATGAGCCTATCTTTTTCTGTGTACTAGTGTTACTTACGACGTGCAAAGCACACCGTCATGTGCTCACTAAGTTTTTGTGTGTGTGTGGGCGTTTATTTGGTTTATTATTTTCATGTAGTGTTTTTCATTAGCGTCTCTAGCGTGGTATCATGCCATTGAAGGATGATTGTATGGTGGTGCTTAAACGATTCTCAAGTTTGTTAGTATCTTGAATGATGTCGATTGGTGGCGAGTACATGGCGGTGGGTTGCAGCTGTTGTAGACACCCCAATCTGGGCCTCCAAATAATCTTTAAGTTCCCCGATAATGAAATAAGGAAAAATATACCTTCAAGGCTTGGATTGTTGCTCCTTTGCTACTCCTTCTCTAAACCTCAAGAAAACCCTTTCCCAAACATGTAGGGTGGCCCCCCGGTTCAATTGCAAAGAGAAAAATGTGTTTGCTTGATCAAAAACAACTTTTTCCATGACACACTGATGGTAAAATGGGCACACATTTCAATGTATAAAACTTCTTTGAATGAACCCAATTGGATTAGAAAGAGGACTTGACATGCTTTCCAACGCTTCGAAAAACGCCCAAATCCGAGTTCGGGAGTGTCCGGGGCGCCCCCGCGAAGTTTGGTGTGTTGTGCTGTCTTGAAAAACCGCGCGGCATTTCAAAACGTAGCGCAGCATTTCAGAAACGCAGCACGGCATACCCAAAAAAATTCAAAAAAATCACTCCACCGCACGAGATTTCAATATACCGCCCAACATTTTGAAATTTGAAACTCTGACAGGAGGAGTCTATCAGATTCCCTTGTGTGTCAGCAGACTGTTTTGAGCACATTTTGCACATTTTTTTCCTTTGGGTGCACTCCAAGCACATTTTTGCTTATAAATACACCCCTCCTCCTAGAGAAAAAGGACCCCTCTTGATTCTCTCTCTACAACTTCTTACACCCATTACAATATACATCTCTCTCTCTCTCTACACTCATTTGCTCACAAGTCTCTCAAAACTCAATCCAAATCAACCTCACATCCTTCAATCCCCATTCAAGCATTTCAAGTCCAAATCAACTTCCATTCTCCATCTTCAAGCACATCCAAGCTTCAATCAAAAGGTATAAACAAATTTCTTCGGCTAAACCACGTTTAGCTTTGAGAGGAGCCAATCGAGGCCCTTCTCGGTCTTTCTATACCGAGTTTGGATCTCAAACGAGCTTTATATTTAAAAAGCACAAAAAAATAGTTTCTGCACTAAACTCGGTGGACCGTACGGTGCTTTAAGGCACCGTACGGTTTACTAAAGAATGTCGTGCAGTATTTTAGCCTTGGTTTCCAGGTTCATCAATACTTGTGAGATCTGAGGAGTCTTCAAATATTTTCCAGAATAGCTTTTATGTTAAGAACCATCTTTGTGTCTTGAGAAGCTCTTTCAAAAAAGTCCCAAAATGGTTTTCAACACATCACTATGTGATACAACGAGCCTAAAAGACTAAACAAATTTTTTTTCAGGAGCCTAAACTATTGTTTATAGTTAATGGCTCATTTGATCACATAGTAGACAAAGTTATTTTGCCTGCTGAAGAAAGGAAATACCGCACGGCATCATTGGTATGCAGCACGGCATAATAGTTAAATCGTGCGACATATCAACACACTACACGGCATTTTGTTTACAGTAGCGGTCTCCTGTTTTAGCTTAGTTTTATTCTTGTACATTGTTCATCCATTTCATGCTGTACAGCTCGCACCACAAGCACGCCGTTGTGTTACATTAAATCCCATGTCCCTTTCCCGTACATGTTTTAATCAAAGTTAAAATTTTCAAATGATATTAAATCCCCCATTAAAAATGTTTAGTAGAGACTGGTCTTTACCGGGCGAGCGGGGTGCCTTTTCAACAAAACCTTCCCCGTTCGTAACGTGGCTCCAGAACCCAAAATCTCAATGTTATCGCTAGATCAAAAGCCTTTCTTTTTAAATCAAGCTCTCGGTTTCTTGAATCATCCATCTCAAAAATCCGGGTGGCGACTCTTCTTTCTGGCGCGCCAGTACGAGGGAGCCCACAGCTGTCGAATTCAAGGAGGGGTGATAAAATCAGAATTGGAAGAGAAGAATAAGGACTTAAATTTTACCTTACATCAGTCTTTTTAATCCACCAAGTTTAGGCCCTCCTTTGAACACATTATGGAACTTTTTGTTTTCATAATAATCCATCAGGTACTCAGCCACTGGATCCGTGAAGAAAATCACCTGAAATAAACTAACCCCACCCCTCCAAAGGAATGGCTAGTATTAATAAAACATAAATAGAAGCAAACAAATAAAGAAAAACAAATAATAGAAGCCTGAAAAAGTTCTTATACATCACAAAACACAAGACGCACCTCATAACGTTTCTTGGTAAGCCTCTCAAAGAATGGAGATTTCTCTAACTGCTTCTTACTGGTTCCCGTGATGTAGAAGATGTTGAAAAAATGTAATTTGTAATCTTCTAGAATAAGTATCT
Organism: Rhododendron simsii; assembly: GCA_014282245.1. Taxonomy (NCBI): domain Eukaryota; kingdom Viridiplantae; phylum Streptophyta; class Magnoliopsida; order Ericales; family Ericaceae; genus Rhododendron; species Rhododendron simsii. The sequence continues at coordinate 24,428,515 of CM024957.1, read as the reverse complement.
AAGTTAAAAATAATTAGAAGTGTGTAGAAGCAATAATTGTATTAGAAGTGTGTAGAAGTAATAATTGTATTTATGCACATGGGTAGAATTAGATGATTCTAGAAGATGAGAGATCTTTCATGTAATTAAGCACATGTGCTTAACACTAGACACTTCTAGAGAATTAGAGGTTGGTAGCAGTGCTTTATAAATAGAGCCTTGTTGTACTCACTTTGTAATGAAAATCCAATAAAGCCTTTCACAACTTCTCCTTATAACATCTCTCACCCCTCTTGTCCAATTTACTTCAAAATCTATCTAAGCACCCCAACAATTTTGGTATCAGAGCAGGCATAATCGATCCATCCTTGTCCTTCTTTCAACCACCATGGAGACCAACTCTTCCACTTTCAACTATGCACAAAATCTCATCCCTATATTTGAGGGAGAGAGCTATGGCTATTAGAGCATCCAAATGCAAACTTTATTTGTCTCACAAGAATTGTGGGATTTTGTTGAAAGTGGATACGAGGCACCGGCAAATGCCAAAGAAGAAACAACTTGGACGGAAGCAAGGAAGAAGAAGTTCAAGGAGAACAAGAAGAAAGATGCTTTGGCTCTCCTCAACATTCAATGTGGGGTAAGTAAATCTATCTTTCCAAGAATTATGGGTGCAAAAACTTCAAAAGAAGAATGAGAAATATTAAAAATTGAATATCAAGGTTATGATAAGGTTATCTCCATTAAACTTCAAACACTATGGAGAGACTTTGATAATCTAGTAATGAAGGAAAATGAATCCGTTCAAACGTTCTTTTCCCGAGTTGCTGGAATTATCAATCAAATTCGAAGTTATGGAGATACCCTTTCGGATAAAAGAATCGTCGAAAAGGTTCTTAGAAGTTTGCCTCCAAAGTTTGATCATGTTGTAGCTGCTATTGAAGAATCCAAGGATTTGTCTAAACTTACTCGATATGAACTAATGAGTTCTCTCGAGGCCCATGAACAAAGAATGAGCAGGTTTACAAATCAATCCTTGGAGCAAGCATTTCAAACCAAAATCAATTTTGGAGGAAAGAACCAAGAAGATCAAGGGAAGGGTTCATCTCGAGGAGGAGGCATGAATGGACAAAGATGTGGAGGCCAAAATGCATTTCAAGCCCGGAACAAAGGAAAAGGATACGATAATCAGACGAATCCTAATGGCGGTAACTCTAACTCTTCTTGCATTATTTGCAAAAAATCTAATCTTGCATCCAAAGATTGCAGATTTAAATGCAAGAGATGTTAGGTTTCTAATCATTTTGATCGAGATTGCTGGTTCAATCAAGAAAAAAATAAAGCTAATTTTTCAGAAAATCTAATCTTGCATCCAAAGATTGCAGATTTAAATGCAAGAGATGTTAGGTTTCTAATCATTCTGATCGAGATTGCTGGTTCAATCAAGAAAAAAATAAAGCTAATTTTTCAGAACAAAATGAAGCTGAACACCTATTCTCTTGCATGAATGCTCAACAAGAGTCAGATAACATTTGGTATCTGGATAGTAGATGCAATAATCATATGATAGGTGATCATGAAAAGTTCGTGCAGCTTGATGATAAAATCTCTTCACAAGTAAAGTTGGGAGATGGGAAGCTGCAAAATGTGAAAGGAAAAGGAGTTATTGCTGTCTACACAAAGGGAGGTAACAAAAAATTAATTTCAGATGTCCTTTATGTTCCTGAGCTTACTCAAAACTTATTAAGTGTGGGGCAATTACTTCAAAAAGGATATGCACTAAATTTTGACAAAGATAAGTGCATTATTATTGACAAGAAGAAAAATTTTGCAGTGGCAAAAGTCAAAATGACTCCAAATAAAGTTTTTCCGTTAATAATGCCTTTTAATGAAAATTTTGCCCTTAAAGGAGAAAAAATTGATGACTCATATTTGTGGCATCTAAGATATGGCCACTTAAATTACAAAGGCATGAGATTGCTAAAGGAGAAAAATATAGTGAAAGGGCTACCAAATATTGATAAAATTGATAAAGTTTGTGAGGGATGTATATATGGAAAAATGCATAGACTCCCATTTCTAAAGTTCGCTTGAAGAGCTAAAGCGCCTTTGGAATTGGTGAATTCTGATATTTTTGGTCCTACCAGAACACCATCTCTTGGTGGAAAAAGATATTTTCTCCTCTTTGTTGATGAGTATACAAGGATGATGTGGCTATACATCCTTGACAAAAAATCAGAAGCTTTTTCTGTATTCCTCAAATTTCAAGCCTTGGTAGAGAGACAAAGCGGAAGACAAATAAAGACACTTCGGATAGATCGTGGTGGCAAATTCATCTACACTCCATTCATGGACTATTGCAAGGAAAAAGGAATCAAGAGGCAACTTACAATCCGGAAAATACCTCCACAAAATGGAGTGGCAGAACGGAAGAACCGGACAATTGCAGAGATGGCATGGAGCATGCTTAAAGGTCAAGGGCTTCCTAACACATTTTGGGGCGAAGCTGTCAATACTGCTGTTTTCATCCTCAACCGTTCTCCCACTAAGGCAGTTCGAAACAAGACACCATATGAGGCGTGGAACAAAGAGAAGCCACAGGTAAATTTTCTAAAGATTTTCGGCTGCATTGCATATGCATTAGTTCCCTCAGAAAAAAGGGAAAAATTTGACGAAAAAGGGGAGAAATATATTTTCATTGGATATAGTGAAGAGTCCAAGGGTTATCGTCTCTATAATCCAAACACAAATAAATTTATGGTTTCTCGAGATGTGATATTTGATGAAGCTGCTGTGTGGAAGTGGGAGGACAATTCCTTCCAAGAGCCAAATTATCTTGAGCTTGATGATGCAGGACATGAGCAAGAAACCTTGACTCCAGACCCAAGTCCAAATCAAAGCCCACGAACCAGTCCAGAGAGCTCATCATTAGATGATCTCAATCCAACAAGAAAGGTACGTTCCTTACAGGATATATATGACTCGTGTGATTTTGCCTTCTTCACTTGTGAACCACATAATTTTGAGGAAGCTGCAAAAGAAGAAATTTGGCTAAAAGCAATGAATGAAGAAATTGCAGCTATTGAGAAAAATCACACGTGGGAGCTTGTTGACTTGCCCAAAGGAAAAGATGTAATTGGTCTTAAATGGGTTAACAAAACCAAGTACAAAGAAGATGGATCCATAAAAAAAAACAAGGCCCGCTTAGTGGCAAAAGGCTATTCCCAATAGCCCGGAATAGACTTTAATGAGACTTTTGCTCCAGTCGCAAGGATGGAGACAATACGGGCAGTCTTGGCCTTAGCTGCACAAAACGAGCTTCCCGTATATTAGCTTGATGTCAAATCTGCCTTTCTCAATGGTGAACTAGAAGAAGAGGTTTATGTGGAGCAAGCACAAGGCTATAAAGTCAAAGGAAAAGAAGGCAAGGTGTATCGACTTTGGAAGGCCCTCTACGGCTTGAAGCAAGCACCACAACCTTGGAATAGCAATATTGACGAGTACTTCTGTCAAAGCGGATTTGAAAGAAGCCAAAGTGAACCATCCTTATATATCAAAAAAGGAGGTACGCAAGATTTTCTCATTGTTTGCCTTTATGTCGATGATTTAATCTACACAGGAACCAATACAGCAATGCTCGAAGAATTTAAAAATGCTATGATGAAAGAATATGAGATGACAGATCTAGGCCTTATGAGATATTTTCTCGGCATTCAAGTAAGGCAGTCCAAAGGAGAGATTTTTTTCTCTCAAGAAAAATATCTTGAAGACTTATTAAAGAAATTCTGCATGAAGAACTGCAAACTAGTTTGCACTCCACTCTCCTTAAATGAGAAGTTGCAATTAAATGATGGAGCGGAGAAGGTCGATGCTACGGCTTATCGAAGATTGGTTGGATCACTAAACTATTTCGCTCATACGAGGCCTGATATTGTGTATTCTGTAAATCTTATCTCGAGATTTATGCACGAGCCGAGCAAGCTACACTACGCAGCAGCCAAGCGGATCCTTCGTTATCTTCAAGGAACGAAGAAATTTGGCATCAAGTATACAAAAGAGAAAGACTATAAGCTTATTGGCTACACCGATAGTGATTGGGCCGGATCAATCGACGATCGAAAGAGCACATCTGGCTATGTATTTTGTTTGGTTCTAAAATAATTTCTTGGAGTTCTAAAAAGCAAAGGACAATTGCACTATCATTGGCAGAAGCAGAATATATGGTAGCTACAGAAGCAACTTGTGAAGCAGTATGGCTGAGAAGGATTCTGTCTGATATGGAGCATAAAGAGGAAGGCCCTACAATTATCTACTGCGACAATATGTCAGCCATAGCAATGAGCAAAAATCCAGTTTTTCATGCAAGGACAGCATATCGAGCTTCGATTTATCAGAGACTTGGTGCAGAAAGGTGAAATTCAGCTTGAGTTCGTCAACACCAAGGAGCAGCTTGCGGACATCATGATCAAATCAGTAGCAACAGATAAATTCTCTCAGTTTCAAGAGATCATGAAGATTACAAATTAAGGAGGAGTGTTGAAAAAAATGTAATTTGTAATCTTCTAGAATTACATCTAAGTTAAAATAGTTGGAAGTGTGTAGAAGTAATAATTGTATTAGAAGTGTGTAGAAGTAATAATTGTATTTATGCACATGGGTAGAATTAGATGATTCTAGAAGATGAGAGATCTTTCATGTAATTAAGCACATGTGCTTAACACTAGACAATTCTAGAGAATTGGACGTTGGTAGAAGTGCTCTATAAATAGAGCCTTGTTGTACTCACTTTGTAATGAAAATCCAATAAAGCCTTTCACAACTTCTCCTTATAACATCTCTCGCCCCTTTCCCACTCTCTTGTCCAATTTACTTCAAAATCTATCTAATCACCCCAGCAGAAGATGTCCTTTTTGTCTTGGTTCTATTCTTGAAATGTAATGATCTAGTGAAGTTGATTTGCCATTAGTCTTTGCAATGCAAAAAAAAAAACAGATAAACAAAACACTTAAGTTATTCCCAATGGACAGATATAGAAAGCTATTAAAGACGACATCTACTGCTAACCCTTTACTGAGAAGTTTTTCCAAGCAGTTTCTGTTAGCTGCATCCTTAATAATGCCAAGTTTTATTGATTTGCCAAACTCGTACCAGAACTTTGTATATTGACCTCTCTTCTCATTGCTGTCACTGGATTCCTCAATATCAGTAGCAAGATAGATACATAATACTAATGATATTACTTGCTTTTATATAATTCATTAATCTTATACGAATGCTCATCATACTGTAGGCCACATCCCTATATGAAGAACAACTTCAGAGTTATTTTATTTTTCAACTCATAACATCGGAAGCTTAACAAGGTTTCAAAAACGAACAGCTACTTCGAAACAATGTAAAAAAAAGTATCAAAATATGACAATGGCACTATTGAATAAGGCGTATGCTCAGTTTGAAAGAAACAAAAGCATTCTTTGTCGGGATGTTATTTACTTCTGCTCCTTGGGAGAGACTTCACGAGCGTAATGCTAAGCGTGTCCTCAGTTTGATGATAGAGTTGGAAGGTTTATGGGTGAAACTTGGGCAGTACCTGCCCACACGTATAGATGTAACAAGTTCCTTGTGAAGCATGGATCAAGAACGGTGATCCAAATGAAGTAATCTGCCATGAGGTCAATCGAGTCCAGCCTGATTTCCAAAGATTCTTGTCAACAAAACAACCATGTGTATATTTATTTGTAATTTCTAAGAACCAGTGTAGCATCAGAGGGATGTGGGATGTTACAGTTAGGGTATATTACTATCACTGAAGATACTATTGTTTGTAAAATTCAGTTTTTGATGAAATATTGATGATCTATTTGGATTTGTTTTCACGACATGATTGTTGATATTGAATCGAAATTTTTGGTAGGAACTTTCATATCCTTTTTTTTTTTTTTTGGTAATTGAGAACTTAAATATCCCATCTAACTGACATTTGCTTACCTTATCAGTGAAAATGGGAACTTTCATATCCCTATCAACTCAAAGTGTCAATATTTGTCCATTGAAGGTCTCGTAGCATCTAGATCCTTGGGATTAGTTTAAAAAGTTAAGGCTTATGTTTGGATAAAAATTAGTGTTTTTTTATATAACTGCTAGAAGATGAATCAATTTCCGCATATAAGAATGTTAATTGACATAGCAGAGAGAGAGACAGAGAGGTCATAAAGTCTGTCTTCCTCAGTTTTGCTTTTTGGTGTTTGCTGGAGAGGATGTGGGATTGGGTATGCGGTGGTTTTGGAGGCAAGATTTTTGTTGGCAATTGGTGGTTGGAGGTGGCACGGTGATGGCGGTTGAGGTTGTTCACGGTTTAATGTGTGCTGCGGCAATGGGTGGTGATTGGGATGCGAGGCGTTCGTGGCTGGCTTAAAGCGTTTTTGGAATTGGCAACATACAGCAGGTTCACGGCGGTTTGTGCGATGGTGGCGGCATTTCAGATTCTTATCGATGGAGGTTCTGGGTGTTATGGCGGTAACATGTTTCACGGAGTTCAAGGCAAGAGTTCGGGTAAGGGGTTGTTTTAGGGTTTGGTTGGTCCTTGACCAACAATTGAGTTTCGGGTAGCTTTGAAGATTAAGTAATTTTCATTTTCATTTGCCCTTGTCTTTTTAATCTGTGTAATTTTTGAATTCGGAGACTAATAAAATTCTTTTGCTCATAAAAAAAAAAGAAAGGGGAAAATGTATTTGCAAGTCAGATTTATTTGCATCTAAGGAAATGGAAAATGTTTCCAACGAAACAACAATCTCCACATTATAGGTCACCAATAATGAGTACAATATTTGCTTAAGTACCAAACTTGTTTGTGAACTTACAGAGTTGTTGTCTTGAAATTACAGAAGCAGTAAGACTAGCAACTGATGAGCCTTTTCCTTTAGTATATACAGCTATTGGAGGTGTCTTTTCAATGAACTTAAGGAACTTCACAGCAAAATGACAAGAACTTAGTAAATTATTTGTGATGGATTGAAAACAAGAGCATGAACCATGTTGAGCACACTCGTTTTTTCTTTCAACAAAGGAAATAACATGGTGCCAGCCAAAAAAACAGAGAATAATATGGTTCTTCCAACCAAAACAACAATCTTTGCATGAAAATAATGATAGAAAAGACTTGACGGACAAGAAGCCTAAGAGATACTCGTATTTATCAGACTTGTGATTTAGCAGTTGATGGATCTCCCAAAAGTAAAACATTTATATCACCTCTTAGCTTCACGCCGTCTGGCAAAAACTGTATAGGCAGGAAAATTCATGGAGCTATTAGATACATTGCATCATTTTGAAGGCTAAAGTTCATGATATACCTCCTCGATCCTCCAAACAAAAGACAAGCCACAGCGTTTTCACATCATTGTGGCCAAAAATTGATGGAGCAATCTTGGAGCATATATTCTGATATACATTGCTATCTGAGGCAAATTTTTTGAATTCTTCTATCTGCAAACAGGAATATTATAAAGGAGTAAGCTGGAATATTACAACTTATGAGGACATAACATTTCAACTTCACATTTTCTCTACATTGCTGCCCTATGTTCAAGTTGCGAAGGGTTGAGGGATCTCCCTTGTCTTAAATATGCCTGAGCTGGGTATTGCTAGAACATTTGAAAAACTGAAACTTTAACAGCATTATTGACTAGGTATGAAAGAAGCTTCCATGACACTATATCCCTCACTCTCGTGTCTGTGACCTTGCTACATAGTTGTAGACTAATGAAATGACGAAAGGTGATCTCGACTTTTTTTTTTTTTATAGGCAACAAGATTTTATTAGAACTCGACAAATGGTACATCAAGGCGGCCGAAACTCTTGTTGCAAGGAAGCAATTGAAACATAGAGAAGGCCAAAAGAAAAGGAAAAAGGAAAGAAAAATAAATCCAACGAAGTATTTAATGAAGCAACAAGAGGGGAAGTGGAATCATCCAAAAGCTCAGTTAAGCAACTTCCACTCAACAGAATATACCCATAAAGCAGTGTTCAAATGCAGGTCCATAGAGATATCAAAATTGCACCCGAAATCTTCAAAGTAATCAGCCCCAACCAACAAAAGGGATCCAATTTGAGAGTAATTGAATCAGAAGCAAAGAAACATTCCAGCATCACATTAGCAATAATATCAGCAGAGTAGCACAGAACCAGCAGCAGCATAACAATGTTCAAAGGTGTGCGGCATGGCATGGTGGAGCCATGACCAAAGCATAAAGACCAGGTACAGCAGTAAAACAGATTGAAACTCAGCATTAGGACCACAACATTATGAATAAGGGATTAGCATCATGACCAGCGAAATAAGAAGCATCCCCCATAATAGCATAAAAGTAACAGAACAACATCATAAGAAAACAGCAGAATCAGCACAGTAGCAAAGCCCACTGAGACTGGCTTCACACATAATCTTCAGTAGCAGCAACCAGAGCCCACAAAAAAGGGCAAAAAAGGTAGAGTAACTCTAAGATAGTAGTTAGCCTTAACCTCTTAGCCCCCCAAGACTTGGAGTTGGAAAGAGGAGAAAACATCCAATGGTTGTCTCTTAGCCCACCAATCAATGGGGTTGGTAAGAGATCATGACAACTTAACCATTCATCATATAATTCATGAGCAGGAAACTTCAAGAAACTGACAGCACCTTCCAAACAACATCTATTACATGAGCAGAAGCAAATTTGAGAACAAAGTACAACAGCTTCCAAATGAGGACCATGAAGATCTTAAACTCAACAGTAGCAGCAAAAGAATCATAAACTGCTCTTAGCCCTCCAAAGGATAGGAGTTGAAAGAGCAACAGCTACTATAAAACTGACACAATACGAGAAAACAAAGATAGACTCAAAATAAGACAAGGACTGACACAATAGACACAGGACCAAGAAAACCAAAAAACTCACAAACACCTAGACTAGACACAAGACACTAAGTAGCCGACCAACAGTCTTAGACAGAGACAACAAGAACAGACAAAAAAAACCCAACAAGACACAGAGCCCAAACAACCCCAAAACCAGAAGGACACAAAGCCAAGAAGAGACCAAGACCACCTAAGAACCTACCCAAAAATACCCATAGACAAAGACCCAAAGGAACAGACACCATTAAATCTTCACCGACCTTATCCCAGCTAGCTTTCATTTTTAGTCTTCAATAGAGTATTCACTGATATTATACTTGCCTTTGATCCAAATTGCCATTCTCGTTTAACCAAGTCAGATACCTCTACTTCCCACACTTTGTTCTTGAAAACTAGTTCATTTCTACGTGTCCAAATTGTCAATGCCTCTAGGTAAAAGAAAGACTGCCAGCAAAGCTTCTCGAAATTGCTAAACATGAAGCTGTCCTAAAAAGCAAGGAGAGATTTCAAATTAGGGGGTCATACCCAAACCATATTCCACCAAGAAATTATGCTTTCACTACAACAAATTCTAGATTTTGGTACAAAATATTTTGTCACTACTTGTTAGTTTTTTGTCACAACATTGTTGCAATGACAAAATATTTTTGTCGCCATTTTGTCACAACAAGCCCGTAGTAATAAGTTTGTTGTGACAAACTTTCCGACCTGTCACAAGAAACCAAAAGTTATAGTGACCACAAGAGTTTGTCACAAAAAGTTTTAGTAGTAGTTACAAAATATTTTGTCATAATTTGAAATTCTTTTGTCACCATTAGGTTGATGTTTGTCACCATAAGTTATTTCCGTAGGATTTAAAAATCTTATGACGACAAATTATTTTGTGGCAAAAACTCAAACTTTGTCATTAGAAAGTTGTTGAGGCAAACAAACTTTCCGACCTGTCACAAGAAACCAAAAGTTATGGTGACCACAAGAGTTTGTCACAAAAAGTTTTAGTAGTAGTTACAAAATATTTTGTCATAATATGAAATTCTTTTGTCACCATTAGGTTGATGTTTGTCACCATAAGTTATTTCCGTAGGATATAAAAATCTTATGATGACAAATAATTTTGTGGCAAAAACTCAAACTTTGTCATTAGAAAGTTATTGAGGCAAAAAAGTTTTATTATTATTGGCAACGTAATTTTGTGATCATAAGCTTGTGGTGAGAAAAGACTCATTCATCACAAAAATGAGAAAATAGTGACAATTATTTCGTCACAACATCATTATTAATTTCATCAACAGAATCACAATTGTCACAAAAATATTTGTCCAGACACAATTTGTGACAAAAAAAATTAATTCGCCACAGCCAAACTGTACAAGATATTTCATCACAATAAGAGGAGCAATTGCGATGAAGTGATTTTTTTTTTGAGTAAATTAACTTGAAATAAAAAAGAGGATAACCGAATATACAGCCTACAAGGGGCATACCCCAGGAAGAAAAACAAAACAAAGATTCGAGGAAATTGAAGTTCCACGCCAAGTGGCTACATGGAGGATAATACTATAATCTAGCAAGCTAATCCAGCAAGTAAATAGCTGGGAGGAACCATGGACGAACCACCAAGGAGGAACCAACAATGGCTGCTGCTAAGGAAGTGACAGCAGCAGCTCCTAAAACAAATGTAACCACAACAGATTCAGTATATAAGTACTGGTGTAGCTTAATTGGCATACAGACAAATTCAATAGTTGGACAGATCATTGAGTAGCCGTTGGTGCAGATTGCTAACAGGGATTGTGCAATTATCAGGCACAAAACAACTGTTGTGATGGTGATCCATTATTATAGTCAACGAATTCCACACAGCAACTGAAACAAACAGCACATCAGCACAACAGCAACATCAGCAGATCAGCAGAATAGCAGAACGACATCAACATATGAAATATCACAACTACAGCTAACAAAACTGTTTATGTGCAAAGGATAACGGCAAAGGATAACGGCTAAATAGTTATTTCTAGAATCTAGATGAGTGTTTATGTGCAAAGGATAACATCAGCAGATCATCTAGATTCTAATTACTTCTAGAATCTAGATGAGTGTACAAGTGCAAAGGATAACGGCTAACAAAACTGACGGATAAGTATCACCAAATGAAGTCATAAAGGATACTAGATACATGAACACAGTAACAGGCATCAAATGACTAATTTAGAAAGAAACTATTGCAGAAACTTTGGTGCGAATGTATTCCAAATCATTGGGGTGTCCCTAGCATTTAAGGCTTGGTTCATATTGTAAAAGACGCACGCATGTTTAAGCCAAAGCTTCGAGTTGTTCGGTTTGAGTAAGCCCGCGAGCAAATCGCAGCAAGGAGACTAGGTATTGGATTCATTGGTTGGAGACTAAACCATAGGCCATAGATGTTTATACAGGAACGGATGGTTGATGAACCTTTACTTTCCATGATGTGGAATGATCATGAAAAGGAGGGTGGAACCTTAAAAATGAAAGTGCATTGTTTTTTGCATCATTAAGTTTCCCCACAGCCTGTTCAGCACATTGAATCAATGCAACATGAATATTAACGATCAAACAATATAAATCTCAAGAAAATGAACACTAGAACTTACAGCATCTTCCCTTGAGATAACACGCTCTTTTTCTATTCCTGCTACCAAAAATCCACCTTCCTCAACTCCTGAATTACTGTCTCTGCTGCTGTGACTTTCTTTTTCCTTCAACTTGAATTTGTGCGTTGGCAGAGCATTAATAATTTCTTCAGTAGCTCCTCTCATTCCATTCACATCGTCACGGACACCAAGAATTGAAATGATGCAAGGCAAGCAGCAGCAAATCATCGAGCATAAAATGAAGGGCATAGCATATCCGATGCAGCTAAATGTAAGAAACACAATACATAACCTGCAAAGGGGAAAAAAAAAAAAAAAAGAGGTGAGCATGGCAGATATAAAAATAGGGTAAGACCAAAAGAAAAATGTTTTTACAGGTTATCAATAGGTACCGGTATAAATTGGGGGCATCAGAAGAAGATGAATGCCCTCCAAAGATCCACACATTGCCAACTACAAACCATACTGCAAAGAAGCAATCGAGAGCCATCTTTGATTGGTCCATCACCACACTGAGCCTAATCAGAGAAATCATTTGATTGGGTAAGCCATTTAGTTAACATATATAATTGTCATAGCTGTAACCACTCTTAAACATACAATTGTTCAAAGCCTATGTAAAAACCAGAATTTCTACGTCACATGAGGTCATATCAGAATGTAAGCTAGCAGAGCTTGGTTTGTGGGTGGATCTCTTAAATTTACAGAGGGGACAACAATGAGGACACTGAAAATGAAAGGTCCACCACATAGAGCACACTAATAAAAATAAAATACCATGTACATAGCAGAAAACACAAGGCCAGGTCATCAATTTTGGTCTCATGTAAGCTTTCTTTTGCATTAAACAACTAAGAGAAACTTCTGTTGGCGTTGAACATTTGAAGCTGAAATTAAAGTTCCTGAGTTGGAAAAAAAATAGAAACTTGGCAAAGTAGCTACACGAGAGAGAGAGAGAGAGAGAGAGAGAGAGAGTATTGCGAACCTCACGTTGCTCTCCTTCGCTGGTGGCTTTGGCAGCGGCTTGGCGTCGTTTGGTAGGGGTCAATGGAATTGGAAGGGGAGGGTGAATATGGCCGGATAAGCAATTATTCCCCCTTTGTGTTTGTGACGAGGGTAGGGAAGGGAATAAGAAATCCTGGCAGTATCTTTAGGAACAAAACAACACATCAACAGCATAACAGTACAGCTCAACAGGTAACTGGAGCTTCCATTACAGTAGGAAGTAACATCAGAACAAACCAAAATGCAGAAATTACAACAGCAAGCACAAATGTCATTAACCAAACACAAACTAACCATGTTAAACAAGTATTTCCTAAGAAAAACATTTGCAAAAAAAAAGAGATCACAAGCAAAGCAAGCTATGACATAGTCATTTGTCTCAATCATAAACAATACGAGACTGCCTTTTAGCTACTAGTAAAAGAAATATTGTTCAAATCAAAACCTAAGACACCAAATCTAACGTAAGGATTTGAATCCTTTGCAAATGGGTTTGAACATGTAGCCATCCCTTCAAAATTTTCAACCACCTGCAATAGTAAGAGTAAATCTAAAATTAGTTAAGAATATTTTCTTTGTTTGATTGGTAAAAGAATATATATAGAATATAAAAGAATACATATGGAAAGAGAAATAGTGGGATGATGAGTAATCAATACCAAAAAAGTAATGCCAAAAAGCCTAAACTAAAAGAGAAAAAGGCCAAGAAAGTAAGGTAATGGGCTAGTACTGATAGACAACCAAAATACATCAAAGCTAGACATTCAATTAGCATCTTAGCAAATTATGAATTGCACATGACCTATTTAACTTGATTGATAGCCAACTTGAGAAGTTGTAGCAAAGAATGAAGAAGAGGAGCAACAACAACAACATGGTTGGTGATAGATGTGTGTGGCAGTAATGAAAAAATAGCACATAATGCAGATGTGTCCAAAGCGTAACATATGACATAGTCACAGCAGCAAAGCAAACTAGTATATTCATTTATGAGCTCAATTTAAGGCAATGAGCAATGCTTTTTATATAGAGTTGTTTAGATTTGCCAGCTAATTCAAAGGTTCGGAATAAAACCTCAAAAAGTAGTTACCTATGGGCTTCTTTCACCAAATTGTGCAACGAATGTCTTAAAGGCCTGTTGGAGCTCTAGTTGTGATTCCTCTAACTTTGTAATTGTGCTTCTTTGAGCTTGTAACTCCTCCTGACATTCTTCAGCCCGCCTTTCGGATTCCTCAGCACGCTTGTTAGATGCGTCAGCACGCCTACCAGCCTCGTCAAGCTGTTGTGCCAGCAATCGAGCCGATGCTCCTCTTGAAGTAGATTTACTAGGCTTCACGCCATAGCCAAGACCACGGGCATAACCAATCTTTGTTTTAAGAACATCCTCACGAACCTCATCCTCTGTTTTCTTATTACCGCCTTCTTGTACTGGTTGAGTTTTTAGGATTTCCATCTTCTTCTACAATTAAAAGGTTCTAACGACGTAAAAAATTCATATATCTATTACTAAATGTACTAAAAGAAATAAATACTTATAACTACTTACATGGTTCTCAGCAGCTTGCGGGTGGACCCATGTACCATCTTTCTTTAGGTGAGTCAATTTATAAAGATTCAATTGGCTAGGCTCTTCTCACGTCACTAAGTCTTCTCCTGACTCTGAGTTTTCCTATTTTTTTTAGACATTATAGCATATAAAGCAATTATGATTAAGTACAACAAAAGTAGCAGTTAAAGAAGTAAGGAGTCATGAACGTAATAGAGACGATCTTAGTAATCATACCATTTCATACAGCCGCTGTATGAAAGACTTTGAACCTGACGTGTGATTGACTTCCAATTCCCCCCTATTCTCTGTGCCAGCTTTACTTTGTTTCTGTAATTATTTAACAATTGGACAATATTACATGAGATATACAATTGGGATTCTACGATAAAGGAAAGGATAAATCAAACCTTAGAATTACCACAAAGCAAAGCAAAGCAAAGGAAAGGATATACAATTGGTCTTATAGGTACTACCAAACCAAAGCAAAGCTCCACTACTTAACTAATAGACAACAGGTTAGACTACTACTACAAAGTTTGAACCCTTAGAATTACCACTCAATGCTTCAGCAGAAGCATTAGCCAAAGACACATGGTCTGAAGTCCTGGCTTAGCCAGCGAAGATCAAAAGAACAATCTACTCTTAATATAACATGACATCAGTAAAGACAATGTATCAATCCATACATACCTACTAGGCTCGTGTGCTGTTCTGAATCTCAGTTCAGTGAGACAATGAATTGGAATAGACAGAGCAATCAACAGCATGGAAACAGCAAACCGTTCAGAAGCACTACTACCTCTACCACCGAACACTCCAAACAAGAGAAGCAAAAAAGAAGACCAGGACTCAAGCACGTCAACATCCAACCCAACAGTCAAAACAAATAAGCACCTGCCACAACCTGCAAGTACCTCACAATCTTTTGGCATGAAGAAGTGACAGACCAAGGACTTTTGCTTTGACTGACTAGAATAGACTCTACCTTTTGCTATGGACAACCCTTTGGCAATTGTATAAAAAACCCCGTAGCCAAAGTCATGCAAGTACCCAAATAACTTCAAACCTTTTGTTCAGCGCAAAAACTTATCTAGACCATAACTTCTACAGCTGGCTACTTCTCATCATACGCTTTACCGAACTTATCTATATAACATTTCCCATGATCAACAACATCCATAATTTAAAAAAAAACCAAAACACATCTACACAACGGGCATGAACGACGTGCTTTGCACGTCGGCGTGCACCTAGTTTCCTAAATGATCCATGGCTGCGAAAAGCTTCATCACTTTCCCCGTCTAGTAACTCCAACAAATAATCTAACCTCACACAAAATCAAGAAGGTATGTTTTGTCCTCTTCCGTGTTTTCCTATATGAATGCAATTTACTTAATTCACCATTGCTTTTTCCGCACATTACACAGATTCAATGAGTCAAAAAAGTAGAAAGATTAGCAATAAAATAGAAAGAGTTTTTTCCTTACAATAGTTTTATATGACAGACTTGTTTCAAATTTTTATATACTTTTTTTTATTAGAAAGTAGTTTTCAATTGAGGTAGTTTTTTTCCCACATTTACTTAACACAGATTCAATGATTCCAAGAAGTAGAAAGATTAGGAATTTGGGCATTGTCTGAAGTCAAAAGCCAAAGAATGTTAGTAGGAATTTGGCCTTTTGTCTTCGGTGTTTGTACCCATGATGTTTTTCTTTTTCTCCTACCTATAGATTTAGTTTATTGCTAGCTAGAGGCCGGCTGGGCCACACGTGATGCGTGTCCAAGTTGGATTTTGACAAAATATGGACCAAACTTTGACAAAATAAGCAAATTTGATTTGCGTATGCAGCGCGTGTGCCCTGGCCTCTAGTGACAAATTATGAAAACAATACACGTTGTGGTAACTACTCCACCTACACAGAAAATACAGTTTCCTTTCCTCAACCCACTGAACAAAACACTTCTGAGAAAAATTACTCATCACTGACAATCATGTTCTAACACTTTGATGCAAGGATTCTATCTTTTTCCTACTTTACCGATCACCTTCCCTTTATAGGCTCTCCCTTTTAATTTTCTAATGAAAGAAGTTCACAGAATTTACCTTTGCTTAAACTAACGCCTATTTTTGGGGCGAAAGAGAGTATCACAGTGTGTTACTCTCACCAATAGTGAGAGGTTTAAAAATACATATATATTAAAGGAACTTTAGAGGGTCTATTCTAAATTTATGCTCTGTTCAAATTGGACCCCAAATTTCTTAGAATTAGTGTACTCAAATATCAAAAGGAAATCGAAAAACACAACCCACTTTGAATGATGTTTAAGTACTTCGCATATTTATGGTACTACCGGACGAAATCATGCACCACCTACTTTCATTCCTGCCAATGAAAATAGCAAATCAAACAGGCATTTGATCAAACATGTGGCTTTCACCTCTCTGCACATTCAAACCCGTTGTCGAATTCATGTTCTAAAAGTGACCTAGTCCAGGTTAGTATAGGGTGTTACTTATATTAGATGGGCCTTGGTCAGGCACCAATTTGTTACTGATGGAGAGAACAGATTAGGAAAAGCCCCAAATTTGAATCAATAAGACAAACCTTCAATTATGATTTACTAAGATAAAACTCAAACCAATAATGGATTTGCCATAAACTATGTATTACGGACGCGGCCACATGACAGGACACGTCTTATTAGGGGACACGTTTCTTGGAGCAATTAAAATAAGAATTTATAAGAATTATATCAAAGCCACTAGGACTCCACTATTTCCTAGAACAAGATCAAAATCCAGTGCACCTAAAAACGATTTCACCGGTCTCTTTTGGGATTGCAGCGAACAATACAATTCTACTACTTCCAAAAGCAAGACCAAACTATAATGCCCAATGAATTGAACAAAGCAAACCAAGTAGGAAGCAAATATGAGATCAATTATTCACGCACAAAATAAAAGAAAGAAAAGGAAACACAGAATCCCTTATTGAGGCACTCAAACCCATAAATAGGAGCAAACATATCTATTAGATGTGAAGAATATGGAGAATATGATTACCTTGAGATGAAAACTCCTCTCAAGCAAAACTTTTCTCTTTGAAATCCACTGAAGCTTCAAAACCCTAGATTGAAGAGGTGTGTTAAGAACGAATTAAAGGGAATCATGGGTGATAGGAGGGATATGATTACCTTGAGATGAAAACTCCTCTCAATCAAAACTTTTTCCACTAAAATCCGCTGAAGCTTCAAAACCCTGGACTGAAGAGGCGTGTTAAGAACGAATTTAAAGGAATCGTGGGTGATAGGAGAACCGATAGAGCAAAAATCGCTAACTCCTTTAGCGCGCAAAATTTTAGTCGGTGAGGGGAGAACCGACAGAGAAAAAATCGAACTCCCTTTTTTTTTTTTTGATCCGAATCGAACTCCTTGATCGCCAAATTTTTTAGTGTAAGCGTTCAATTTTCATGGGAAAAATCTGAAATTAAGGTGTTATTGATCCAAAAAAATCTGTCAATACATACACAATGGTACCACTGGGTACCGGCCGAAATACGGGGCCCACCTTGAAGTCCTGCACAAGTGATCCAAACCGTTCATTAACTTTTAAATATTTTTTTGAGTGGACTTGTAAAAAATCAATTCCATTGGATAACTGCAACTACCTTATTGAAACACTTTTATATAGAAAAACTATGAGTCTGATTAGTTTGCATTACTAAACTATTCCAATGAGGTGTTATGGGTGTCCGATAAATTTCATTATTGGTATGAATGATCTCCTCTACAAGATTCAAAAGATAGACGGTTCCGATTGCAAAGAAATACCTTGGGCGGTCATCAAGTGGTGCATTACAAGACTTTAATAACACCGAACACATTGAATGTCCTCTGATCACATGGTTGTCAATTTCTGATGATCTTCAATTTAGGTACCAATGATGGAATTGGTAAGATAAGAAATTCTAACGGTTTAGATCACCTATTATAAGAATAGACTCAGCAATGACCTTTGGAATCTATATGTTCAACTTACTTGGTAGTAAACTAAGTCATCTAATGTAGTTGAATGTGTAGTAGCCACGCAACTATGACACAACCATGACAATCGATACCGTTGATTTCCTTGTACTTGTCGATTAAATCATTCATGTAAATTTATGACTCGATTGGGTTCAGAAAGCTCCTTCATCTGGATTCAAATAAATAAATAAAATCATATTTTCTGTCCGATCAAGTGTCTAACTAGACCCAATTACCCTCATCATTTTTAAGAACTATCTAATTCATATTATGTAACAAATAGACGGTTCTGATTGCAAAATTTAAATTTCTAGAGACTAATATATGTTGGTCGCCAAAAAAAAAATAGTCACAACATCCCTAGTTTGTTGCAGTGTACACCGTGAATTCATATAATCAAATACCTCATGCGCTACTCTTTAAGTTACACACATTAATTATCTGTATGTTATGTCCACACATTCATATATCAAATATTTGTGTCAAAATAAAATTAAATATTTGGTATGTGCTTACTCTTTGTTGTTTGTGCAAAGAATTATTCTCTAAAATGTAGAAGATAAATGGTTGACATTGCAAACAAAGGTCTTGAGTGGGGCACTATAAGCAGGGTCAATCAAGATATTTGGGGGCCCTATGCCAATTTATTAAGCAAGGCCTTAAATTTTTTACAAATAAACAATAATAAGAGATAATTTCTATATATAATTATATAAATATACTGGACAACATTTCACAACTGTATCATGTTTTGGTTCAGTTGTTTGGGTGTTTGCTTGTAGTCTATTAGACACAAGTTCGAATCTTATTAGCCACAAATTTTTCCACAAACCTATCTTTTGCTAAATAAAAATTTAGAAGAATGTCTTGAATGGGAATCAAACCCAGCCAAAGTGTGCGATCAATCCTCATTTTAGTACCATTGAACCAAGGAAGCTTATACAATTTGTATTGCAAACAAGTAATATATATAACTTCCTTTAACAGGCCGGTGCTCATTTGGGGCCAAAATTTGAGGCCCAAGGATTAGGCCTCTCAGGCCTTGCCCTTGGGTCGGGCCTAAGTATAACGGTGTATTGCCTATAAACCTAAATGTGTCCAATCATGACGATTTTGTTACAAAATATTTTGCAGTAATAGTAATTCATTGCTGTGACCAATTATTTTGCAACCTTAATTTAAATAAAATTTTATTGCCACAAATTTATGGTGACAAAAATAAAACTATTGTGACCAACTATCGTGACGAAATCAGTATCGTCACCATAGCTCTCTATTGTATCTTTGTTGCCACACATGAAAATTTGTCACAACAATTGAATCTCTTGTGACAAATAATTTTGTTGCAAGTACCTACAGCAATAGCAAGCAAATTTTTTTGGTCACCATATGTACAATCGCAAATCTTTTGCAACAAAACGAATTGTAGCAATAATAATTTAACTTTGTGACAAACGATTTTGTCATGGTATATCCAAAACATTCCTTTATTGTGACAAACTTCTGGTGACAAAATTATTTCGTGACAACATCCAATTTCGGCCGGCGGGAAACTGTCCCGCCATTCTTGTTGTGACAAAATATTGTAACAAAATTGATTTCGTCACAACAACTCCACTGTCGGAGACTTGATACTACAAAATTATATTTCGTCACAACAAGTGAACTTATTGTGACAAAATTAATTTTGTCAAAACGAATTTCGTAGCAAGAACTAGAATTTGTTGTAGTGAATTTCCCATACCCTTCTAGCCACATCACATAATTGAAGCAAGTAGTTTGGTGTTTCTTCAGCTGCATTGCAGAAAAGGCATTGACCAAGGTTGCTAAATGCGTGAGGGTTCTTCAGGAGCGGGATACGCTGATACCAACCAAACAAGAGAGAGAGAGAGAGAGAGAGAGAGAGAGAGAGAGAGAGAGAGAGAGAGAGAGAGAGAGAGAGAGAGAGAGAGGGAGGGAGGGAGAGTTAGAGAGAGAGAGACATCAGATGAGGCGGTTAAGATATGAGGGGAGAGAGAGAGAGAGAGAGAGAGAGAGAGAGAGAGAGAGAGAGAGAGAGAGAGAGAGAGACATCAAATGAGGAGGTTAAGATACGAAGAGATGGATCGCGTGCGTGAGCTCTTGGAAATCCCAAATTAATTGCAAAATTTCCGTAAGTTATTACTCCGTATTACTTAAATAAACTACCACTAATAATCAGCGTCCATTTTAATTGTACATGTGGGCTCACCATAATTGTGATTTGTGAGTGTGATTGTTTGTGGTTTAAAAAGAATTGTTTTAAATTATCACATGTCATTTTTTTCTTCACGGACATGTCATTTGTTGAGTAATATATATATTTTTTAACAATTGGATGTCTGGGTCAGTTTGCACATAACTCGACCAATTTCGGGGTCTAAAGTTAAAGACCGAACAAACCCTCCAATAATCTCCATGAAATTCGAACCTACAATCTCATTGAAAATAAATACTTATTAACTTTCTCATACTTGCTTAGCAAAATCCTTCGGAATTGTCATTTACTCATGTTTCAACGTCATAATTTCTATTACTTCGTTTGTCTCATAAAGTGTGTTCCTTACGAGACTACGTACAATTTTTTTTATTTATCTTAAAAACAATATATTTACATCAAGATCTATGAAAAGATCCATATTGCAAAAATATTTATGTAAGCAGATTATTTTGAAGTTAAAAAATACATATAGTTTCGTAAGAAACCGAGTTTCGAAGAGGTACATTATTTCTTGCACCCCATTTAAAGATTAACCCCAACACCATCTAATTCAGAAAGGAATGGGATTGCTTATTTTTAATTTGCTAAATGAAAAGAATATGATTATATACACCATGCAAATACCCTCGCGTACATACGTCTTTAACATCTGTTTTGGGTCTTGCGAAGATGATTCGAGCTGCTCATTTTGTTCAAAATAATATTGTTTAAGAACCCTAAAAAAAATAACAGCTTATTTGGATATTGGTAAGAGCGTTTAAAAAACATCCAACTTTACTTTACAATTCAAGCTACATCCAATTTTGCTTTTGAATTCAGGCCTGAATTCAAAAGTAAAGTTGGCTATTTCATAAATGCTTCTACCAATATGCAAATCAGTTGATATTTTACAAGGGTCTTAAACAACATGTTTTGAACAAAATAAACAGCTCAGATCATCTTTTTGGGATCCATTTTATGTACACGGTGTATGTGGGGGGCTGATTTCACGTTGACCACTTTGACTCGTTTGAATCGAGAGACGTGGCGTCGATCTTCGTGTACCTGCAGAACCGGAGGGGATTGTTCCTCAGGGAAGAAGGTCCGACGAACAAGTCAGTATGTGGAGCTTAGAGGAAAGAGGTTTGGGAAGAACTTTTGCTTAGAAGGAAGAAGAGTGTTTAGAAAGCTGAACCTCTTACTTGGTGGAGGTCTCCATCTATTTATAGGCGAGGATGGAACTAAGAGTGTGGAGCAAGCTGTCCCTGACACCCATGTACTTGATTACGCTCGGATGACATCACGAGTCAGAGACATTAAATGACTGCCGTCTGTTGGGGATTGGGGAGCTGCCCAGTCAGAGGAAGAGGGGTCACATCAATCGGAGATGTCACCTCACCCACCAAAGAAGCTCTCCCACGCATTCTTGGAAACTTCTAGAAGGTTCTGGAACGGCGGTCTCCGAACGAGACCTACGTGGCCGAGGAAATGATCAACAATGGAGGAAAGAGGTTCTCCGAGAGAAGAAGATTATCTGAACGAAACAAGTATATCATCCTTTGGCAATCATATTGTAGCTCGGCTAGGCTCTCGAATTCCCTTTATCCTTCGGATGACACGCACAGATGTAGCATCTGGGTCCCTTTGGAAACAGATGAACTGAGACAACTACTAGTATTTGTTTAAGAATAACACAGCAAATCCCTTGACTCATTTGAACCTTTTGGACCTTCGGATATTTCGCTCCCCTACAGTGTATGTACTTATAGCACGGCTAGAAAGGAAAATAATTTTTATATATTATTATTTATGTTGTACAAGAAACAAACGAAAAATTTAAAATAAAAAGTGTTTTAAAAGCCACCCCAAAATTCCCTCACCCATTGCCTCATATGGGCCTAACTCATGGGCTTAACATGCGCTTTTGCACTTTCTAAAATGAAGTTGACCTGACTTTGTGAATAAAGTTGACCTGCCTGGCCCATCAAAGCCTGTTACTAACATCAGCTACTGGTTTTATGGGCTTTCCCGGCCCATGCAGATAACGAGCCTTATTCCCATAGTGTCCATTGGGCCAAAAACTAGTTCTACTATAAAAAGTCCGCATCCCAATATTCAAATGTAACCTGAACACTATATTGGATGAATTATCACAGTATAGGAATGAATTATCGTGGAATAGATACAAACATGACAATTTTTTTTTCTCTAACTCAAGCCTCAAGTTGTCTAGATCAACTTCGGGCATCTCAATTAATTCTTGAGGGACCAATTCCACCGTCTACCAATGAGTCTAATTAACTACTCCCTCCAGCCCTAAAAAAAGTTGTCCAAAATTTTATTTTATTTTATTTTTGTCAATCGATAGGAGGGGATGGGGGAAGGGATGCTGCAATTCACAGTGATAACTCGAACTCTTGCATTTTAGCTGGTAAGAGAGTGCCACAACCATTAGGCCATACCCTGGGTCTTCTAAAATCACTATTTACACCTCTTAAAAGAATTATATATCTTGTAATTTATAATGATTTTTATAATTTTAAAAATTTTGTTTAATAAAATTAAGTGAAATCTACACCATATTACACATGAAAAACATAATACATTAAAGAATAGAAAAAGTATTGAGAGATGTTGTCATGACCTGCTATCCCTAGACCCCTTAAAAGGGAATCACGACCCGTGACCGGCCAACAAGGCCTTCTTACATAACCAAATGGGCTTAAGAAAAAGTGCTCTAAATAAAAAAAAATAAAAAATGAACATTTGCGGAAGCGATTAAGAAAACTTCACTTAAATTTATGGGGTCTATCAATACAAGTAACTATAAACGAGTTTAAGCAAAATGAGCACAACTCATTTGGTCAAGAGCAACCATACATTGATAATTTTCAAGATATCTTAATTAATTACATTAGCATGAACATCCATAACCTTTCCCTAAAATACATAGCTTACGTACATCACTTTGCCATATATATATATATATATATATATATATATATATATATATATATATAGTCATCTTTTCCTAAGGACCACCTCATTTTAATAAAATAAGGACCTCCCTTTCCCGATTGAATTTTGATGATCTGAGCCGCTCAATGTGTTCAGAATGTAATTTTGAGGGTTCCCGTGAGAAATTAGCAAAAAAAAAAAAAATCGAAAATAGCTTCATCCGAACAGTTTTTGTTATGTTTTTATCGAACGGTTCAAATAAAAATTGCTCAAATCAAGCCTTTCCTGGTCATTTTTTTTGCCGATTTCTCTCGGGTAATCTTAAAATCACGTTCTGAATACATTGACCGGCTCGGATCATCAAAATTCAATTGAAAAATGGGAGAAATGCAGAGGTCTTTATTTTAACTAAAATAAAATAAGAACCTCCTCATTTGAAAATGACTGTATATATATATATATACACACATATATACATACATATATGGCCTTGATTACAAGGGAAACAAGTACAAAACATGCCCAAAAATACAAGTCTTCTTTCTTCTTCCTTTCTATATGCAAAACGATTCCATGAAGCCCAAACTTGCACAAAATATTGCATCTATGGATATCATACTTCATCACCTGAAATTGGTAATTAAACCATCAGCTGAAAGCTCAGTGAGTAAAGCTCATACTCTAATTTGGGTTTTGAATATTCAACACACATATAGCACATTAGTTATGAATATTTAAAAGAAATCCAAAAGATATTTTACATGAAAGCATAACGTACTCGAACACATTTACATAGCAAATACCGCCAAGATCATCACACACATATACATACTTGACACATATCGGGATCCTGGCCGATTATTGGTACCAATCGGCAAGGGCACATACCTGGATATTATGGAACCCTCTAGGAAGGCACATACCTGGATATTATAGAACCTTCCAGAGAGGCACATAATGCTAGCTATTATGGAACCCACTAGCGGGCACATACGGTATAAAGCAAAGGCATGGCGTACACACTTCATAGACTAAGACTTGTATCATACATGGACTTGTAACATCTTAGAAAAGCACGTTGAGAATCGTTCCACATTATAACATAACACTCAAATCACATAGACATATTACTTCATAGCATAGGAAAGCCAAACCACACTTCATAGAAAAAGAAGTTCATAAAATTCCCATTTCAAAGTATGAGGTTACTCACATTCCTTTGCACTTCAAGTAAACATCAACTTGTATCCCTTATATCCTTCTCTTGTTCACCAAATCCTACATATTGTATATGAACATACATCATTTACACAAAGAACTCATAAAATGATGCACAGGGCCGGCTCTGAGATTCTTAGGGCCTAAGTCGAACTTGTAAAACAAGGGCCCTCTATGTTTTCTTTTAAAAAAAAATAACCTTAGAAGGAAAACAAAATCATAAGAATGATAAAAGGTAGTGAACTGCTTGGGCTGAGAATTGAACCTTTCTTCTGTTGTGTGGCAAGATTTAGACTGACCACTTCGCCAACCACCTCTTTTGGTTGATGGAAGCACTAATTAAATATATATTACATACATAGATATACCTATATGGGGCCCTAATTTTTGGCCAAATTTTAGGGGCTTAAGTCCGCCGCCTTGTCCGCCTTAGCTCAGAGCCGGCCCTGATGATGCACATGCATGATTCCCAAAAAAATGACAAGTTAACCATGACATACTCCAACAATTCTTAAGGATAAACCACAATGAACTACGTCTTGAAAATTTTAATGCATAAAGGGAACTTATGCACATGGTATCAAATTTTATTGAGAATTTACGTGGCCAAGAACTTCCCTTACAAATTAGAAGAATAAGGAACAAAACTGCAGAATTCAGGACAGTCCAAAACAGAACGCATCTTAGTAAACGAATTGTTTAAAATTATTCTCTTTGAGTTTTACTCTAATTTTTGGACACAATATACTAGACACATATGGGTACCTCACATAAAAATTTCAGAAAATAACGTGATGAGAAACTAGGTCAAACACACCAAAAACTGAAGGCCAAAACAGCGATTCAGCAGTAGCAGTAAAACAGAGTGCGGTCTAGTGCCAGATTTTTCTAGACTTCTCCTTAAAGAATATTAACCCCAAATTTTTACACAAAATTTTAGACTCATTGAGGAACATCCCATAAAAATTTCGTAATTTTTGAAGATGATTTACTATGTCTAAAAATTCGTGGCTTAGGATACAAATTCCAGTAAATTTCTGGACAGATTTCTCTTCAAACTCACTATAAGAAAACTTACGTCTTTTAGGTTTAAACCATGGATTGAGAGCTTCCAACACTTAGGTGAGAGATGGATTTGAGATTGAATCTTGCTCCAAGAACTTGATTGAATCCTAGAACCAAAACCCTAGAAGTAGAAGATGGGAAGACTTCTTGATTTTTTTCTTTTATTGAGAGGAGTGAGAGAGAAAGAATGTTGGAAGGAATGAGAGGGTGGGGGCTGATATTTCTCGCTTCCTTCTACGTCTAGAATTGTCTAGAAAAGGGTAGTCTAATTATCAAATGGACGCTTACATAACTTTCTCTTCAAATAATGACCCAATAATATTTTCACATTGACTCATAACTTTGTTTTATGAATCTCTATGTTTTGTTTTAGGAAATTTGACTCATAACACATAAATCATATACATGACATATAATTCAAACATAATTCGTATGTGTCTCATAGCACATAAAGGACACGTAAGCACTTAAAGCCACATAATTTAACATCTATGATTAACTTATAGTTAAATAAGCATGATTAGCATAATTACACATCTTGGGTCTTACAGATGTGAATAGTAATCTTGGACATCTTAGAAGGTCAATGACATTTGGAACTTTAGCCATCACATCTCTTTGAATGGTTGAATCTACCATCCAACAGATAGCGACTTTTGGGTTTGAGCAGCCTCTCTTAGGCTCATTCTCATACAAAAGCATTAGACTAGGGCAACTTTGTAACCATGTAAAGTATGAATATACAACAAGCATACAAATGCTACACGTGGATATGAGTATGATTTTCACTCACCTGAGCAAAATACCCTTTACAGAGTATATGTTTTTAAAATGATTTTTTGCAGTTTGTTTTTAAACTTGCGCTTTCTTTTCTGCTTATTGATAGCTGATATCAATACCAAAGAATCGGATCATAGTCGCACAATAGGACCAGAGGATCGTGTTTAGAACATTTAGGATCGTGTTTACAATAATTTTTTATGTATATCATAAATCTTATTTGATAGATCTCTCTCCTTTTACCTAAAGCAGACAACTCTCTATTCAATAGAGAACTATCCAAATAAGGGAAAAATAGATCTAGGCCTATGATCCATTTTAGAAAACCTAATGCTTGACTCTGTAGAAGAAGAATTCACATATTTGTGGCCAAAATTCAATCACTTTCAACACTCATTTGTTTTTATCACTTGATGTTCCTTCTTCAATTTCAAACCATCGACGGAAGATGGTTGTAAGCCGCCCTACACGCGCACTACATAGAGGTGCACAACAGCACCCCCGAATCCCAATGGAAGGGATTGGGAAACTTCAATAGGTTGAGGTAAACCTCCTTTTGTCCTCTCCTACCAATTCGTACTATAACCTTCGCTATGAGCATCTAACTACATTGGTATAAGCAAATCCAAATATGTGTATGAATCTATATGCATACACCTCCAAACACTTATTCGTGCATTTCAACAAGCTATAAACCAATAACTCTATCCTCTAAAAAACCAAGTCGTGAAGCTGCAAAAACAAAGAGAAAAGGTTAACAAAAGTGAGCCAACAGAAAGCTGCAATACCCACAACATGGGATTTGAAATGGAATAACAAATGGATTAGTATCAGCTATTCGAACAATTTTGGGAAGATGTGCCCAGCGGGTACCACGTGGAATATACTGATCGTGTCGTTTCCGTATAAAAAATAATTAATAAAACAGAATAATTACTACTACCTAAGAGATAGCGGTAAGTACTCTGAGTTTTGTCCTCAGGGATTACAAAGACTAAATTGCAGTTATTTCAATCGATTTCTAACTTAATTCGGAAAAGGATTTGATTGTTTGATTTCTAAAATTATGCAAACTAAATTAACTCAAAGCAATTAAAAGTAAAGAGAGTTTATAAGAGAAAAGATCTAGGGTTTCGAATCCACTCGACCCATTGTAACAATATTCATGCAATGATAAAGGTTAATTATTCGAATCAATCCGGATATCGTTAGGGTTCATGGGCCCTCACGGTATCGCCTAAAGATATTTATGAATCACCAAATAGCATGGGGTATCGCCGCCTAGCACGAACCGTCTTACTAGTAGGACCCGTCTCTATGGCACGGATCATCTAACGGAGCATAACCCATCTTATTCGGTTATCACAAACTAATTAAGAACCGTTGTATGAACGTGCATAAAAATCTAGAAAATTATACACAAGATTTGATAGAGAAAATTAATACCGCAAATAAATCTTTAAGTCATACAACCACGATTCGAATAATAACACACAAAATCAAAACACAAATATTGTTACTCAGAGTTCGAGTTTCATCTATATCCTAGAAACGAGTTTAGCCAGACATCAGAGAGGAGAACATCGCGCTGATCTTTTTGCTTTCTGCCGTGGCTAACTAAAGCGGTGCTCTCGATTGTATATGCGCAGGCTTCTCTCTTTTTTTCTCCACGAATACTGACTAATCTGCGCAGCCCCTTTTCTCCTCTGAACGTCTCGTACTTTCGTTAATGCGTGCCTTTTATAAGCTGCTGATGCCACAGATAAAAACCCTCTCATTTTTCTTGCAAATCCCAGCCGACTCCTATTAAGCCTTGGCCCACCAAGACAAGTAACCATTGGGTGGGCCAATTAAACATTTGGGCCCACCATCATGTAGTAGAAGTTCTAGTCTCAGTCAAAATAAGAAAATACTAATTGGCCACCAGGACAAATACTCAATTGTGTTCTTCTGTTACACATTCACTTCCAAAAACACGTGCACTGCGCCCAGGAGCAACAATATTAAAGCCCGTTCAAATGTAAAAACCTCGGAATACCTAAAACACAAAAATCAAGTATTAAGTTTCAAGTAACAACATAAATGGACTTAGCAAGGATAAATTAGTGGGCGCTTATGTGAACATTTACGCACCTATCACACCCACTCAGCACCGGAAACTTTCTCCTCCCGAAGGGCAATCTATGCCAACTCTTCTTTGTTATCATGGCTAAAATATAAAGGTGTACAGTGTATATGTATGACTTTATTTTGTGTTTCTATGCATATGCAACGATTACCAGTCTAATATCAAGTATTCAACAACTTCCACCTGACTTAATCCTATCGTCCCAAAATTTGAGAGAAAATTCCTGAAAACACATACGTCGACTAACAAATGTGGGGAAGATGTGACCATCTACCCTCTCAAAGAGCAATCTGCACCAACTCATGTTTTTAAACCGTGGCGAAAATGTACGTGAATATGGTTAGTATGACTTCAGCTTTTGTTAGGCAAATGCACAATTTACCAGTCTAATATTGGTAATTTACGACTTCCGCCGCCTGACTTAATCCAGGAAGTTGCAGCTATTTACCCTCTTGAAGAGCAATCTGCACCGAACCAACTACCAACTTCAGTTTCTGTTTCTACGCGGATCCAAATTGATTAATTTTATCAGTTTAATTAACACCAGTAATTGTCAACTCCTACCCGGCTTAGGGGGTACTTGCACATACTAAACTGGTCATGTACTAGCTAGTTACACATACCTGCTATGCTTGCACACCTTGTTAACTGCATTGCACTTGCACACACCTGAACTGCAAGTAGCAAAATTTAGGCTTAGATTATCGACAACTTATAACCAAACTGCAGAAAACCCTCGCAACTGCTGTAACACTAACAAACTGCAAAAACTAGAGGATCAGCTTGGCTCGGCTCGTTTAGTAATTGAGTTGAGCTCGATTTCGAGATTTGAGCTCGTTTATTAGACGAGCGGTGCTTTTGACACTCAAAAGTTTGATCAGCTCGTTTAAATAAGTTTGGCTCGTTTAGAGAGTCTCTTTAAGTAAATCAATTAGTCTGGCTCGGCTCGTTAAGGACTAAGCTTGTTTACAAACGAGCTGAGCTTGAGCTTAAATTTCAAGTTTGTTCAGCCGAACTCGAGCACTATATATGAAGCTTGGCTCGGCTCTTTTACACCCCTAAGGAGTGAGACAGAAATGTCAGCTTATGGATTTTTATCAATTCCAAAGGAATTAAAGGGAGGCCGGCCGTTGTTAGTTCTCTTGAACAAAACGATACACACGCGAAGTAGTACGTAACATTTTACCTTTGGACAGGATGAGCGAGTTTGCCACAGTAGCTTCTCCCTGGATTTGTGGAACCTTCGATCCTTGGAAGTTCTCTGATAAACACCGCCAATTACTCACGTCCTCCTTAATTCTGGATCGCAATCTTCAACGCCTCCGCATTATTATTGTCGCGGTTTGATTTGCAGATCGTCACTGCTCGCACCACCAGCCAATGGACTCGATTTCGTTTTACACGACGTCGCCCTCGATTCTTCTGGCATCGATACCACCCATGCCAGAGTGACTCTCTCTCTCTCTCTCTCTCTCTCTCTCTCTCTCTCTCTCTCTCTGTTTTTATTTAATTTCTGACGTGAAAATTGCTTAATTTTAGTGGTATTAGTAGAGTCAAAGTTACATAATCCTTCAAAATGCCCAGAGTTGAGTCCTGCCCTCAATCTTCGGACGTTGCAATCTCAATTCTCACTTTGGCGAATTTAAGTAGTTTGTATATGTTTTAAAGATGTTTTCACACTCAAGCTCCATTTATGCACGTGAATTACATGACTTAGGGTAGAATTCATTGCATTCTTGGGAGTGATGATGTTGTATCGATCATTGGTTATTTCCGTGGAATATGTATCTTTCAACCCACCAGGGTAGCCAATCGTCATTTGGACCAATCATATTAGAGCATCTGCAGCCACTGTTCAAATTTGAGTAGTGTCGTCGGAAAATCTGAGTAAATTATTTGAGTCTCCCTTGATTTATGTAAAAATTATATTAATCTAATATTATGAGTTTGAGTCACAGACTGATCCACGGGCGTTTTAGGAGGTTTTTAGCTCAGATTTTGGTTTTGACTTTTGAGGAAAAAGAAAATAGTAACACAGCCCTTTTGTATAGAGAGAAACGGCGATAAAAGAAAAAAGAAGGCTCTCTCTAAAAAGAAATGGATAAGCATGTGAGAAATTGTGAGAAATGTTAAGGAGGAGGAATGACGAGTTTTTATTGGCCCATTTTGTTTCTCACCAAAAGTGGTGAGATTTGGCAAGAAAGCTTACTCCTTTATTTTCTTCTTCCCTTTTCTCACAATCGAAAGGAGCTCTAAGGTCTGGGGATGAAGATTAAGATGCTCGAAGATCTTCTACTTTCATTTTTTTCCCCCTCCTTTTTGGTATATCTGAGGTGCATGTGAAATTGTTACGGTACATTTTTAAAAGTAGGAAAACACATATCAGTCATTGGAACAATTCAATTCTAGCCATTAGAACAGCGTATCTTTGAGGTTATTGAGGGGCCCTACACCCTTCTGTTTTGTATTATAAAATTGACAAAAAAGAGAGACCAACTCATCTTTGCTATTTGAAAACTAGAATTCCGAAGTCCAAAGCATTTAACGTGCAAACTGTGAAGTGTAAGGCTTTAAAAATTCAAGCATTCATGCTTTTAAAATTAAAATAGCATGTGGTGCTTTTAGGGAAGTTGGAACATGATTGCAATAAAATGCTTGAAAATAAATTATCATATATACATATAGATGTGTCTAAAGTTGTCCAATCTGCTTGTAAGTATTATAATTTGTATTCGTAATATTGCTTGCTCGAGTAAACTGTAAAAGGGCTCTTGTGGAATCTGATGGAGTCCCGTCGTTGCGTCACACAATTGCACAAGATATCATTGGAAAACAAACTTTTCCTTAAAAAATGATTTTTGCAACTTAATCCCCTAAAATTTCTAGGGATTCCCATTCTGGCGAGGTTTGGAAATCTTTTGACCAAATTTCGGCGGTTGATTGATGGAAAATAGTTAAATTTGGTGATATGGCATGGATGGCTATAGCCATTTGTGGTTCAATATTTGGAAACAAAGAAAAGATATGCCATTTTTGAACCAAGTTAATTTGGCACCCCATTGGAGTCTGATGGATTGAAATAATTGGTGCCAAATTTGGATAATAGCACCAAGTTTGACAAACATTGGACTCCAAAGTGAGTGTTGCTTTAGAAGGGACATAAAAGAAAGCACTACATGAAAAGCATTAGTTGTCTTTAATTAATGGTTTTAGAAATGAAAACAAGACGCGAATCATCTGTCACTCACGTACAAAGGCAACTCTTCTACAAATCTGTTGAATCCTAATATTACCAGACCACAAATATAGGAAATCAAGAGATACTCTATCATTAGCAAGCATGCCCAAAATACCAAAAAGGAAAATAAGATATAACGAAACAAAATCAACCGTAATTCTATTGACCAAGTAACCTTCAAAATAGGAAAGGGTGGTGTTAATTCCACGACTAAATTTATTAAGTAACCTTCAAAATAGTGACAACAAATTTTTTAAAAACCGTCGATAAAAAAGAAGAAGAAGTTATAAACCCCTTTTCCCAAAGGAGAAAGAAACCCGAGTATAATATTACTTCCACGTTTTTTTTAATCTTAAATTGAAAAACTAATTGGTCTCATGCATGCAAATAATTGCAAAGAGACTGGTTGCCGTCAAGCCTTAAAATCACCCAATCAAAGAAAGAAAAACAAGAATCTTTCACCAGTCTTTCCATGGCCGTAAATGGGCAAAGAGTGAAGGATAAAACAGAGAGGAGATAGAAGGTCTTCTTGCGGTATTTGCCGAGGAGGATCTATGGTGGGGGTGAATTGATTGATGAAGGGGAGGAAGAGATTGTTTGTAGTGAGAGAAAGTAACAGAAACGAGTCAAACGAGAGAGAGAGAGAGAGAGAGAGAGAGAGAGAGAGAGAGAGAGAGAGAGAGAGAGAGAGATTGTTTCTCCTGTAAGGGCAAAAATGTCAGATTGCATAATCCTTCGTGGCACTAACAAATGTAATCGTGGAATTAACAGAACCCGCAATGGGATACCTCAATCAAAATAAACTAGGAAACTAAATACTTCTGCAATATTCTGAATAGAACAAACATATTAAATGAAAAATACTAATTAAACCAAATTAATTAAAACAAAATACGACTTTCTTGGAATTCGCCCTGCATCAGTTGTCCAACACTAAGACTCATGTCACTGCTTTCCTGCAATACCAACCAATTAATTGAACATCAATCTTGCAAACAAAAGAAGCCATTTCTATATTTAGTTTTACGTTGTTTTTGAATCTTCAATTTATACATAAAATAAAATAAAATAAAAAAGGTAAAAATATACTAAATTCCTAGCTCACATTTTTTTTTTTCACTTCAAAAAATTGCTCTACAAGTATCACATTGGAAAATGCTTTTTTTTTTTTTTTTACCGGGAAAAGGAAAATCATTGGAAATTAAGTGGAAGATATTTTCCTTTTTCAGTTCATGTTTTCACTCGCTCCGTGTATCGATTCTTTATTCTAATACAGTCTTTTAAGGAGTAGCTAATTTAGCATTTCAATATTTTCCACTTCACTGGAATTTAGTTTTGTTTTTCATTTGGTTAAATATTTAAGAAAAAAATTTTTTTTTTTACTATTAATTACGGATCATGTATCCTTACCTTGTTGTTGCTTCCACCAGTCTTCGCCTTTCCACGACCACTGCAAATTAGGAATGCAAAATTATTAAGGAAGCTTGATTTATTTAGTGATAATGCATATATAGATCTGATTTAAATAACACTTACGTTTTTCTGAGCTGTGCGTCTAGCATCTTGAGGTGTTATCGTACGGTCGGCAGCCATGATACAATCGATCTCCTCCCTTTCATATATTGTAAAACATACATATATTGTAAAATATACATAAATATATATGGAACACTCTTCAGTCTTCACACATGATTCAAAACCTAGCGATGATATATCTGTAACAAAACAACTAGGTTTTGTGACGGGATTAGGATTCGGATTCAAAGGTTGAGCCGATGTTAGGACAATATTTCAACAGTTATTATTTATTTATTTTCCCATTTCTTACTGCTTTTTACGATATAAAGACATTTTAAACTAAACTGTAATACTTCAAATAGTGGCAAGGATAAACAAATCAATCATACAAAATAATTTTTAATACATAGTGGCATCGAATATCTAATTTTTTGATACCTATTATCGAGAGCTTGTTATTTATTAGGGAAAATTATTATCCAAAACCCTACGTACGTGAAATTTTTTGCAAAAATTTATACATGTATATAGACTTATTAAAGTGGTAATACGATGTAAGGGCATTAATTTTAAACGAAATTATAGTACTTCAAATATCGGGAATGATAAACAAATCAATCATATGAAATAAATTTTAATACATAGTGGCATTGAATGTCTGAGTTTTTTATACCTGTTATCGAGAGCTTGTTATTTATTAGGGAAAATTATTATCAAAAACCCTACGAGACATTTTTTCGCTGATATTTATACATGTATTCCTGATCTTCAAATAAGCTAGTTGGCATTCTTTATTTTCAAAATGACTCATTAGGAATGCTATTGAAAATGAGAAAGCAACTAAAAAACCAAGAAAAATAATAGAGAGAAGGAAGACTAGAAAAACTCAAAAAAGGCAGTGTACGTATATTAGGGGCAAGAAATAAAAATCACAATTTGGTAGGGTTTCTTGAATAAATAATAGGAGAAAACGTAAGACGGGCAATTCTAATTAGTTTTTCAAAATATATATGGGTAAAGTTATGTGGAATTCTTATTTCTATGCATACTCGATAAATTGGTGGTATGAGCTTACCTGTAAAATTGATGGATATCACTTGTGGTAGCTGTGTAACAGGTAATCCAGAAAAAATCCAAAACTTATTATAAGAATGGTTGGTTTGGAATTTACTTATCAAATATAATAATCGCAAAGAAACGGAAAGAAATGTTGATATATACATACGTTTTGTAAAAAGGGGTGCTTCAGAAGACGACGGCTGGATTGATGAAGAAGTCTGCCCCATCTGGAATTATACACAAGAATTTTCTTCTTATTTTACTTAAGATGTGAAAATATCGAATTCTCCAAGGAGATTGAAAAAGAGGAAGCTACAATTAGGTTTTTTATTTTTTCTTCCTAAGCATAACAAGTGAACTAAAAGGAAAATCCGACAGTCAAAAAACATAAATAGTAGGTTGTGGAGTATATACCCACACACACATATTAGATGTAAAATTGAGAAATTTATTTACAAAAATAGTTTAGAATTTATTTATTTTTCCAGAGTAACGTGATCAAAGTTTTGGAATTATGATTAAAGTGAGTGTCATTTGTGGTTTGATATACATAGTCCATCCTTTATAGAGGTCATATAGTATTTGTCATAGATTTTGTAAAGAATGTTTGCATCAAGAGATTGATCTACCTTTCATGAAATAATTTGTAGAAAGCTTATGCATAAAATAAAAAATAAAAAAAATACTAGACTGCCAATATTGTTGAGAGTGGAACCTGGTGATTAGTGTTGTTTACAAACGTGAGTCTAGGGCAAATCCTGCATTGCACCGTCCTTGTGTCCAACGACCCAACCTAGAGAGAGAGAGAGAGAGAGAGAGAGAGAGAGAGAGAGAGAGAGAGAGAGAGAGAGAGAGAGAGAGAGAGAGTCATGTTATACATACACACGTACATTATTCACGCAAAAATATGAATGAGAGGGAAAAATAAATTGATTTATAAGTTTTTTTTTATCCGCAATTGATTTATACTTATAGTTAGTTTATAGGTTTTATTAAAACTTTTTGAAAGAATCGATTGGGTTTTTTGTAAAGGAGAAGGGGGTTATTTCAATAACCGAATTGATACCAAGAGAATAAATTTTCGCCAATAAGTGAAATATTCCCAACTAATGAACCGTTCCTTTAATCACAAAAAACCGGGGCAATTAAACAATGGGACGATTGACAAAAAAAAAAACCAGTGGGATGAGTTTTTTTTTGTCCTTTTTCTTTAAACAAGACATTGACCATTCTTTGGCTTGCCCCTCAAAAAAAAAAAAAAAAAATTATTGTTATTGTTGGATCAGACGATAGAGGTTAGTATATATATGCAAAATTACTACGAGGATTATCCTCCGTCCATGAAAGTCGAACCTTAAACTTACTGCTCTAAAGGAACGACACAATCACTGAAAGGGTGTATAGAAGTGATTGCTATTGAAAGTGATAAATGAGATATAAAATCCAAGGATACCACAGTGATAACATAATTTAATTGCCGTTCAAAAAAAAAAAAAAAGATAACAGAATTTAATTATTTCTGACTAGATATGCTTTTGTTAGGGGAACTAAATTTCATGCATATTGCTGATATAGAATTAACAAATCATGCATATTTCGAGACTCATTATATATGTAATGCACAAAAGTATAAATATATTAATCTCTCTGTCTCATTTTATGAATTCTAATCTCTATGTATGCACAAAAGTATAAATGTGTACGTACCTCAATACGGATGCTGCAGTAGGCGCAATGAACATAGCGATCACCTTCAAGGGTCGTTTGTATATCCATGGTGTTGGCTTTAATTCTCTCCCAAGTTGGTATATATTATTACAGGAACTAGTAGAAGAGAAGTGGTTTTGATGTTTGAAGCGTGAGTTATATATATATAGCTTCAAAGGTGGCAAATACGGTATAGCTAATTGGAAAGAGTAAAAAAAAGGAAGGAAATCTAGGGTTTAATTACTATGTTGATTCATGCATGCTACTCCAACTTCTGAATTACTATATATATATATATATATATATATATATATATATATATATATATATATATATATACACACACGCTAATGTAAAGGCACGAAACTTGATCATATCATTGACAAATTAATATTAAGTTTATGCCAGTGCAAGAAATTTACACATATTAAGTATATATATTAAATATGATTGAAAAATATATTGTATGATTTTATCAAGCTTTATGCGTTTGAGTTTATTTTCATCCTTGTTCCACTCAGCACTTTTAAGATTTTTTTTTTGTCCCTATTCAAAAAAAATTCACGCTTGTTGGTTTTGTGACAAACTTTTGTAGATTATAGATATGTCTTGACTAGAGAAATCAAAAAAGAAAAGAATTTGTACTTTTACCCAAATATTTTGGAAAATAACCACTTTTCAAAAAAAAAAAAAAAAAGAGTAAACTTTTGCTAAGTGGAACAGGGTCTAAAATACCGTTAATTTAAGGCTTTAATTTTTAGCTAACACCTAGTTTTGCTAATACCTTAATTTGCATTGGTAAACCTAAATAGTATTGCAGTGAAATCCTTCCAGCGCTTATTTTTTTTAATAAAGAGGCATGGAAATCGCATAAAATCAAGGATGGAAGGTTTAACCTATTAAATATTTTATAGCTGGTAATTAATTAACATTGGATCTATATGTTACCAATTAGAAAAGGCACGGAATTTGCATGGCGATTATATTCCAATAATAAAATTTGAAATTACCTTTTCAATTCTATGTCCTTTTTTTTTTTTTTTGATTGGCAAACGAAACTTTTATAACACTCGAACGGATACATCGAGGGAAATACAACAGGGGTGCTCGGGGGCAAAGAGACCCACTTACTCGAACACAAAAGAAAAAACTAAAGATCGGCTAACCAAAACCCTCCAACAGAAAATTTGATGGCAGACACCTCACAGCCCAAATATATTACAACTTCAACAATCTAATTCCATCCAAGAAAATCCTAAAGTCCTCCACCGAATAGACCGTAATGTCATCAATTCTATGTCCTTTGCCGAGCTTCTTTATTTAACTTTATTATTTGGAACTCAAAATTATTTGATTTATACGATTTCGCACGAATTATGAAAATTTACAGAGTGTATTAACCTACTACAGTAGGATTCGTACCTTTTAGAATTATTGTAATTATCGCAATGGCCTGTATTCCTTTAAAGGTTTGGGAATTCATAAAGGAAGCTACCATCATCCTAATATACAACGGGAATTAATTACAAATCATCCTAATATGCCTCAATTGCCCTCCCTAGTAATCAGCTTTGTTTTGACTTCTGCCTAGTCATTTAGGTTTCCTAAACTACCACCTCAGTGACTATGCTATGTTTGGATTGGGTTTTAAAATTTTTTTTGAAAAATAATAGGGGTAATAAGTGGAGAGAGATAAAGAGAGAAATGTTGGAAGTAGGAAAAATCTAGAGAGAATTTTTTGAAAAATTCTTTTTTAAAAGTAAAGAGAACAAGGCTTATAATCCAAATCGCACTTCAAATCTTTTTCATTCCTAATCCACTTTAATACTCCACCACACAAGATACCAACCAAAGTCTTTTCGGAGTACAAAGAATAACTTCCTATAATTCATTCCTCATTTAAAAACAACTAGCGTCTTATCCGGTCGATGCGTGGATCGTCACATATGGCTCTTGGAATTTAGTCACTTTTTCTCGTAAAATAATTTAAAAAATTAACAATAATAAAAAACAAAAGAAATGAAGAAAAGAGATAGATTTCAATAAAAATTGTCAAGGGCTAAGGGGCTGTTTGATGAAACTGAAACTGAAAGCTGAAAAATTAAGTACTACAAACTGAATGCAGAAATTTTTAAGCTGAAAAGCTGTTTGATAAAATATATTAAGTACTGAATTAAAAAAATGATGAATTAATTTTGTTCAAATTCTCTTTTAATTTACTAACGGTCACAATGTACTTTTGGTAATGTTGGAGGAGTGGTGGTGGTGGTGGTGGAGTGGTGGAGGTGGTAGGAGTGGTGGTGTAGTGCTGGTAGTGGTGGTGGTGGTGGTGTAGTGATGGTAGTGGTGGTAGAGTGGTGGTGGTAGTGAAGTGGTGGTGATGGTTGTGATGATGGTGGCGGTGGTGGAGTGGTAGGGGTGGTGTAGTGATGGTAGTGGTGGTGGTGGTGGTGATGGTGGTGCTGGTTGTGGAGCTGGTGGTGGTGATGTGGTGGTGGAGTGGTGTTGGTAGTGGAGGAAGTGGTGGTGGTGGAGTTGGTGGTGGTGGTAGTGGTGGAGTGGCGATGGTAGTGGAGGAAGTGGTGGGGGTGGTGGTGGAGTGGTAGGGGCGGTGGTGGTGGAGTGATAAGGGTGGTGGTGGTGTAGTGATAGTAGTGGTGGTGGTTGTGGTGGAGTGGGTGGTGGTAGTGGTGGAGTGGTGATGGTAGTGGAGGAAATGGTGGTGGTGGTGGAGTGGTGTAGTTGGTGGTGGTGGTGGTGGTAGTGGTGGAGTTGATGGTGGTGATGTGGTGGTGGTGGTAGCAGAAGAAGTGGTGGTGGTGGTGGTGATGGTGTAGTGATGGTGGTGGAGTGGTGGAGCTAGTGGTGGTGATGTGGTGGAGGAGGAGTGGTGGTAGTGGAGATGGTGGTGGTGGTGGTGATGGAGTGGTGGAGGTGTTGGTGGGAGTGATTGTAGTGGTGGTATGATGATTGAATGTAAGTACACAAAAATTAAATAGCTCAAAGCTATTTAATTTTTTTTTCAATTTTTTGGCCTATATTTTAAGTGGTACTTAATTTGTTAAGCAATGTAAGATGTGGTTATCAAACCTACTGAATCACTTTTTACTTAATTGATTCAGTTTTAAGTGCTGAATTTAGATTATCAAACAAGCCCTAAGTGAAAGACGAATTACAAACTTTTCCTTTGTTTTTTTTCTTCTTCTTGGAACTTCATAGTACATGTTCTCGTTATTTTCTAATGCTTCTTAGAATGCATCTTTAATGGCAGACGAGAATATTAATTTTGATTTCTAATGGTTCTGATTCTGTCTTGCTAATGGTGACTCGCAGTTAACCTTGAGAGCAAAAATATATTTATTATTTTATTATTTTAATTCTTTGCAGAAGAAAGAATTTTGGTTTTGGAGAAGTCAAAACAAAGATGATTCAATAACTTTAAAACATATTTTCAAATGCCCTCGAGAAAAATCTG
Source organism: Rhododendron simsii (assembly GCA_014282245.1). NCBI lineage: Eukaryota > Viridiplantae > Streptophyta > Magnoliopsida > Ericales > Ericaceae > Rhododendron > Rhododendron simsii. The sequence continues at coordinate 24,389,065 of CM024957.1, read as the reverse complement.
CTAAATCCGTTACCTATAGATTGATGTTTGATTCAATCATATAATTTTTCATTATTCACCTGAAATTCGAATGAAAAGATAGATGATTGGATTTCAATTATAGGTATTGGATTGAACTTATTTTTCGCGGAAGCCTCTTGAAGCCAATTTTGCGTCGATCGAAAAGAGAACCGAGCGGGCGCCTTACTTTCTCGAATACAAATGGGTCAATTAGTGCAATCAAGGGAAACGCTAGTTCATTGCTTTGTGTTTCAGAATCCACCATTAATCCATCAAAGGGAAGGAAAAGCAAGGAAGCTCTGTAATTAGTGGTGCAGAACTCGGGGGGAAAACCAAAAAAGCGAAGCAAGAAAGGTTATGCCAGATCAGTTATTGGTTCAATTACTGTGGCACTCCGAGCATGACCGGCCGTGAACAATGAAAAAATCATAGAACCCGAAGCCTAAACAAAAGAATTTAAGAACTTGCTCAGTTATTGGTTCAATTACTATGGCACCTGAGGATAACCAGCCGTGAACGATGAAAAAAATCAATAGAACACAAAGACTAAACAAAAGAATTTAAGAACTCGAAACAAATAAAAATTTAATACTTAATTAAATTAAAAATGCGCTAACGTAAACCAATATTTTTTTTTCGTATAGAGTTGGGTGCAAACATCCCATATCCTCCAAACTTCAAATTTAACCGTAAAATTGCTATTAAACAAAGGAGCGGGAGTTGTTTGACAGAACTAAAAGAAATAAAATGCAAATATCCTATAGGTCCAAAGTGGGTCCCTACTGTCTCAGAGTCCACTATTGTACTCCACAACTAACATAAGAAAAACAAAAGTGAAATAATCCATCAATTGCATGCGTATAAACGAACAATAATAGATGTCTCCCAAGAAATGGTTACAATAACAAGGATCGATGGATCAACGAATGGTATTAACCAATTAAATAATGACAGATGAAGTCAACGAATGGTATTAACCAATTAAATAACGAAAGATGAAGTCAGTGGCTCAATTGAGTCTACTATTCCTTTGATAGGCCCTCTATTGAGTCTACTATTCCTCTCAATTCTTGCTCTCACAAATTTTAGTAGTAAAAAAATATTTTCAAGCTCACATTATCGTTTTTCGCTCAACTATGTGCATGCGAGATATGTGACTTAGGTTTGGCGCCCCCACCATAATTCTATGCTTACACATTCAGCATCTCTGAACTTTCTCACATTGAAAATTTATTTTCCAATTTCTTGGTAAAGAAGAATAATGAATTAATTAAGTAATAAGGAAACTACAATAATTAAGTAGGTCCATAAACAGGAAACCAAGGTAACTACCAAACATTTTATGTACTTACCAAAAAAAAAAAAAAAAACCAAGATAGTGGGAAAATCAGAACAACAATCTTTTTTCCGACTAAATATATGCATCCGATATACAACATAAATAAACATAGAATACTAGTACATACTCCATTGTGAACAGCCTTGACCAGAGTTCGAGACACCTTACGAACATTCCAACATTAAAAAAGCTACATAAATAAAGGAAATCGAACAACAATATGAAAGCTTAAGCCACCAACTACCAAAACAACAAGATTAGCAATGTACATCATCTTCTACAAGCTTCCTTCGGACCTGCACATTATAGTAATGAGTAGGCAATGTAAAAAAACAATTATTCCAAAAAACAGAAGCCTAGGCGACTATAATCACCTTATTAGGAAGTAAATCAACTACAACAGAAAAAGAGACTGGAGATTACTCACTCATTTCAGTTTGACACCACCACCCACAGGTAGCTGAAGTCTAAAAATATAGAGCTCCGAACAAGGGCATATCCCCTTCAATCCCCCAACTGTGGGGCCAACAGGGTTTTGGATTTCGAAGTAATCGTTCTTAATGCTAAGATACGAAGAGGCGCACTGCACTGCTGCAACTACTGAGCAACAACTGCAAAAGTCTCTAAGGTCCCTAACCGGAGGGAGCTGAAAACCATCATGTTCGTGTCGCCATGAGAATATGTCCATGACTAAAGGTTTCAAGTGGAGAGAGGAAGAGAGGGTGTAGAGTTTTTAAAGGTGTGTTTTGGATTTATGGAAAGGATTAAATGGGTCTTTAACACTACTGCGAAAAATCCCAGATCAAAAAAAAGATTCGGGACCCTTAAACAGAAAGTGATTGGTCCAATTTGAGAGAGAGAGAAACGTGGATGATGACTAATTAGTTCAATCCAGGTTAATTCGTGCCTGTACTTTTTTTGTATCGGTGCATTTTTTTATGTCCATGCTTTTTCCGTGCTTTTTCATGTCCGTGTTATTTCATGTTGTTACCGTGCCCATCCTAGGTTTTCGAGAACAATTTCCGTTTCTGGCATTGATATTTAAAATCTTTGGGTTCTGGATATGTAGGATTGCTGGAAACTCATAACGTTGCGTCCTTCACACAAGATTAGAAACTAATAAACTACTACTAGTAGTGATGGATGTTTTTATCATTGTTAGATTAGATCCAATATGATTCGACTCATTGCAGAGGACAACAACTTGAAGGGTGTGAAGGATGAATACTGAAGTTACATACCACTGCTTAAAGCTACACTCAGAGGTGACTGGGAAGCGGCCAGAAGATTCTTTGTCAAAGATGAAATTGCGATCACTGCTCCAATCACCAAAGTTTCTGAGACAGTGCTCCACATAGCAGTCAGGACTGGAGAAAGGGCAATCCATTTTATTGGAGAAGTTGGTGGCCGGTGTTGATGCCTATGGAGGCCTTGACATTTCCAGAAAAACATGGTGATACTGCCCTTCATACAGTTGGTACGGTTGGCAATACAAGGGCCATTGTTGTCTTGGTGCAAAAAAATCCAGATTTACTCTACATTCGCGGGTATGTTAACCGATCGATTACTGCTCCATTGGGCTACTCTGTATGCTTGTAAAGACACCCTTTTGTACCTATTGACCGTTATGAAGGATGATCGATCATGTGTCTATGCCCTTCTCAAATGAAAATGCTATTCGACTTGTTAATCATGCAATAAACTCTGGATTCTATGGTAAGTCGCCCAAGCTAAATAAAAAATCTACAACATAATGGAGCGGTAATTATGTTAATAAATGAGCCGATCACTTCGCTTGCCAAAAAATGCTTGGACCATACGTCAACGATATGAGATCAATGAGGAGGGAAAATTGGAGCGATGCAAAAGACGTGACTGGTAAACTGGCTAATATGGCAACCAGAATAAGTATCCAGAACTTATCATGCCCAAATGCAAGATAGAGTGTGGCACTAGAGGCCACAATCATGGATGTCATGGATAGGAACAAAGTAAACAGACCAATTATCAATCTCTTGGGAAGAACATAAAGAAAATCCGATTCAGCATAGCGAGAAGTAAGGATGGAAAAGAACATCAATAGAGAAGTGGTGGATGTGAAGAGAGATTGCATCTGAAACCGGAAAGGCAATGAATGCTGTCTTTTTGGAGAAAACGCACAGCCCAGTGTTGTCGTTGTTACAGCCAAAAACCGGAGAGAGGTGAAACCCATCGAGTTCGTGTCGCCTTGAGAATTTGTCCATAACTAAAGGTTTCAAGTGGAGAGAGGAAAAGAGGGCGTAGAGTTTTTAAAGGTGCATTTTGGGTTTATAGAAAGGTTTAAATGGGTCTTTAACACTACTGCGAAAAACCCCGGATCAAAAAAAGAATTGGGACCTTGAAACGAAAAATTACTTGTCCAATCTTAGAGAGATAGAGAAATGTAGATGATGGCTAATTAGTTCAATCCAGATTATTTCGTGCCTGTGCTTTTTTTGTGCCAGTGAATTTTTTTTTTTTTTTTATGTCCGTGCTTTTTTCGTGTCGTTACCGTGCCTGTTCTACGTTTTCGAGAACAATTTTTGTTCCCGGCACTGATATTTAAAATGTTTGGGTTCTGGATATATAAAATTGCTAGAAACTCATAATGTTGCATCCTACACACTAGATCAGAAACTAATAAACTACTACTAGTAGTGATGGATGTTTTTGTCATTGTTTGATTAGATGCTCTATTATTTGACTCATTGTAGAGGGCAACAACTTGGAGGGTGTGAAGGATGAATACTAGAGATACATACCACTGCTTAAAGCTTCACTCACAGGCGACTGGGACGTGGCCAGAAGATTCTTTGTCAAAGATGAAATTGCGATCACAGCCCCAATCACCAATGTTTCTGAGACAATGCTGCACATAGTAGTCGGGACTTGAGAAAGGGCAATCCATTTTATTGGAGAAGTTGGTGGTGTTGATGCCAGTGGAGGCCTTGACATTGCGGGAAAAACATGGTGGTACTGCCCTTCATACGGCTAGTACGGTTGGCAATAAAAGGGCCGTTGTCGTCATGGTGCAAAAAGTCCTGATTTACTCTACATTCGTAGGTAAGTTGAGCGCTCCATTGTGCTGTCTGTATGCTTGTAAAGACACCCTTTTGTACCTATTGACTGTTACGAAGGATGATCATGTGTCTATGCCCTTCTCAAATGAAAATGCTATTCGGCGTGTCAATCATGCAATAAACTCCGGATTGTATGGTAAGTCGTCCAAGCTAAATAAAAAATCTACAGCATAATGAAGCGGTAATTTTAATAAATGAGCCGATCACTTCGCTTGTGAAAATTGCTAGGACCATACATCAATGATATGAGATCCACAAGTAAGGAAAGTTGGAGCGACGCGAAAGATGTGATTGGTAAACTGGCTAATATGGCTGCTGGAATAAGTATCCACAACTTATTATGCCCAAATGCAAGTTAGAGTGTGGCACTAAAGGCCACAATCATGGTTGTTATGGATAGGAACAAAGTAAATAGACCAATTATTAATCTTTTGGGAAGAGCATAGAGAAAATCCGATTCAGCATTGCGAGAAGTAAGGATGGACAAGAACATCAATAGAGAAGTGGTGGATGTGAAAAGAGAGATTGCATTTGAAACCGCACAGGCAATGAATGCTATATTTTTGGAGAAAATGGGCAGCCTAGTATTGTCGTTGTTACTGCCAAGAACCAAAGGAAGGTGAAACCCATTGTGTTCGTGCATCATGAGAACTTGTCCATGACTTAAGGTTTCAAGTCGAGAGAGGGCGTAGAGTTTTTAAAGGTGTGTTTTAGGTTTGGAGTAAGCTTTAAATGGGTCTTAAACACTACTACGAAAAACCCCGGATCAAAAAAAGATTCGGGACCCTTAAACGGAAAGTGACTAGTCCAATCTTAGAGAGAGAGAAACCTGAATGATGACTAATTAGTTCAATCCAGATTAATTTGTGCCTGTGCTTTTTTCGTGCTTGTGCTTTTTTTATGTCCGTGCTTTTTTTGTGTCGTTACCATGCCCGTGCTATGTTTTCGAGAACAATTTTCGCTCCCGGCACTGATATTTAAAATCTTTGGGTTCTGGATATATAGCATTGTTGGAAACTCATAATGTTGTGTCCTTCACACAAGATCAAAAACTAATAAACTACTACTTGTAGTGATGGAAGTTTTTGTCATTGATAGATTAGATTCAATATTATTCGATTTATTGTAGAGGACAACAACCTGGAGGGCATGAAGGATGAATATTGGAGATACATACCACTGCTTAAAGCTGCACTCAGAAGCGACTGGGATGCGGCCAAAAGATTCTTTGTCAAAGACGAAATTGTGATCACCTATGTTTCTGAGACAGTGCTCCACATAACAGTCGAGAATGGAGAAAGGGCAATCCATTTTATTGGAGAAGTTGGTGGTGTTGATGCCGGTGGAGGCCTTGACATTGCGGGAAAAATGTGATGATACCGCCCTTCATACAACTGGTACGGTTGCCAATACAAGGGCCGTTGTTGTCTTGGTGCAAAAAAATCCTGATTTACTCTACATTCGCGAGTAAGTTGACCGATCGATTACCGCTCCATTGTGCTGCTCTGTATGCTTGTAAAGACACCTTTTTGTACCTATTGACTGTTACGAAGGATGATCATGTGTCTATGCCCTTCTTAAATGAAAATGCTATTTGGCATGTCAATTATGCAATAAATTCCGGATTCTATGGTAAGTCGCCCAAGCTGAATAAAAGATTTATAGCATAATGGAGCGGTAATCATGTTAATAAATGTGCCGATCACTTCGCTTGCCAAAAAATGCTAGGACCATACATCAATGATATAAGATCCACAAGTAGGAAAAATTGGAGCGATGCGAAAGACGTGACTGGTAAACTGGCTAATATGGCCACCGGAATAAGTATCCACAACTTATCGTGCCCAAACGCAAGATAGAGTTTGGGCCTAAAGGCCACAATCATGGTTGTTATGGATAGGAACAAAGTAAAAGACCAATTATCAATCTCTTTGCAAGAACATAGAGAAAATCAGGCCGATTCAGCATAGCTAGAAGTAAGGATGGACATGAACATCAATAGAGAAGTGGTGGATGTGAAAAGAAAGATTGCATCTAAAACCTCAAAGGCAATGAATGCTGTATTTTTGGAGAAAACGGGCAGCCCAGTGTTGTCGTTGTTATTGCCAACAACCGGAGGGAGGTGAACCCCATCGTGTTTGTGCCACCATAAGAAAGTGTCCATGACTAAAGGTTTCAAGTGGCGAGAGGAAGAGAGGGCGTAGAGTTTTTAAAGGTGCGTTTTCGGTTTATAGAAAAGTTTAAATAGGTCTTTAACACTACTGCGAAAAACCTCGGATCAAAAAAAGACTCGAAACCCTTAAAAGGAAAGTAACTGGTCCAATCTTAGAGAGAGAGAGAAATGTGGATGATGACTAATTAGTTCAATCCAGATTAATTTGTGCTTGTGCATTTTTCGTGCCTGTTCTTTTTTTTATGTCTGTGCTATTACCGTGCTTTTTTCGTGTCGTTTCCGTGCCTGTACCACGTTTTTGAGAACAATTTTCGTTTCTGGCACTGATATTAAAATCTTGGTGTTTTGGATATATAGGATTGCTAGAAACTCATTATATTGCGTCCTTCACACTAGATCAAAAACTAATAAATTAAACTACTACTAGTAGTGATGGATGTTTTTGTCATTGTTAGATTAGATCTAATATTATTCGACTCATTGCAGAAGACAACAACTTGGAGGGAGTGAAGGATTAATACTGGAGATACATACCACTGCTTAAAGATGCACTCAGAGGCGACTGGGACGCAGCAATACAAGAGCCGCTGTTGTCTTGGTGCAAAAAAATCCTGATTTACTCTACATTCGCGGGTACGTTGACGACCGATTACCGCTCCATTGTGCTGCTCTGTATGCTTGTAAAGACACCCTTTTGTACCTATTGACTGTTACGAAGGATGATCATGTGTCTATGCCCTTCTCAAATGAAAATGCTATTCGGCTTGTCAATCATGCAACAAACTTCGGATTCTATGGTAAGTCACCCAAGTTATATAAAAAATTTACAGCATAATGGAGCAGTAATCTTGTTAATAAACGAGTTGATCAGTTCGCTTGCCAAAAATGGTAGGACCATACGTCAATGATATGAGATCCACAAGGAGGGGAAATTAGAGCGACGCAAATGACGTGACTGGTAGACTGGCTAATATGGCCACTGTAATGCCCCGATTTTCGGACACGTTAATTAAATCATTTATAATTGATTTAATAATCCATAAAACTGATTTAAGAAATAAAATTTTATTAAACAGAGTTTAGCAGCGGAAATCTCAAATACCAAATTCAAAAATACTTACTGTCTTACAACCCAATGAAATAAAAATAAAGTTTGACAAATGTGATAACACTTTTGGAAATTCAAATAACAATACTTTAAATTAACAGAGCTTCTAAGGGTAAGGCATCCAAGGCTCGACAAACTCCCCTTTCCTCAGCTGGGAGGTCCTCACTCTGATACTGATCATCTTGAAGAGGATTCTGCTCTTCGGTCTCTTGATTACCTGGCATAAAACGCCAGCCTAACGGCACCATAATGAGTTTTGAAACTCAGTAGATAATCCCAACCCTACTAACCCCTTACTCTACAGTTAGCAGATCAACGATATAACAGATGATAGTAGGTACAACATAAAAGCACATTATCTTTTTCTTTACTATCCATTTTCTTACATGAAATCTAAGGATCATCTCCACGAGATCCTTTCCTCCCACATCCACTAACTACAACCGTCTCATGGTACCAGGGTCCTAGGTGAGCGCACCTAAGTTATGTACCGAGTATGTTCTCACTTAAGACCATAACAAGAGGATCGAATCATCCCATGACGTATCGTACATTAGGGTCGGACATCCACTACCCCACGCTAACTATAACCGTCTCATGGGACCCATTCTCTTTCCTAAGAGAAACTTCCCATGACGTATCATACATTAACGTCTCACTAACTATAACCGTCTCATGGGACCCATTCCCTTCCTCGAAGGAAAACTTCCCATGACGTATCATACGTTAGCGTCACAACATATCTCATCACTGGGCCCCGCAGGTAACCCACACAGGGCCCCATTGGTTACTCTTGCCATCGCCATGGCTCAAAACACAATCCACATCTCACACTTCAAACACTTTACCATTTTCCATTTACTTATCATTGTCTACATGATTCACTACTCGTAACCACCATGTGAACCTAAGTCCAATCTAACAATTACAACAATAATACTTCATAATAGCTTAACCAACAAACATGATATATTTCAAAATGAAGGCAAGCATAGCAATTGGTATTGTGCAAGTATTTAAACTCATAATATTTTATGATTGGGGCCGATGCCCTTAAGGTTCGTGGAACAAGTAAATTAGTTATAGTTTTTATTAATTTTTAAGGTGCCGTTAACAATTTTGTAGGCTTAGCTTTAATAACGTACTAGGATAACTTCTTAAGAACTAAAGTACCCCTATAATTATTGAATCATAAAGTTGATCCATTACGGCAACTTACGGTATCAAAATCTAAAGGTGTAATTTATTAATTAATATTTGTAAAACTCTAATATCCAATTGGTACTAAAAAATATATATAACTAGTTATCGTATAAAAATACAACGGCCGTCCTAATGCCATGTTAGTGAAAATCTCTCGTTTCTATTATTTCTTTTTATAAGTTTATACTTCTTCCTTTTCTTTTATTAAACACAAAACCTAACTCTTATTTTACCACTTTACATAATTATTAAAATATAGCCATTACTTTACCTATAACAAGTATAGCTATTAACATTTCCAACTGTTGTAATTATTAGACTTAGCAAAGAGCAAATAATTATGCAATATGTTTGACTCACAGTTCTAGACACTATGAGTTAACCCACTAGTAGTATCAAACGAAACAATAAAAATAATAAAATAATAATAATAATAATAATGAGAAAGGTCAAATCGTATACAAGTGTAACAAGAAGGGGCATAGTGTAATATTAGTATCAATTTAAAAAACTCTAACGTCTATGAACAGTAACTTGTCCGGAAAACAGAGGATTTTTCATATATTCAAGGTTTCGACTTGCGGTTACGATTTCCTTCATAAGAACTCATTAAAATCAATATACAGGGATTAATTATACTTAGGAGAGAGTAGAGGAGAGATTTTTCTACCTCGGTTCAGGCCGAACAACTAGGAACCCGGTTAATGAGTTTTCGGGTTTGCTGAGAAGACGACGGCAACGGGGACTGCTCGGAAATGGTTTGGTTGATTGCGAATCGGTTTTGGGATGCTTGAGGTCTGGACTAAGGATGGGTAACCCGAATTGGTGCCCGGGCTAGTGTGAAACCGAAACCCACCTGTTTTTCTCTCTCTATACCACCATTGTTGGAGCTCAAAAATCTCTCTTTTTCTCTTTCTTTTTCTATCTCTGGACTGAGTATCAGAATGGAAAATGGAAATTTAGTAACTTTTTTTTTCATTTTCGGAATTATATGGGTGTATATAATGGAAGAGAATGAGTAGTGGGGAGGTGGGGTGTTGTAGTGGTTTGAGGGCATAGAGGGAGAAGTGGGGAAGTGGAAGAGAGATAATCGGAGAGAGAGGGAGACAGTCAGCACAAGAGATGAGAGGGGCCGAGAACATGGGTTCTGTATACTTGGAAATATCCCCAGAAGTCCTAGCCAGGACCCCACGATCACCCACATGATGCTCCATGTTACCAATAGCAAAATCCCCATGCATACATACACGTACAGACATATATGTTATATATTACATTTTACTTTGCTAAGATTTGTATTAACTACTAGTATATGTAATTTAAAAAAAAATAAAAAAATAAAACTAACAAGGAAGCTATTTACTAACTGTTATAATTAAACTAATTAACATTACTTGAATGACCGTAAAATAAATTAGGGAGAAAATTAGGATCGTTACAGCCACCGGAATAAATATCCACAACTTATCATGCTCAAACGCAAGATAGAGTGTGGCACTAAAGGCCACAATCATGGTTGTTATGGATAGGAACAAAGTAAACTGGCCAATTATCAATCTCTTAGGAAGAACATAGAGAAAATCCGATTCAGCATTGCAAAAAGTAAGGATGGACAAGAACATCAATAGAGAAGTAGTGGATGGGAAGAGAGAGATTGCATCTTAAATCGGAAAGGCAATGAATGTTGTCTTTTTCGAGAAAACGGGCAGCCCAGTATTGTTGTTACCGCCAAGAATAGTGATTGCAGTTGCAAATAGCACGGTGACGATGAGTGCTGCCACAATTGAGCATGATTTTGAAGTGTCTTTCATCTGTTTTTGTCCTTTCACTACTAATTCCTTGTGCTCTCTAGTGAAGACCGTTGCAGGCGTTTCTCGAGAGTTGTTTTGCCACTCTATATACGTGGGGGATACTAGTTTCTTCACTTCCTACATGATAGCACATAAACTATAAAGTAATACAAACATATATATAAGAAAGACTAATCCATCAAAGAAAGAATATATGCACATATTTAAAACTTTATTCACCCAACCCATTTGGGTATCACTAGGATTTATTAAGAGACATGTATGTATGTATATATACATGTCTATATATGGATGTAGAAGAGTTATAGTTAAAATTGTTGGGCTTGGACCTAGAGTGCCTTCGTTGGTAACATAATGTCATTTTTTGCGACCGCTCTAAAAATAGACTTGCGACTGCGTTGTCGAATGCCATAAAATATTTAATTGATACCCTACCTAATACCATTTTTTTTGAAAGGTAATGGAGCGATAATCGATCATGCTCAAGCTAAATACAAAATTTACCTTTAAAAAAAATTGGTATTAGGTAGGGTATCAATTAAATATTTTATGGCATTCAACATTACAGCCGTAAGTCTATTTGTAGAGCAGTCGTGGAGAGTGACATTATGTTACCAATAAAGGCACTCCAAGTTGGGGCACAACAATTTTAACTATAACTCTTCTACATCCATATACATGTATGTATACATGTACATTCTTAAATCCTAGTGATACCCAAATGGGTTGTGTGAATAAAGTTTTAAATATCTGTACATATTCTTTCTTTGATGGATTAGTCATTCGTATATGTTTGTATCGCTTTATAGTTTATGTGCTATCATGTAGGAAGTGGAGAATCTAGTACTGCCCACGTTTATAGAGTGGCGAAACAACTCTGGAGAAACGCCTGCAATGGTCTTCACTAGAGAGCACAAGGAATTAGTAGTGGAAGGATAGAAATGGATGAAAGACACTGCAAACTCATGCTCACCGTGGTATTTGCAGCGATAATCACTATTTTTGGCGGGAACAACGATGAAACCGGGCTGCCCATTTTCTCCAAAAAGATAGCACTCATCGTCTTTGCGGTTTCAGATGCAATCTCTCTCTTCGCATCTACCACCTTTTTGTTGATGTTCTTGTCCATTCTTACTTCTCGCTATGCTGAATCAGATTTTCTCCATGTTTTTTATTTTGATAGGCAAAGAAAATTTTTATTAGAAAACTCGATAAATGGTACATCGAGAAGGAGAGGGCAAGCATCAATGAAAGGAGAAATCCTATCTAATCATGTGCAAGCCAGCAATCCAAGAGAGAGAGGAGAACTACCAACCAAGAGTTGGAAACAAAAAAAAGAAACAAAAATCGGAATTATATCAAATTTTATGCCTTCTAATACATCCAAATGGTTCCTAAAGTCTTCAACAGAGTAGGAAGCAAGGTTATACCTCCCTTTAATGCAAAAAGCTACCCTTAAGTCTGATAAGATCGACCACTTCCCCAACCTCTCGAATTGCATTCTTGAAGATGCGATCATTTCTAGTTTTTCAGATAGACCACAGAACGGCAAAAAGGGTGGTGTTCCAACATATTTCTTCCAGATTTTCTTCATGTTCTTCCCAAGAGATTGATAAGTGGTCTATTTACTTTGTTCCTATCCATAACAACCATGATTGTGGCCTTCGGTGCCACACTCTATCTTGCGTTTGGGCACGATGAGGGGTGGATACTTATTCCGGTGGCCGTATTAGCCAGTTTACTAGTCACGTCTTTCATGTCGCTCCAATTTCCCCTCCTTGTGGATCTCATTTCGTGGACATATGGTCGTGGCATTTTTGGCAAGTAAAGTGATTGGCCCTTTTATTAACATGATTGGTTCTACTGACGTTTGAATCTGTGGAGGATATGATGGCTATGTTAGAAGGAGGAGGATCGTGCTGGTTGAAGAATTGGTTCGGGAAAGTTGATCATTGGAGTCCTAATTTGAAGGTTGAGAACTATAGGGAGGTGTGGCTGAGTTGCTTTGGGGTTCCCCTTAACCTTTGGAATACGGGAACTTTCATTAATAGCCTTGCAATTACAAGCCCGTTCTCTCATGAGCTGGTAGCCTGGTTCCTAGAATCGGGAAAGTGGAGGAAGGTGGAAGAGGCATTAGAAATCAATGGTGAGGATAAGGATATGATCTTGACCTCTCAACTCGGAGTTTCTCAAACTGATGAGGGGGGCCTGGTCCCATTTGTTGACACGGGAGTGAGAAGATCGGAGAGGAAAATTAAAAAGAAAAAAGCATATTGCGGAGATTGAGGCTAAGTTCAATAAGTTGAATCATAGAAACAAGAAGGGCCCTTATTCCTCAATGTTTTTTAAGAAAACACGTAGGATGTTGGATATAGATTCTGCTTTGGGCATTAAAGTTAAAGGAGGGAGGAATCATAGTCTAAAGAATTTGTTGAAATGCAAGAGGAATAATTAAAGGAAAGGATACATGAGCTAGATGACATTGAGGAAGAGTTTATCTCGGAGGATGATGTTGATTTCGAGGATGAAGCCTCTCTCTCTCTGGCCTTTTGATTTCGAGTTTGGGCGAATTTGTGGTGCTTTGCTTTTTTTGATTTTGCTCGGTGGTCTCTTGGTTTTGGTTTTGGCTGCTTCTTTTGGTTGATTGAGGTTTTTGTTGATAGGGAGAGATAACAGTGTAGTCTCTTGCAAAGGTAGAAGAAGGTTTTATTTTATGTTTTGGGGGTTGTCGTTTCTTTTTAGGTCTCGGTGGTTTTCTTTTTGTGTCTTTTTGGCCCCTTGGCTTATCGGCTGATTGATGATGGGGATCTTGCATAGAATCTGACCTTCGCTTAGGTTTTTGCTGTTTTTTGTGGGTTCTTTTTGGTGTTCAATTGGCGTCTTGCCTTCTTTTAGGTATCGGGTAGCTTAGTGTCGGTGTGCCCTTGATCCTTTTAATCTTTCTAATTCTTTAGAAAGATTAATACGGAGTAAATTTTTTTGCTTAGAAAAAAATACATGATTGGTTGTATTGGTATTGAATTAGTGATTATTGGTTGTATTGGTATTGAATTAGTGATGTAAAGGTTTTGGGATTGAGGGTTGCGTGATTTGTATTTTGTAATTTTATATATGAAAAGTGTTTATCGCGCAAATACAGTAATTTTTCTCCCACCAACATTTGGTATGAGAGCATAGATGTAGGATCCTGGCAAAAACCGGGAATCCGAAAATCTGATTCATTAATACAAAAAAACACGTCTGAATGGGTGATGGGTTAGACATTGACATTGGCATTTTTAGGGGGAAAGGTAGAAATATAAGAAGACGATTTTTTTTCATACTGGACGGTTTCGGGAATAACTAATTAGACACCTTAAAAAACACCTCATAATTTCCGATCAAATTATGATTTGAGCCGCTTAATGTGATCATAACATGATTTTAAAAGTACTCGTGAGAAATCAGAAAAAAAAATGACCAAAAATGGCTTGATCTAAGCAGTTTTTAGCTCAGATTTGATGAACGGTTTAATTAAAAACTATACAAAATAAGCACTTCCCAGTCATATTTTTTGCTAATTTCTATTAGGCACCCTTAAAATCACATTTTGCACACATTGAACGGTTTGGATCATAAAAATTTGATCGAAAACTATGAGATTGAGATTTGAGATATTTTTTTAGGTGTTTTTTTTGGATTTCTATATATACAGTGGGCTTCTATTGTGGACGCCCTTAAATTTCTAAAATGTTGACTTCTTTTGTGAGCCGTTGGATTTCATCCAACGGCTGTGATAAAAGTGTGTAACTCGCGGGTAAAATGGCGCCGGGGTCGGGTAAAATGATAACCGGGTCAAAACAAGCGGATCCACCCACCCCAGTCACTGTACGCCTCCATTTCATTCTGGATTGAAATCGACAGAAGAGAGAGAACGAGAGAGATCCGAGAGAACGACTAGGAAGAATCAGCAAACAACAAGATCGAGCACGACGAACCAGAGAACACCGATCGACCAGGTCTCTCTCTCTTTATCTCTCTCACTGTATCTCTCTCTCTCTCTCTCTCTCTCTTTCCAGAAACCCTGACCCACGCACTCTCTCTCTCTAGATCTATCTCGAAATCAAACCAGAAAAGGTTACTCCTCCTCCTCCTCCTCCTCCTCCTCCTCCTCTCTCTCTCTCTCTCTCTCGATCTATCTCGATTAGGGTTAAAAACATTGTCAATCTGTACGATTGGGTTTTTTTGCGAATCTGTCTCGATCTTGTATTTTTTCTCGAGTTGGGGCATTTGGTGTTGACGCATTTTTTGGCTAACCAAGAGGGTTCGATTTCTATTTGCTTTGAACCAAATAGAATAAATGTTTCCTAAGTCACTGATTTAGGGTTCGAATGTGTCTCGATTTGGGAATTAGGAATTATTGACTTGGTGCCAAAGCATGAATGTGCCTCAATTTCGATTTCTTTTCATGTGGTGTTTTTACAAACCTTTCGCTGTTAAAAAAAAAAAATTATTACTTCTGTGTGTTTCCATTTTCCCTCTTTGCCATATGTAGTTTTTTTTTTTAATCATATAATGCTTTGTTGCTTTATGAGTTTGGTAAATTCGTACCTGTGCAAGCAAAATTATGTAATTCTTTGTTGCTTTATGAGTTTGGTAAATTGGATGTTTTTAAGTGCTTCCAGTCTTGCTGATTTTTTTGAGTTTGCTGTGGCTTAGGCTTCTTTGTCTGCCTTGTCTTTTGTTCAGGAAAATAAAGTCAGAGGAGTGTTTGTTTCTTTTGCCTTGATGGTGGAAGTTGTGGCTTTTCTTGATGCTTTGCGCTGGGCTCATGGGAAAGGATTCAGCAAATTGGAAGTGCGAATGGACTGCTCAGTGAATTGCGGGATCAGCTTGCAGTTAGAGTTGCGAGGTGATGCATCATTGAGGTTCGCTCATGGCGAAAATGTCTCATCTGCTTTAACAAGAATTGGAGCTGCATTTGAAGAGACTGAAACCTGAACTTGCATCGCGTAGAGAGTAGTTGCAATGACCGAAACCTGAACTATGTTGTTGTTCCTACATAGTTACTGATTTTTCAGTGTACAAATGTGATTTTGATGTTCTTTAATCGTAGAGAGTAGTTGCAATGACAGAAGGTTGCTTCATAATCTTAGAGAGTAGTTGCCATTTTCATGTATGCCTGATTCCAAGAACCATGACCAGCCATTAGTTTGCCCGTGTAGATGGCTGTTGTGAAGAGTTGGTGAATTCTTTAACATTGTCTGAAGCCAAAGTGTTGAAACTCCAAGTTTTGTTGATTGTTATGTTAGTTATGGGCTTTGCCATTTGAATTCGTATATCCATTGAGGTGAGTTAGATATCAAGCTACACGACGATGTGTCATGTTCTTGTTTGCTCTAGTTTTGCTTTTGTGTTGTGTAAACGTGCTGCCAATGGGTCCATTGGTTTGCCTTACCTGATGATCTTTGTAAATAGTTTTGCAATGGAATTTAATACGTTTCAAAGAAAAAAAAGATAGAGCAACTAGTCGTCATTGAAAATCTAATATTTCATCATGTCTAGTGCTTACTTGTCTTGACTGGCTATTTTGGGTGGCAGTTTCAAGAGGTTTGAATGGGATAGGACTTGCCATTTGTATTTACTTATCATATCTTCAGAGTATCCATTAGGCACTTTTGGAACATAACAGAACCATATGGCTCATTCTGCTGAGGAGAATATAAACTAGACTGGCGAGAAAGATAAAACAACCTATTTTGCAACAGCTAGAATCCAATCCCCAAAAGATGTGAACAACACCCATCCGAAATACAAGTATCAAGTCTACCAATTGAATCCATGGGCCCTTTTTTTTTACATCTACCAGCACAACTTTCATGAACAACTTCATGAAAGTAACAGTCAAGCACAACTAATGAAAACCTACAAGAAAAGATACTGGAAATGTACACATGAGTTCATGAATCAGGTAATGACATTCCATTAGAAAACAAACATCTCCAAGTGAGTCATTCTCCATCCTGAAATGCTGAAAATATCTTCTTGCTGCATTTCTTCTTCGTCGTTCCTTCTTCGATCCAGTTCGAATCCTTTTCCCCAATTTTTTGGTGTGACACTGAGAGAGAGAGAGAGAGAGAGAGAGAGAGAGAGAGAGAGAGAGAGAGAGAGAGAGAGAGAGAGAGAGAGAGAGAGAGAGAGAGGCATTATGAGATACTATACCACATCTACGCAAAAAAAGTTAGAGCGGAACCCCTCGCACAACATAAGTTCAACCACACACAAAGGGGAACCCCTTGCATTTTGTCTGCAGAAACAATGCTCAGAAGCCAAGCGTAACAAGATATTTCATCGAAGAAAACACAATGAGATTATCTCAATGAGATTACTCATCACAAAAAACAACAGAGCCATTTTGCCTTTAGCCATACTAATCAAAATGAAACCTACCCCTAACACCATACCCTAAATCCAAAAAACAGCTCCAAAGATTAATATGCCAACTCCAAGATGGAAGGCCATTCAAGATTTAGCGCCAAACGCACCTGCTTAAAGCTTAAAATCCATACTGGGGATTTGGAAGGAGTAAAGTGAAGGGAAATGGAAAAATTTCGAGGCAGGGCTTGTTGTGTCTTAGATCTCGTTGGCATGGCTACTGCATTACAATTCAGAGCGTAGGAGAACTACTAAGAACTTTGAAGCCTCAATGGGATAGAAGGGCTAAAGTTTTGCTAGAAGTGATTCCTAGATTCTCCTCCTCAATCAATTGCATTGTTTATGCCTGCATTCATATCTTTTTTCATCATGAAGAAAAGGAGAGGGCTCACACCTTAAGCCTTTTATTGATACTCTCTCTCTGCCCTAATCTTCAGTAATGAGCAAGCTACAAAGAAAATACTCTCTCTTTTTTGTAAACATCAAAAATACCCCTAACTCAATAAAAAAAAAACAGTTCATTTACACAAAAAAAAAAGTCCAGATTTTAAATTCTGGAAAGGAAAAAAAAAAAAACTGCATTATAAAATGAGATGATTGACACATTTCAGAAGGTGATGGTGAGACTACGTCCATTTCTTCCAAAATTTCCAAACACTGCATTATAAAATGAGAGGGAAATCACATAATTGAAGACTATAAACAATCAAAAGTGGAAAAATGAACTACCAAAGGGCTGACAGAATATCAATTTACTCATCTACTGTTTCATATCAAAAAATGATCCAACTTTTCGACAGCATGAACCAAATGCCAACAATTGGGCAGTTAACTACTGTGTTCTGTTCTTGCTTACCAAAAAAAATATAAAATACTGTGTTCTTTGCCCCCACTTGAACCGATTTTCTACAACAGACCTTTCAATTCTTAGAATATTTAACTTGTAAAAAAACATAACTTGGAAAAAAAATACACAAACCCTAACCCAAACCGAGAGAGCTTTTTAGGGTTCAAGAAAATGGGTATTTTAGAACTCTGGTTTTTTTTTTTTTTTTTCGAGTTACATTTTCTGGGAAAAAAAAATCCAAACCGAGAGAGCTTCTAAAATACCCATTCTCGAAAAAAAAAAAAGATCCAAAACCAGATAACAAGCGTCAACAAATGGACATTTTTGGACTCTGTTTCTTTCTCTTTATTTTTCCGAGTTACATTTTCTGAAAAATAAAAAATTTCAGATCCAAATCGAGAGAGTAAGATACCTTGAAATGGAGCCCTAATGTGGTGGTATTTCGTGTTCTCCTTCAGAAGATCGAGAGATAGCTTCGTGTAATCTGGTATTACAGGAGAAAAAAATTCCGAGTTATGGTTGGGAAAATCGAGGAGGGAAATCGCGCGAGAGAGAGAGAGAGGGGGGAGAGATACCTTCGTGGTCTTCGTGTTCGATTTCATCTTCTTCGTGTTCCATTCGTCGGTTTGTTCATCGTCGTCGCTCAATCGCCCTCTTCTCTCTCTCTCTCTCTCTCTCCGTTTGAAGAAGCGTACTCTGGAAGCTGGGAGGAAAAGGGGATCCGCGTGTGTAGAAGCCGGTCTGACCCGAGACCAATTTTACCCGACCCAACCCCTATTTAACCCGCGAGTTTATCCCCTTTTATCAGAGCCGTTGGATGAGATCCAACGGCCACGGAACAAAGTCCGCATTTTTTCATTCTGCGGACGCCCGCAGCTGAACCGCACTGTCTATATATATATATATATATAATCCTCGTTGTGGGTATCCATAGACCAACTTACCAATGCGCTGCGTGCTGTCCCACTTCAGTCTCATGTCCTCCCCACGTCACGTGGGAGGCCAGGGTTCGAGCACCATTGTGAATGTTTGAAATTCAAAGCTATGAATAGTCTCTGAAACTCAAAGAATTTAAAAACTACTACATTTTTGAAGTCCAAAGAATTTAACGTGGGAACTATTTAAATAGCAATTTTAATTCAAGCATTCAAAAATTTTATATTAGAAAAATTAGCACGTGGCGCTTTTAGGGAAGTTGGAACACGATTGCAATAAAATGCTTGAAAATTAACAAATTATCAAAATCCATGTATAGATGTGTCTAAAGTTGTCCAATCTGCTTGTACGTATCATGATTTGTATTCGTAGCATTGCTTGTGCGAGCAAAAGGGCTTTCATAGAATATGATGGAATTCCGTTGTTTGCGTTGCACAATTGCACAAGATACCATCGAAAAACAACCTTGTCCTTAAAAGTTGGTCTCAAAAACTTAATCCCCTAAAATTTTGGGCGATTCCCATTCCGATGAGGTTTGGCAACCTTTCGGCCAAATTCCGGCGGTTGATTGGTGGAAAATACTTTGCCATTTTAGAACCAAGTCTGGCACCCCATTACAGCCTCATGGATGGAAATTTGGTGCCAAATTTTGGCAGTAGCACCAAGTTTGACAAACATTGGACTTGGTCTTAGTAGTGTCTAATAGTGTTACATAATTTCAGCTCCAAAGAGAGGGTTGCCTTGGAAGGGACATAAAAGAAAGCACTACATGAAAAGCATAGTTGTCTTTATCTAATGGTCAAGTAACACATGGTTTTAGAGTTATTGCCGCAGCGTAGAAATGAGAACAAGATGAGAATCTTCCGTCGCTCACGAACAAAGACAACTCCTTCTCTACAAATATGTTGAATCCTAATATTACCAGAAATATAGGAAATCAAGAAATCCTCTATCAATTCAATATCATTAATGACAGGATTCTTAAATATTGCCAGCATTCCTAAAGAAACCAAAATGAAAATAAGATGTACGAAAACAAAATCAACTGAAATTTTATTGACCAAGTAACCTTTAAAATAGGAAACCTCAATCAAAATAAACTAGGAAACTAAATACTATTGTAATATTCTAACTAAAATAAACATATTAAATAAAATTACTAATTAAACCAAATTGATTAGAACCAAATATGGCTTTCTCGGGAATTCGCCCTGCATTAGTTGTCCAACACTAATACCCATGTCACTGCCTTCCTGTCAACACCAACTATTTAATTAAACATCAATCTCGCAAACAAAAGGAGCAATTTCTCTGTATATAGTTTTATGTTGTTTTTTAATCTTTGATTTATACAAAAAATAAGAAAAGGTAACAGATATTAGTGTATTACGCAGGCAAATTTACAAACAAAGCTTTATTTAGAATATGTGTATGCGATCTGACAAGGAAAAAGAAAATAATTTTTTTATTAGAAAAAGAGAAAATGTTTTTACTAATGGGAAAAGGAAATATATTTATACAAAAAAAAGGAAATTACGTGAAATATATTTCTCTTTTTCAATTCATGTTTTCATTAGCTCCATGTATCAATTCTTGATTCAGATACAGTCTTTCAAGGAGTAGCTTTTTTTGGGTTCTTTTAAGGAGTAGCTGATAATTAGCACTTCAAGATTTTTGACTTCATGGGAGCTGAGTTTTTTTTAAATTTAATTTCATTAATTTAACCAGTAAAATATTAGTCAATGGATCATGTCCTTACCTTGTTGCTGCATCCATTCATAGCCTTTCGACGCCCACTACAATTAGGAATGCAAAAATTATTAAGGAGTTTTGTTTAATGATAATGCATATATAGATCTAATTTAAATAACTAGAGTGTGTTCCACTAACTAAAATAAGTGTAAAGATGATGTATTGTGAGAGAATGACATGTCTCGTAAGCGAGAAATAAGTATTTCAAAAATAAGAATCTTAGCAGAACGGTGCCTTACATTTTTCCGAGCTGCAGCGAAAGCTTGTTCTTGTGTTTTCTCAGGATCGTCCACTTTTATATGTTCTATCTCCTCCCTTTCATTGTAAAACATACATAAATATATACATACAACACTATTCATACAAGATTCAAAACTTAGCGATGATATATATATTTGTATCAAAACAACTAGGTTTTATGATGGGATTAGGATTCGGATTTGCTAGAGCAGATGTTTGGAGGACATTTCAACAGTTAATTAGTTTAGTTCCATTTCTTACTACTTTTTACCATATAATGACTTTTTAAACTAAATATTATGCAGATCACTCTACAGACATTTTTTTTTTGCAAATATTTATACATGTATATTGACTTATTAAATTGGCAACAAGAGCAAGTATATACAATGTATTCTTGCTCTTCAAAATGACTCATTAGGAATGCTATTAAAAAGGAGAAAGCGGCAAAAACCTGCAAAAATACACTACAACAAAAAACACCTTTCGATATATTTTATTTTTCATAAGTTTTTTTGTTTAGCTTTTCATTGTAATTTTGGGGGTTAATCATTCATCTCAACAAGACGAATCGAAAAAGTAAAAAAATATGGACTGAGGTTGAAAATTTTCAAATAATTCGGCATTTTAGACAAATATGACATTGTTGGATACTTTTTTCATCTTTAGTTATTTTTTTTGCTTTCCATCTAATTTTATACTTTTTAGACTATTCTCGTTGAAACGGATGATTAATCTAAATAATATGACATGAGTATAATAAAAATTCACAAAAGGCGAACAAAACACTCAAAACAAAAAAGAAAAATAAGTTTACAAAAATGGAGCCTTAGAGAAAACTCAAAAAAGGCAGTGTACATATATCAGGGGCAAGAAAGAAAAATCACTATTGGGCATGGGTTCTTGAAAAACTAATACGGTGAATACGTAAGATGAGCAATTCTAATAATTTTTTCAAAATATATATGGGTAAAGTGTGTGGAATTCTTATTTCTGTGCTTAACTTGACAAATTGGTGGTGCGCTTACCTGCAAAATTGTTCGATATCTCCTTTGGTAGCTGTGTAACAGGTAATCCAGGAAAAAAAAAATCCAAAACTTATAAGAATGGCTAAACTTATCCAATGTAATAACCAAAAAGAAACGGAAAGAATTATCGATATATGTACATACGTTTTGCAACAAAGGGTGCTTCGGGAGACAACGGTTTGATTGATGAAGAAGGCTGCCCCATCTGGAATTATACACAAGAATTTTCTTCTTATTTTCCTTGAGATGTGAAAATATCGAATTTTCCAAGGAGATTAAAAAGGAGGAAACAGCAATTTATTTTGTTCTTTTTTTTTCCCCTAAGCATAACAAGTGAATTAAAAGGAAAATCCGACGGTCGAAAAATATAAATAGTGCGTTGCGTAGTATACACACCCATATTAGATATAAAAGTAAGAAATTATTTACAAGCAAAGTTTTAGAAATAATTTTCTTTTCAGAATAATGTGATCGAAGTTTTGGAATTATGATTAAAGTAAGTGTCTTGGCAAATAACCATGTCATTCCATATCGAAGTTCTATACAAAATTCATGTGTGGTATGGTAAATATCAGCTAAAAAGAGTTTTTAATTTTGTGTGTGAAATTGAATTCTCTCTTTTCCCATCGATAAGCTAAAATAAAACTAATTCTAGCAAAACTTTGAACTTTGAATATTCTCGAATTCTAATTGACTTTCAGATTCCCATTTGAATCTCCAAAAGATAACCTAGAATGTTGACCAACTTCCCTCCTAAACAAGTACGCCGTGTTTGCTTCAAGAAATCAATGCCAATATTGTTGAGAGTGGAACCTGAAGATTAGTGTTGTTTACAAATGTAGGTTTAGGGCAAAGCCTGCACTGCACCATCTCTGTGTCCAGTGGCCCAACCTAGAGAGAGAGAGAGAGAGAGAGAGAGAGAGAGAGAGTTATTCATGCAAAAAAATGAATGAGAGAGGGAAAAATAAATTGATTTATAGTTTTTGAGTTATTCATGCAAAAAAATGAATGAGAGAGGGAAAAATAAATTGATTTATAGTTTTTTTTTATCTGCCATTGATTTATAGTTTGTTTATAGGTTTTATTAAGGGTTTTTGAAAAACTCGATTGTTTATTTTTTTAAGGGTAGGTTGGAATAATGATTGGCCATGGGAGAACTGGGTTATCTCAATCAATCGAATTGATACCAACAGAAGAAATTTTCCCCAATAAGTGGAAAATTAACTAATCATGCATATTTCGAGACTCATTATATATGTAATGCACAAAAGTATGAATATGTACGTACCTCAATATGGATGTTGCAGTAGGCGCAATGGACATAGCGATCACCTTCAAGGGTCGTATGTATATCCATGGTGTTGGCTTTAATTCTCTCCCAAGTTGGTATATATTATCACAGAAACTAGTAGAAGAGAAGTGGTTTTGATGTTTGAAGCGTGAGTTATATATAGCTTTAAAGGTGGCAAATACGGTATAGCCAATTGGAAAGAGTAAAAAAAAATGAAGGAAATATAGCTTCAAAGGTGGCAAATACGGTATAGCCAATTGGAAAGAATAAAAAAAAAAGGAAGGAAATCTAGGGTTTAATTACTATGTTGATTCATGCATGCTACTCCAACTTCTGAATTACTATATATATACACACACACTCTAATGTAAAGGCACGAAACTTGATCATATCATTGACAAATTAATATTAAGTTTATGCCAGTGCAAGAAATTTACACATATTAAGTTTATATAATAAATATGATTATATATTGTATGATTTTATCAAGCTTTATGCTTTTGAGTTTGTTTTCATCCTTGTTCCACTCATCACTTTTAAGACTTTTTTTTTTGTCCCTATTCAAAAAAAATTTGTGTTTGTTTGTTTTGCGACAAACTCTTGTAGATTATAGATCTGTCTCGACTAGAGAAATCAGAAAAGAAAATAATTTGTACTTTTATCCAAATATTTTGAAAAATAACCACTTTTCAAAAAAAAAAAAAATGAAAAAGAGTCAACTTTTGCTAAGCGGAACAGGTTCTAAAATACCGTTAATTTAAGGCTTTAACTTTTAGCTAATACCTAGTTTTGCTAATACCTTAATTTGCATTGGTAAACCTAAATAGTATTGCAGTGAAATCCTTCCATCCCTCATTTTTTTTAATAAAGAGGCAAGGAAATCGCATAAAATCAAGGATGGAAGGTTTAAGCTATTAAATATTTTATAGTTGGTAATTAATTAACATTGGACCTATATGTTACCAAGGGTGGACCCATCATAGGGAACGTAGGGTCACGTGCCCCCACGCCCTTCAAAAAAGGTGTGAGGACTATAAAGGTGTAAACTTTACAGAAGGCATTGCCCATGTGGCCACATATAACCTGCGCAAGGGCGGACCCACCATAGGGAACGTGCCGCCATGCCCTTCAAAAAAAAAAAATTTTTTTTTTGCAATTTTGTGTATATATATTATTTATGTCGAATGCATGTACATAGTTGTTTGTTGGTGCAGTGGTAAAGTGCTCTCTCCTGTAAACAAGAGGTCGTGGGTTCGAGACTGCCCCACACTCTCCTTTGGGTATATTTTGCCTTTTTTCCAAAAGGCAGTAGAAAAATGTGTTTTTTGTTTTTCAAAAGGCAGTAGAAAATAGTAGTGCGTACCTTATTTTTTATACTGTTCGTGGGTTCGAGTCTACCCCCACATTGCATTTGTATATTTTTGGTCCCCAAAACTGTAATTGTAGTGTTTGTAATAGAAAAATAGATGATGAACATGTGACAATATTGTTTTAACGCATATAGTCGAGGTGCGCAAGTTTGTCCAAATAGCTAGTTATTAAAATACATGTATACTTTAAAATTGTTAATTTATCATGAATGCTAAAATTATTTTGGAGTAAATGTGCTTAACTGTAACTCATATATTACGGTACAAAAAAAATTGGTGCTCCCACTATGTCAAATTCCTGGGTCCGCCACTATATGTTACCAATTAGAAAAGGCACGGAATTTGCATGACGATTATATTCCAATAATAAAATTTGAAATTACCTTTTCAATTCTATGTCCTTTGCCGAGCTTCTTTATTTAACTTTATTATTTGGAACTCAAAATTATTTGATTTATACGATTTCGCACGAATTATGAAAATTTACAGAGTGCATTAACCTACTACAGTAGGATTCGTACCTTTTAGAATTATGGTAATTATCGCAATGGCCTGTATTCCTTTAGGGGCTCCTAATACCTTATTTGGTAAGGTTTATATGGGTGGGACTAGTTGTCCCATGGGATTATTAATCCTTCAAAAATGGGGTATTAGCAATACCGGGGGGGGGGGTGGTGGGTGTGTGTGTGTGTGGTGGTTATTACGAATCCCATCCCCATGAGATTGAACAAAATTAGTGTAAAAACTAACATCAAATCCTAGCCAAAACAAACATGTTATTTACAATCCTACAATCGAATCCTGTGCAAAACAAACATGATTAAATGATTCATTCTCTCATTAATAATCCCACCTCATTACGAATTCCCCCAAAACAAAATCTGCAATCAAACATACCCTAGAGGTTAGGGAATTCATAAAGGAAGTTGTTAATTCCACGCGAGAATTTGTTGGTGCCACGGGAATTAATTTCACATCATCCTAATATGCCTCAATTGCCCTCCCTAGCAATCAGCTTTGTTTTGACTTCTGCCTAGTCATTTAGGTTTCCTAAACTACCACCTCAGTGACTATGCTATGTTTGGATTGGGTTTAAAATTTTTTTTTTGAAAAATAATAAGGGTAATAAGTGGAGAAAGATAGATAGAGAAATGTTGGAAGTAGAAAAAATCTAGAGGGAATTTTTTGAAAAATTATTTTTTAAAAGTGAAAAGAACAAGGCTATAATAATCCAAATCCCACTTCAAATCTTTTTCATTCCTAATCCACTTTAATACTCCACTACACAAGATCCCAACCAAACTCCTTTCGGAGTACAAAGAATAACTTCCTATAATTCCTTCCTCATTTAAAAACAACTTGCGTCTTGTTCAATGCGTGGATTGTCACATATGACTCTTGGAATTTTTTCATTTTTCTCGTACAATAATTAAAAAAATTAACAATAATAAAAAACAAAAGAAACGAAGAAAAGAGATAGGTTTCAATAAAAATTGTCAAGGGCTAGCTAAGTGAAGGACGCATTACAAACTTTTCCTTTGTGTCTTTTTTTTTTTTTTTCTTCTTGGAACTTCATAGTACATGTTCTCGTTATTTTCTAATGCTTCTAGGATTGCGCCTTTGATGGCAGACGAGAATATTAATTTTGATTTCTAATAGTTCTGGTTAAGTCTTGCTAATGGTGATTTGCAGTTAACCTTGACAACAAAAATATACAGGAAAGACTACAATACACACCCCTTATTTGGGTGTATATCATATGCACCCTCCAAAATGTTATGAATTGTAGAGAAAATATTACAAATCGTAATGCTAAAAAGTTATGAATCGTATAAAGGTTACGATATACATCAAAATGTTATGAATCAAAATGAAAATGTTACGAATCATACTGCTAAAAGGTTATGAATTCTAGAACAAAAGTTACGAAACATACTAAAATGTTATGAATAAATTTTAAAATAGGTGCATATGGTACACCCTTTTAAGGGGTGTGTATTGTAGACTTTTCCAAAATATAATTATTATTTTATTCTTTGTAGAAGAAAGAATTTTGTGGGAATTGGGATCTTAGAGCATGCACATCAGTTGTGAGCAAAAATGACTCTATATAAATAGTACATTTTACCTACCCATTCTCATCAAAAATCCCATCGCACTTGCAGCAGCTTATCTACTTTACCCCATCCCAAACCGCAAATCCCATCCCGAACCCCATCCCCTATCTCGCTCTCTCTCAATCCTCAATTGCTGCCACCACCACCGTCAATCCTCAACCGTTTGATCGACATCGAGGTGGTGGCGGGGCCCTCCCAACGACGGCCGCTAGACTCTCATCCAGAACCACCATCCTCGTCCCCCGCGGCTACATTTGTTGGAAATTTATGGAATTTCGGGTGAATGAAACCGGGGTTTTGGAGGGTCTCCCGAGGCAACCGGTCCCGGATTTGTTGAATCTGGACGCACCACAATCAATAGACGTATTGATTGTGGAAATCCGTAACCTTCCTCATGATGGAGAATGATCCCGTAACCTCCCTATCAATGGCTGAATTCATTGGCTGAATTCAAATCAGCAATGAATGGCAGCATTCATCTCCAAGGAGTTACTCAGCCCTCCTCCACCCTATAAATTGAAGCATCACGTTTTGGAGCAGCACAACAAACTGAAAGCAGTCCAAAAATATTCTGAAAGTTCGTTCTTGAGAGAGAAAGGCAGGTGGTAGTTAGTTCGCCAAGGCGGTCGACGGCGGTGTTCCGGCGGCTTGCGGTCTAGCCGAGCCAACCATGGGAGAAAGTCGTCGACACAACCTACAACACCAATGGAAAACATGACAACTGAGCAAGGAGAAACTACTGGCACTGGCAAAGAGAAAGAGACTGGCAATGTCAGTGGCAATGGAAATGGCTGTGTGGCTATTCCAACTCATGCTCCTATTCCTGGGATTCCCTCTGTTCCAATGTCCCACGTGGAGAGGCCGAGCAAATTTGTTTGGGTCGATTTCAAAAGGTGGCAACAGAAGATGTTGTTCTATCTCACCACCTTGAACTTGGCAAAGTGGCTTGTCGAGGAAGCACCTGTTATTGCTAAGGATGATCTTGACACTCAAAAGCGGATTGAGGTGGCTAGGTGGAAAGAGCATGATTACATGTGCAAGAATTACATCTTGAATGCTCTGGATGATTCGCTGTACTCTGTGTATGGCGAGGCTCCGTCGGCTAAGGAATTATGGGAATCCTTAGACAGGAAATACAAGATCGAGGGTGCTGGGTCCAAAAAGTTCGTTTTGGGCCGGTTCCTTAATTATATGATGGTGGACTTCAAGTCTGTGGCAGTCCAAGTCCAAGAGCTGCAGCTCCTGCTCAATGAGATCAAGACTGAGGGGATGATTCTGAGTGAAGCATTCCAGGTGGCTGCGGTCATCCACAAGCTACCCCCGGCATGGAAAGAGTTCAAGAGCTATCTCATGTTCAAGAATAAGGAGATGACCTTGGAGGCTCTTTTCATCAAGCTCCGTATTGAACAGGAGAATCGGGGTATGGATAGGAGTGCAAAGGCCTCTTACATGGCCAAGGCAAACATGATGGAGCATGGCCAATCTTCCGGTGGGAGGAAAAACCAAAATGACAGGCGTTCTGACAAGCGGTCTGACAAGCTAGCTGGCAAGCAAAAGGACAAAAGTGTCAATCTGGGACCGAGAGGTGGTGTTGCCAAGAAACAAAGAGAAAAGTTTCAGGGCACTTGCTTCAACTGCAACAAATTCGGGCATAAGGCTTCGGAGTGTACGAAGCCACAAAACCCTCGCACTCAGGCTCACTTGGCTCAGGTGGAGACAGGAGTGTCCGATATCAACCTCTCGGCTATGGTATCTGAAGTGAACATGGTTGGTTCAAACCCGCAGGAATGGTGGGTTGACACTGGGGCTACACGCCATATCTGTTGTGACAGGCAGTTGTTCACTACCTTCGAGCCAGTTGCTAATGGTGAGAAGTTGTTCATGGGGAATTCAGCTACCTCGGATGTTGCGGGGCAGGGGAAAGTGGTCCTGAAGATGACTTCGGGAAAAGAGTTGACTCTGAATAATGTGCTGTTCGTGCCAGATATTCGTAAGAATTTGGTTTCTGGCTCACTGTTGAGCAAGCACGGCTTCCGCCTGGTTTTCGAGGCTGATAGGGTCACTCTGACTAAAGCTGGAATGTATGTAGGGAAAAGTTACATGACCGATGGTCTCTTTAAGATGAATGTAATGACTGTTATCCCTACTATCAATAAAAAGAAATCCCTTATTGCTTATGTGCTTGAGTCT